>MU033990.1:0-30152 GCA_011833715.1 Carcinoscorpius rotundicauda
AAGTCATCTTGTGGTAGATTCTATATATCTAGCATCATATCTAGATCAACTGAATTATTAAACACCATTAAACGATTTTTGTACAGAAATCTTAACTAAACTATAAATAATTTTGTAGCTAAATTATGACTTGAAAATAACTATTGCATCTTTTTGAGGGTAAACTCTAAAAAACTATTACAGCTATTTTCTTACTCAAAACCATGTTTTCCACTGAACTCCAATCAATAATTTTGCTAAATTTATGACCTACTGTTTCAATATCCAAAATATTTTCTAACTGTATTCTTAAGATCTTGTATATATAAATGTAAATATAATTCTCTTTCAAAAAGGGTTTTATGTTCTCTAATTTTTGGTTGAAATATTTATAAATCTTAAAGATTTTATAAACACAATGGATTAAGGTTTTCATAAAATTATCTTTACATTTATTTTGAATAAAAAAAATAAAGTATACTTTGAGAAAAACTTCACAATCCAGTATTCTATGCTGTCATACATTAAAAAAACCCAATGAAGCAAACTGTTGATTATCTTGGTATTCTACAATGACTCTTACATTACCAAATATTTACAACTGCTTTCTCAGAGGATTTAATTTATTCAATTGTATATGTCTGCATTTAAATATACATTTATCATTTTGTGTAAAATTGTAATTATAGAACAAAAATCTATTTTATTAACCTTCTTTTTAATAATACAATACAGTGGAAGAAGCAACAATAAAACTGTTAATAATGATAAGGATGAAATCACATACTGTTTGTCTAATTATGCATGAGTTGTAACTGAAAAGAATGTGTTGTATGTTTTGAAGTTTGCAATATCAGTTGATAAACTCAAATTTGATAATCACCTGTTACTAGGCAACAAATCTGTAATAGCAGTAATGCAACAAACAAAATTATTGTAATTCATATTTGTATTATAACCTTTAAATAATTATAACATCAAATATTCTAATATTATTAAAGATGGTTTGGATATTGTTAGAAAATTATGTAAAAATTAGAGCATTATGTTATTGAAACACAATAAGAGAACAGTTTTGTCATCTTAAATAAATATGATTATATTCTAAAAGTATAACCTATTTCAAGCAACAGAGAGGATACATTACAAAGTTTTAACAAAAACTAAGAAAGATAATTTATTGAAAAAAGATGCATATCTAAATATAGTTTCTGGATGATATCCTATGATTGAAGTCCAATGATTACAAAAGAAGCCTATCCAGTCAGACCAGTAACAAATATAGGCATTTACATTTATGATGAAGAACTAGCAGGTATTTTAATGAAATTTTGGATAAATTTACTCATACTGAGTATACTATAAAAAGTAGTTCTATCTTTTCCAATACAATCTATGACCTAAGATTTGATGAAACGTGTCCTGTGCTAGTTCAGACATTGAATCCCTTTATACAAACATTCTGTTAGGGTGTTATTAAAGTTAGCTATATACCTTATTTATGAAAATGGAAATATGATATTATGAGGTTTACCAAATCAGGTTTTCAGTAGCCATTAGAATTTGTCACCAATAAGACCCCTTTTCTTGTAATATATATACATATACAGTTAAACTGATGGAGTCCCTACAGGTTCAAAATTAACTCTTTCACTGGCTAACCTATTTCTGCACTACTATGGAAAGCAACAATTGAAATATTGTATGAAAAGTTTCAAAATTATACAATACTGAAGTTATGTGTGTGACAGTTTTGCTATTTTAATATATTTTCCTAATATAAAATTGTATTTCTAATAAATACAGCTTCACACAGAATGCTTAAATTCATCATGCATCTACCTAAGAGATATGAATGCCATTAACTTTAAACTAACTCTCACCTAATTTCAGGTGTTTAACACAATCTGTGCCTTCCACCAATAGGAGCAAGAAACAACCTCCATGTGCAGTAGCTCTACCTAAGCATTTGCATTCAAAATGAGTTCATTTTTAGATGAAGCAAGAATAAAAGCTGAACCAGAAGTGTGAAGGTCAGGTAGATACATGTGCATAAGTATGTGCCATAAATTCTTCTGACTAGGAAAATGTTAATTTCCAAGACAATACTTCACCTTCTTGCATATAACAACTAGAATTCCATATTGAAGTAGTGAAGAGGATGGTAGAAAATTTAAACCTTTAGAAAGTGTCCAAAAGAAAAGCCCTTACAATAAGACAATAAATGGCAAGGTCACTCATGAGAGATTGCATCTCATCTTGACCATAGTATACTTTTTGCCAAGAATTGTAATGGGGAGAGGTAAACTTTTGTTTTGAGTTTTGTATAAAGTTATGGAAAAGCTATCTGACCTAGCTGTCCCTAATTTAGTAGCAATAAACTAAAGGGACGGCAGCTTGACAACACCATCAACCACCAACTCTTAAACTACTCTTTTATTTATGAAGACTGGGATTGAGTGTCACATTATAATGCCCCCATGGTCTAAAGGACAAGCATTTTAGGTGTTAAAGGTATTAGAACCTGTGATTTCTAGACTGTAGGTCAAGCACCTTAACTATCAGGCAATGAATGAGAGACAAAAAGATCTCCAAGTGTTTCAGGAATGGCCAACCAATCACCTGCACACAAATGGCAATTGAGCTAGTGCGTATAGTGTGGTTAGGGCTATATCAGATCATATGAAGAGTGCTAACTTGGTTCTACTAGACAGACTCTGGTTACAAAAGGAGGACAGAAAAGCTATTTGAAGAATGATACACACTAGATGGGCAGTGGTACCATTACCTTACTTCAGTCAGCACAAACAAGAAGTGAGACTGGTGACAAATCTGATGCAAAAAAAAAAAATCTGAAGTAGCCTACAAGTATCAACTTCCAAAAATGAATATGCAAACTAAAGAAATTGGTGGACTCACCCAGTAAGAGTAGGAGGAAAGAGGTCCCAGGATAGAAATAAATATTTCTAATGATTCTAAAAGGAGGAGATGCATGATATATAACAATGAACAACCCAAATCAGTCATAGGAGCCAATTTGAATCAGAAAGAATTATAGAAGTAAGAAATATAAAGAAGGGAGATAGCAAAAAATGTATAGTTACATTCCAGAATAGTTGAAATCTTAAAAAGGAAAGACAGACTCAGGTAGAGGAGTAAGTAAGTGCAGTGGAAGATAATGAGAACCATCAATAGCATAAATATCAGAACAGTAACTATGGATAAGAAAGAGGAGGAAATAAATCTTAAGACAAAAGTTGTACAAACAGCAAGAAGTAAATGTTTTTAACAGGGTGCATGTTAGACATTGCAATACCACATTGAGATCATAGTCAGGCATGGGAGTAAGGAGATGTGGATGGTGAAGGAAGGATCAGGATAGAGCACAGAAAATAGGGAATTAAAAATATTATGTAGTAATGGGAAAAGTGAAATGAAGTGGACAAGTCTCCTTTCCCCAGTTGACAGCAATGGTTGTTTATTGTTTATTGAAAGTTAAGCAAAAAGCTACACAACGGGCTCTCTGTGCCTTGTCAACATGGGTATTGAAATCTGATTTCTAGTGTTATAAAGTCTGTCTTGGGGAACTGTCAACAATGGTGGAGATTGACAGATTATTTTAGAACAGCCAAGTAATATTAGGCAAGAAAGAGATAAAAGTGATAAAAAATGTCACTTATGTTACAAGACAAACAAAATGGAAAATTGACAGAAATGGAACAATAAGAAGGACAAGAGTTCAGCCTGAAAGGAAATGAACCAGAAAAATGTCACAAGTAAAAATATAAGGATGATAACCTTGAATGGGAAATGAACATGTGAGGTTAAAGTAATAGGGGCAAAATATTGGGAAGAGAAATGGGAGGTCTGGATGTTGAATGAAGAAGTTGTAGAAACTAAGGTTGAGCTGACTAAAGAGACACCAGCCATAATACCTGACAAGAAATGTTGCATATCAATTTGAGGATCTGAGGAAAGAGTTAAAGAGGAGGAGAGGCATATAGAAAAAAGTTATAATAGACTTGGTTGAAAGCACTGACAGCTGTAAAATGAGAAGTCAGATACCAGAAGAGTAGATACTTAGAGTTGAGAGGAGTGGCAAAAGCATAAGAGATGTACCAAACCAATAGCAGACTCAAAGAAAAATCTGGGGCTGAAGAAATCACTCTATGGGTAGAACCCTGTCTGATAAAGAGAGGCAGTTTACCACACTGTTCATGGCTCTTGGCATATAACAACTAACAGTATGGAACAGAGAGCAAAAATTTTAGTAAAGGAAGTCCAACTTCTACAAACAGCGAATCCTTAAATGAGTGCCTCCTTAACATCTGATGAATGAAATTACCATAGAACTGTCCAAAAGCCAGAAATCATGTTGTCATTGAGAAATATATCCCCACACCCAAAGAAAGAAGTATTGATGAAAAGATGGTGAGCCATTTTTATGAGTAGTAGAGAAATACTAGATGTGGTATTGAAACAAACTAACCACCAAGACATGAAAAAGAAAATGGAGATTTACAGTTGAGGACAATGAATCCTGATAATCATTTTGTTGGAGGAGGTGCATGGGAGAAATGAGGTATTTCAGAAAAGCCAAAGTCTCAAAAGCAATAGAACTTTTAGAATGAAAATGAGAAGCACAAATTTCAGTGATAACACACTTTACAGCCCACAGGTGAAGAGGCATACACCAAGTTCAGCTGAGACCAAAGTTTAAGAAAACATACAGATGAATCAAATATTGAGTGAGCATGTAAAAAAATTTTGAGAAGCTATCCCAAAAAAGCAGCCTTCTGCAGAAAAAGGGAGTAACAAGAAAAGGATATCTCCCATGAATAGGTAAAAAGAAACCATTCATCTATGCAAAGATAGAACCTCAGCCTTAGACAGTGAAGCCTGTAAGTGAAGGCCCACATTATTTGATTGAATACACAATGGACTAATCATATGCCAAAGGCAAGAACATGGCATTGGTACTTTGATGGACAAAACACAAAAACATCCAAAGAAGGGAGCAATCAAGATGTGTAGGAAAGTATCCAATATGTTGACCTTCATAATATTCAAAGTTGGTGAAGAAGACCACTAAAGAGAAATTTTCTATCCAGAACTGTGAACTAACCAAAATTTGGTTGAGAAATGATAGGTCAATCACCAGAATCCTGTCTGCAGTCTTCTTGAAGATCACAAAACAACAAAAGAAAAACTCTGGAGAAGAGGAATGTCCCCTCTTGACAGCATTTTTGGCACATGATTCAAAACTATATCATTGAAATGAGATAAGGTCAGAGGGAAAGGAAATGGGAAGAGTAGAGAGGGGTGGTGGAGAAAAGAAGTGGCAAGAAAGACCATGAATGAGAACTTGAAGAACCAATTTGTAGTTAGAAAACTGTGAAAAATGACTGGCAAAGTGAGATAGACAGACATTTACTAGACCCAACTTAACATAATAGCCACTGATTAGACATTCAGCAAACATGACGAAAAGATGTGAAAGACAGGAAAAAAGAAGTACTGGAAGCCATAATGGTAATGGTAGAGGTAGACTGATTCAATCGAGGAACAGGAGTTTAAGGGTAATGCTGGAAAAACAAGAAACCAGGAAAGATAAGGAGAACTGATGCTGGGCTGCTTCAGTCCATGTCTCCAGTGAATTTGAAACACCAGCATAAAAGTCTGGGTGAAGAAAAGAAGCCCATTGAAATTCATGAGGATAAGAAGCAAATAGATGTTAATTAGTAAGGAACACATCTCAATCCAATAAGTCCCAACAGTAGAGGAACCAACTTAACAGGGATAGAGTGGAAGAAGTAATATGGATCAATTTAGTAAAGAGAATGAAATAAGGTGTAGGGAAGAGGAGGAGGAATCCAACATTGCACACAACACTAACTGAAATGTCCTCATCAGTTAAGAAATGTCCAGAAACCATAACAGAAACAGATCCTGTGTTTCTAACTTTGTCTCTTCCTCACAACAATGTTCTCACTTGAAAATTCATAAATAATGCCTCGCTTGTGAGGCAACAGTCAACATAAAATGAAAAATAAATTTTGATTACAACTGCAAGTCTCAATAAACTGAACATATGTGATAAAAATTAAAATTGTCATTAAATGTAATACCCAAGTAAGAATTTAAGTTGTCACAATTGTGAATGTTTAGTGGGAGTCACTAAACATGGACTTGTGTTGATATCCTATTAATGGAGAATTATACTTGGATGCTTACATCTTCATGCACCATTGTTGTTCACATTAAATACTTCATTTAAGTCAGTTAGCTCAAGGCCAGTGAGATATAAATCTCATAGGAAGAGGGGTAAAGTTGGATGTTAGGAAATGAGTGTAAATCACCTCCTAAATATGCAAGTCAGTTCCATACTTAACTGTCAACATTTTTATTTAATGTTCATTGTAGAACATCAAGAGAATCAACAACACACTTTAACAAATATTTTAGTATATAACAAAGGAATATTTGATTGTGAAGTTTCATTAAAGAAGTGAAGAATGCAAAACCCTTTTTAAAACAGAATGTTTTTTTATATTTATACTTTTTTTCAAAATGAGACCCAAAGCTTAAGCACTTTCAAATAGATGACTATTCTTCTTCAGGAGAATAAAGGTATTCATATATTAAAATAATGAATCATAAATATGCCAAAATTACTGATGCCAGTAGTATTACCATTCACTGGGAAACATGATTCATTAGAAATAATAGTATTTAATATGTTTTGTACATTTTTTTTCAAATTCTTTAAACATATTAGATTTCTACATAAACAAATTACCACAAGATATCTTCAAACTCAATTGCTGACATTCAAATATACCAGGTAACAAGTACAAAAAAGTATGCAATGTACGAGTACAATGTAAAAGTAAGGAGTAATAAGTTCAGGACTGTGGCAAGATAAAATAATGAAAGAAGTCTGTGCATCATACTACTGAAGTAGAACCATTTATTACATTCTTAACCCTTTCACTATAAGCTCGGTATAATATACAGGAGTCCATCTACAGATTTGCACTATAACTTTTGATAATGCATGTGCACCTTCACAAAATTTTGTAGACTTTTAGTCGAGATTACATGTATTTTGTTTACAAAAAATAAATTTTACTAAAGATTTGTTTGTGAAAATAGAGTCTGTTTTATGACTAGTATGAGTGCAAAGTGATTTCATATCATGATTAAAAAACTATTCTTCATTCCAAAAATCTCAAATATTGTTTGCATAATGTCTAGGACCTCCTAAATACATTTCAAATGTTTGTCTTCAGCATGAATTTATATTTTATGTTATTTTATGTACTATAACAATGTGAGGTCTGTCATTTGACCAACCTCTCAAGACAATCATCATACAAAAATTAAGAAATAAATATACACATCATGCTTTTATCATGCTAAAATGAATCTATATTATAACACAAAGATACAAATCTTAGTACCTCAAGTCACATGCTGAAATGAAAACACCAAATTACATGACAAAATAAACAATTGGAACCAATAATGGCAAATTGATATTTTTACCTACCTGATGGTCCATTTAACCCATCTTTTCCAGGAAGTCCAGGGGAACCTGGAACTCCTTTTCTTCCTGGAATACCTGGCAACCCTGATTCTCCAGGAAAACCTATATTTCCTTTTAGTCCTGGTAGTCCAATCTGTCCAGCTAGTCCCCTTTCACCTTTTTCTCCCCTTTCACCTACAAATTTCATTAGCAGAAAAATACTAGTAGAAAGGAATATCTCATGAAGGGATCTTTAGATTTTAGCCTACTCTTCATACATTAAATGATATTTATAAATAAAAATATTAAACTGTTAAAAGGACACATTCTCATGCACTTCATTTTTGGCTAAAAATAAAATTATTTAGGAAATTTTTACACAAGTTTTTGGTGTTCACTTCTTTATTTAGGTTTCTCTCTCAAAACATTTCCTTGTTTATAACTATCTTTTATTTTATTACAATCAAAACAAATAATTTATAGTTAACGATGTACATCTACTTTATGATATTACAACTTGTTACATTATTGGAGCAATTTAACAGAGATTAGATAGTCTGTTATATCTATATTAATCTAGTTTTCTAAAAATAAGAATTTATTAGTCATAAGTCCATTTCATGCTAAATAAATCTTAATGAACAAAATATTAAATATGTAATTACCATTATAATTAACCTGGAAAAACAATTTCTAAAGTTTATGACCATGGATATCAAAGCATTAAATCTAAAAAGACCAAAGATTAAAAATAATAGGGGAGAGTCTTAAAAGTAAAGTAAATATATGCAAAAATGCAGAATAAGCGAGAAAAACAGTTTCTTAAAGGATAATCCAAAACTCCTGCATGAAACCAATTACAATAAACATTACATTACAAACTTCAAATGTTAACTTAAAACAAAAGCATCTGTACCAATCTTTCTGGCCGAAGATTAGAATCTTCCTAAACTGAAAATGTATTTCCAATAAATACACCCCTCCACTCACAAGATTAGTTTCTCCCATTTTATGTTGCCCTCTATTTTCAAATGTTTTTTACAATGCATGCCAAAGCATTCTGCACCTCCTCACTTGAATTAAAGATTCCAACTTGTTTCTTATGTAAATCAATATAAGACATCTCTTCACCAAGAAGAGAGAGCACCACTTTCACATGACATATGGCTCTCTATGCACCACTATAAACCCACCACTGAAATTTGAAAAAAGATGCAAGCACTCAGAAATTTAGGATAGGAGGGTGAAAAATTTGGGCAGAGAAAAATACCTATCATGAAAATATTTTCGGTTTAGAAAAATTATAGCTTCTGATATGGTACTTCCCTTCTCTCACACGATTAGCTAGAATCTAACGTTAAAAAGGAAGAGAGACCAGTGCAAGGAAAGAATAAATGTATCCCCCAAAAAAAACATCCAAATAATACCTCTAGATATGAGGGAAACAGATCAGATGATCTGAACCAAGTATCTCTTCACCATCAACAGTTATGAACAAACATGGTAGAAAAGGAAGGAACACATCCTAGTGGAAAAGGATAAATCAAGAAAATGATCTCAATCAGATTAATAAATAACTCAATCCCACAGAAAGAAAGTGGGAAAAGGAGGATGCATCCAATAATGTAGAATGGCTAGGGAGTGGTAAACTGTATTCAGTAAGTCAACTACCTCTAAAGCCTCTGCACTGGGTACTGATATCTAGGCAAGAATAGAATGAGATCAATCCCTCTTCACCTCAAGCCTTAAAATCATAGATGTGAGGAAACAAACGACTCCAGGGCAAAACACAAGAGTATCACTGAGTAAGGGATCCAGAAATGTAGTATCTGGTATCTGATGGTAGTTAATCAGATGCAATCAACTCCAGTAACCATAAGCTTGGTCCGAAATGTCCAAAGGTAAAAATATCACCATAATAAGACAAAAGGGTGAATGCTCTGGAGAGAGGTTGAGCCAACTCACATATACTTTCTGTGACCAACTACACAGAGGTAAAAATTGAAATAGGAAGACAGACAACCTAAAACCTATGTGAGGACTTATGTTGATTGGTTCACTCAATATCCAAAACTAGCCCTGACATTCATGCACATGACATCCAGTCAAAAGTGTGAACTGCACTGTGTAGTCTCACTTTGTTGTATGTATCATTAAATTCAAAGAATGGTATGCCTTCTACACCTCCTCCCCACTCAAAATTGAATGGTTATATTTATTTGTGTAGAAGCTATGTAGTAAGATGCTTCTATGCGTCTTGGAACCGTAAGTGGTAGGATGGAAAAGACAGCTTACAGAGAGTCTGGAGGATCAACTACACTACACTACAGTACAATGAGCAATAATGAAACCCTGTTTTGCAATGCATACCCTGCAAATTTATTGAATTAAAACATGGCAGAGAGGGGCAACTCTTCCCTTCTGCTTTACCCAGCCATCCACAGTTGATACTATCCATAAAAGGGCACAATTATGATGCAAAATATTTTGAAATTTTTCATCTACAAGCAATTTTGTGAAACACCCCATATCAGAGGTGAGCATGAAGAACCATGGATGGACACCAAAAATTCAAACCACTCAATGGTTGACCAGCACATCCTGGCCCTGAAGGGATCCATCCATGAACAGATCTAAATCTGGAAATGGAGGAGAAATCAGAACAGTCTCCAATGCATGACCCCTGTCAAACCTTGCCAATAGCCTAGAATATATATATATTTGCAAAAATGGCTCGTTTGTGTTGAGAAAATATTTTACATAGAAGGTCGAAACCTTGTTTGCTCTTCTATATAAAATATTTTCTCAACCCAGATGAGCTGTTTTTGCATATATATTTCTCTACAAGTGGATTTTCTCGACATCACTGAATAGCCTAGTTTGTAAAGAGGTCTTGTAGCACCTTGGAAAGACACTGTCATGGCAAGGAATCCTAAGGAGGAAGAAAGGGACCACTTATGCTGAATAAGAGAGGAGGAATAACACATGGGATGGCAAAACCTTCTGACAATTTCCCATGAACACAAATATCAGATATAAAAGAACTCCACTGCTGAAAGAAAGGCATAAGATAGGGTTTCACCAGTCCTGAATCAACTGGATAGTTAGTTGTTGGCATACCATGAATTGTAGTGAAAAATGGCAAACAGTGGCGCTGCAGAAAAAAGGAACAGGCAAAGGACAGAAAATTGGAATCAATTCCATGCTTGAGAATTTTATATTGCAAAAAACCTTTGTGAACCTGATGATGACTGAAGAAGGTCAAAACATTGCTTACTCTTCTATGTAAAATATTTTCTCAACCCAAATGAGCCGTTTTTGCATATAAAATTTTCAAGAAGTGGGTTTCTCGACATCACTGATCACTGAATTTCATACTTGCTCGTGACTGGGATAAACAGACCACCAGATGAAAAAATTTTAAGATTGTTGTTGGACTGAAGTGACCCTGAACTCCAAAAACTCTGGAAGAGCATGAAATAAATAACATTGCAAAAACAGCACAGATAAGAGCCAGGACAAAGGTTTGTGACAGTATGGCATCATGACCCAAAAGGTCTTGACAATAAAAAATCCATGTTTGCAAGGTCAAAGCCAAAGACAACAGACAGGTCAACTTGGAAGTAAACAGGAAGAGGACATTCCCCAAAAACCCCTAGAAATTCTTGTGAAGGGCCTCAGACAGGAGATAACTCGAGAAAAGGTACCACAATACAGTTGTCATGGTACGATGAAAATTTCAATTCTGGGTACATGTTTGATAAACAGAAGGCTGAGACTTGCACTTTTAACAAGCAGGACCACAAGCAATAATTGTTGGTCCAGATAGAGACAATCCACCCAGCAATAAATATGAGCAAACTGATCCAAATACTGTGGAATATGAGGCATACTGATGTCATCACCCAACATGAATGTGTAATGTTTAGTTTGAACTTAAATATCAGGAGATGAGGGAAACTAATTAAGGTTGAGAGGCAAAATTATGTAAAAGGGAAAGAACTGTATCATATGAAATACAAATAATGGACAAATCATCATATACATGAAAAATAAACTCTGCAAAAAATGACAAGAACCAAACAGAATCCTCAGGAAGGATGTGGAAGTGCATGATGATCTCTGGGGAGAAAACAAGTGATCAAAATCTCCATCCGAATTGTCAAG
Source organism: Carcinoscorpius rotundicauda (assembly GCA_011833715.1). Taxonomy (NCBI): domain Eukaryota; kingdom Metazoa; phylum Arthropoda; class Merostomata; order Xiphosura; family Limulidae; genus Carcinoscorpius; species Carcinoscorpius rotundicauda. Next base: position 11,675 of record MU033990.1, read on the forward strand.
ATCTGAAGGCTCAGGAGGAAGAGGGGTATCAAAGATTGTCCCATACAACACTCAGTCTCCCTGTGAATAAATGATGATAAATTCCCTGACAGGGTGGCCAATACCTGTGGCCCAAAGTAAGGCATCACACGAATGAGATAGGTCCAGTGTTAGCGTAAACTTCAAAATGCATGCTTGAGACAGAACAAATAAGTGATAGATCTGACAGTAAAATACAGATAAATAAATGCTTTCAAGTGAAAATGCATAAAAAATGCAAGTTAAACCACTCTGTAGCAGAACTGTAACAATACAAAAACATCTGAACTCAAATAATGCCAAACGAAAATTGATGGTTTCAAAATGGCACACAAAGGGTGTCACATGCATCACGTGAATGTAATGGTGGTGTTCTCTTACTTGTGGAAAGATAATGCATGTTGATTTGTATGAGATACATGTTGGATTTTTTATTCCAACAGGGAAGTGCAGAAAGCTTGTGACATGCATTGTAATAAATGATCTTACATGGAGAGCAGCACAAAAACAAGAAAAGCTAATCTTGTTGGTGGAGAGAAGTACCATATTGGAATTTAGACACATTCCTAAAAAGAACAAACTGTTTGGCTTAGTACAGAGTACATAATTTTATAAAATATTTTGTATAAAGGAAAATAAAACCATTTTTCAATTAAGTGCAACATTTGAATCCACAAGTCTTTATTTGCAATAAAAATATCTCAATTTTTAACATGACAGACATACTTGTTAAGCCTTCACAGGTTCTAATCAGATTTTATTTACTATTCACCAAATGAATCTTTTATTTCCAATATGAAAATTATTATCTATAAAAATATTAAACAGAGAATGTGAAGTCAAATATGACCGAATGTTTCAGATTCTCTACATTAATCCTTGAATCTTATTATGGCATTAAAATACATGCATGAAGTAACATCAAGTAAATAAAGGTTTATATAATGCATTGAAAATGTCCTTAATCCCAATTTATCTTTACATATCATACTTTGTTTATTGTCAGTTTTTCATTGCTAAAACGTTTTACTTTTTCCTACTAGAGATTCTTTAATTAAAATCAAGACTTACCATCAAAACCTCTGAACCCAGGCTCCCCAGGAGAACCTATATTACCTATACCAGCAACACCTGGGATACCTTTTACTCCTTTCAAACCAGGTAAACCTTCATGCCCAGGAGAACCTATTTTGAAAACCAACTGTTACTCAAATTCTTACAAAATATCATAGCCAATATGATAATTTTTACTGTAAAGTGATAATGTTCCATCAATTAATAAATGATCCCACAGAAAAATTGGCGTCTTTTTCTACAGGATTCAAAACTTTCCTACTAAAAATTATGTTTTTATTTAATCTCTGCAGGATTCATTCCAATCCTTTGTTATTTTATACAATAAAAACTTATATGTCCAAACAGTTTTGATTTTTATGTAAATATACTGTTTTTGTTTGTTTTTCTTTAAAAGAGCCTCCTAAAAAAGTTAAAAAAATAACCGAATTTTAATTTTACCTCTTGTTCAAATTCAAGTGCAAGATACTTTACCAGATACATATTTAAAAAAATTTTTCCTCAAACATATTAATAAAATGTCTCTTGTGAATGTAACAAACAATAATGTTCCTACCTTTTGGTCCTGGAGCTCCCCTTGGACCAGGTTCTCCAGGTTGCCCATAAAATCCAGGTGTTCCATAGTCACCTTGATCTCCTTGTCGACCAGGAATACCCCGGAATCCACGTGGACCTTCAATTCCTTCATCTCCAACAGAGCCTCGTGCCCCCTAAAGGTTTTTCAGGTGTATTAAAAATGTCACATATTACACATTATCTACAAGTATTTACTTTTTTCGCACACTACAAGACTAATAAACATCAGTAAATGTTAATTAGTTTATTACCTGTAAACTTGTGAATGAAATGAAATTCTTTATTTAAGGATAAAAAAAGACTTCACACTATATAAGATTGTCATTAAAAATGCTTGTAGTAGAAAATTTAAATATGTAAATAAAGGATGTTTTGAATGTTCACATCAATAAAGATAATTTATGCCTAATTAGCAAATGTTTCAATTTAAAACCCAACTCATCATTAATTTTTTTTAACTTAACAACATAAAACTTTTACAATTTTAAATTATTCTTTGACTTAAGCATTAGAGCTAAAAGACCATATATTCAAGAGCATATTATTTTATACTACGAAATTATATTCAAGTTTTCCAGAACATACAAACATAGTGAATAAAAAAAATCTTCTAGTGCTAACAATTCATTCTTAGCATCAATTTAGAATTTCAATCACTATCCAATTAACATTTTTCAAAATTTTGTGTAATAAATAAATTACTTCTTTTAGCATAAATTTGATTATTCTTTATAAAATATTAACAACTGCTGCATTATAACTAACATGTTGTAATAATCAAATTATGGGACAGCTTATTTTTATATTGTTCACTTCCTATGGCATCCACATATCGTACTACATTGAGTAATTTTATGCTTTTGTCTGATATGACATTCAGTGTCTAAAATTTACAATACTGATTTGATGATATCACTAATTTTCGTTTTAAAGTATCATAGGGATTTCCACCAGTAATTACTGGATTCAACCAACATTGGCGAGTTTTCTTTTGATTTTTTTTGTATGATTCATACGTTATCACATACAATGAAACCAACAAAGCCACGCACCCACAAGCACTTCTCTCCATAAATAGTTTTAAAATATTTACACTGAAAAAAAAAATAGTGATGTCTATATAAACCCAACAGGTGATTCTTTTAGTGTTCTAGAGATAAAAAAGTTGGATGGTTCTTGCAAGGTCAGATTAAGAGTTTTATTGGCCCTAGGCTTTTCAACTTATAGAGGTCCCCTTGAAACAGAAGCTCAATGTGCAATACATTTATAGACATAGCTTGAGGCCCTCTAATTAATGTGAAGCCCTGGGCTTCAGTTTGGTAAGCCCATGCTTTAATCCAGGGTTGAGCTCTTGGAATAAACAGTTAAAGGTGTGATTCCACTGCAGATAAGACAAACTTGTTAGATGTGTAGAAAACGTCTAAACAATATTCTTTACCTTTATTCCAGGTATTCCACTGGAGCCTGGTAAGCCCCTACGACCTGGCAGTCCAGGAGTTCCAGGAAGTCCAGGCTCACCAATCATACCAGGATAGCCCTTTCTTCCTGTGTCTCCACGAGGAGATGCTCCATTTTTACCAGGTGGTCCTCGACGGCCATCAGAACCATTCAGTCCTGGAAAGCCTTTAGGACCCACAATTCCTAAAAACAAGAAACATGCTATTGATAAAACTAAAACAATGAAATAGCTTTTTTAGCTGAAGTGCATAAGTTTCATTTGAAATTCGTAAAATGAACCTCTTGCCAAATTTGAGATTTTCAAAAACAGTATTGATTGATTAATTGATTTACTGTTTTATGGCACAAAGCAGCTTCGCTATCTGTGCCAAACGTCCAGTGAAAAAGTAAAAATAAATTAAATGTAGTAAAATACATAAAAGGGAATAAAGGTAAAACAAAACACCATTTAAAAACAGAAAAAGTATAAAATCAATGTTGACACCTAGTCTACAATGTTAAGAGAGAAAGCAGAGTAAGAGAAGTTGTAAAGGACTTTCTCTAGCAAACTGGTAATGATCATAACTTGCCAGGAAGACTAACAGGTAAGTACAAGAACCACTGTCAGTCACCTGAAGAAGGCCTTTCTGGTCATGGTTCCGAGTTATGTTGTCAAAATAGCCATTATCAAAAGGTAAAATGAGAAAAGTGTTAAAAGACATAGCAAAATCGTAATAAAAATTAGCCAAATGTCCTGTAAAAGGTAAAAGTAAAGTAAATGTAGTAAAATTCGTAAAAAGAAACAATGGTATAAACAAAACAGCAATTAAAACATAAAATGGCATAAAACCAAGGTTGACATCCAAGTCTACAAAGTTATAAAGGACTTCCTGTAGCAGAATGGTAATGATCATAACCCACCAGGAAGACTAACAGGTAAGTATAAAAACCACCAACAGTCACCTGAAGTTGGTCATTCCAGTCCTGGTTCTGGGTTATGTGAGATTATGGCCAGTAATAAAAAGTAAAGTAATGAAAGTGTTGAATGACATGCAGCAAAAGTGTAATAACAACTCGCCAGGACGACTAACAGGTAGTTCAAACAGCAGCGTTAGTAACCTGAAGTTGGCCTTTCCAGTCCTGGTATAGAGTTATTTAATGTTCTGGCCATTTTTACAATGTCAAATTAAACTAGAGAGATTATGACTGAAATGGGAACCACAATTAAAAGGTGTAATGAATAAATATCAAACACTTAAATGAGGTTTACAAGATTAATGGCCATTAAAAAACTGAAAACTTTATCAAGGTGGTAAGTGTCACCATCACCAATAACACTGTCCAATATTACAGACAAACCCTGGGACAGAACATGTTTAAAATAGTGCCATTGTTAAGAGTCGTAATGATGGTAGGAAAGTAAAATGTGGCTTAATGTTATTTGAGTGTTACACAAACTAAACACTGGTGCATAAGTGCAAGATAAAAGAAAATGATGAGTTAAAAAACTGTGACCAATGCATAGTCTAGTTAGAACAACTTCCTCCTTCCGAACCTTACGAAAGCTAGAAGGCCAAATCCCGATATAGGGTTTTATTTGAAAAAGCTTGTTGTCATGTTGCTCACTCCAAATGGACTGCCAGCTGCATGGAGCCAAGGCTTAAATATAGTACATGTTCAGAATAGGCACAGTGGTGACAGTGCCAGAGCAGATAGATTTAGCTGCCATGTCTGCAAGCTCATTCCCGTGAATACCAACATGGCCTGGTATTCAGAAAAACTGGATAGAAGTAGATGTTAATGAGAAATAGGCCAGTTGGTTTTGAATATCAGCAAGAACAGGGTGTGAACCAACATGAAGTGATTCCAAGGCCAGCAGTATAAATAGTGCAGAGGGAGTACTGCTCAGCTTCAACATGACCCAGGGCAAGAGATATGGCGTACAGTTCAGCAGTGAACACAGAAGCTGTAAAGGGGATTCTGGGCACAACCACCGAACCGCAACAAATCATGGCAGAGCACAAAGAGTCACCTGATTCTGAACCATCTGTATAAATTGGAATAGAAAGGTTGTTCAAAAAATGTTCAGTAAACAAAAGACTGTACTTCCAATCAAGAGTATCTGCCTTTTTCAGATGACTTAAAGAAAGGTCACATTTGGGGGCTTAATAAGCCATGGGGGGGATGTGCTGACCAGTGGATTTTGCAATGTTTTCCAAGGACAGACCCAATTCATCCAATTGCACCTGGATGCAAAGGCCAAAAGGAGCAATGGAGGATCATCTATTTTGAAAAAGTAAGGCCCACTGAGGAAGGAAAACACATCTCCAAGTGGGATGCTTTGGTAAGGAGTAAAGTTTCGAAGAATACAGTAAAGACAGTTGCAAAGAGCAAAGGTGCAGAAAAGGTTCATGAGATTCCACATATAAGCTCTGAACTGGGGAGGTGTGGAAAGCCCCAGTGCAGGGTCAAAGTCCTTGATGATGAATGGGGTCCAGCATCTTTAAGGCCAAGGGTCTGACAGAGCCATAGACCATTGATCCATAGTCGAGTTTTGAATGAATAAAAGCACAATAGATCTTTAACATAGAGCATTGATTTGCTCCTCAACTGGCAGTAGAGAGGTCATGAAGGATGTTCAGTTCCATTAAAAATTTTTTAATAAACATAGATAAATAGCCACGTAACTCATACATATGGAGGTCTCACAAAATGCCATACCTCCATGTCATGTCATAAGCCTTCTCAATGTCAAAGAATATTGAAACAAGATGTTGGCATTTGAGAAAGGCTTCTCTGATTGATGTTTCAAGTCAAATTAGGTGGTCCGTCGTGGAATGCTGTCATCGGAACTCACACTGGGTGGGCGAAAGGAGGTTGTTTGATTTGAGAGAACCAAACAAGATGAGCATTAACCATTCTCTCTAAGGTTTTACAGAGACCACTCATCAAAGCAATTGGACGGTAGTTTGAAGGAATCTTGGGATCTTTCCCAGGTTTAGAGAAAGGTAAGATAATAGCCTGGGGCCAGGCATCAGGAAAAGCATTCCCCTGCCAGATCCGGTTAAAAACAATTAGAAGAATATCAAGAGAAGCAGGAGAGAGATAGCGCAGCATGTCATAGTGTACATCATCAGGTCCAACAGATGTACTGCCATGTATTGCCAAACCTATGATGGGCCATTTTCAATTCCACCAGTGTAAAGGGACAATTATAGTCAAAAAGACAGTCACTTTGAAAGGTGAATGCTCTACCAGAGTCTTGATGGCCAAGAAGATGGAGGAACAAGCAGAAGTGCTAGATACCCCGCAAAAGCTTTCACCTAGAGTATCGGCGAAGCTCAAGACATCAGCTACCTCTCGGCTATCAGAGAGTAAGATGGAGAGGGGGACAGAATTGTAGTGCCCACTGACCTTTTGAATCCTGTCCCATATGGACCAGCTCATTGACCCAAGGGGGCCAACCCAAAGGCTGCCCGCCTACAGGACTTCAAGGCCAAAGTGGTGTGCTAAGGTTGGACCCCTCAACCACCATGATCCTCTCCTCCCCTTCACGGGTAACTACTCATGGCAAACACGTGGGTGGATGTTTAGATCCCAAAGGAGGTAAACTGAAAGAACAGAATCTTTCCTGGGAGGTCCCCTCACCACATACAGAAATCCACACAGAGGGGTCGAAAGAAGTAATGACTACAGTAAATTGAGTCTATAACTGCAAACTTACAAGTTATGATATCAACTTGGTTGTGTTTCAATTCAAAATAATAAATATTATAATTCTCCAGTAATTAAATATCACTCTAAACAAATACAATATTTGCTTTTCATTATTCATTTACTTTACAACAAAGACACACTGAGGTATCTCTTATGTGCACCATAGGGAATTAAATCCCACACTTTAGAAACACAAGCCCATAACTTATTGCTGTCCCATCAGTGAGGGAGGCACACAATATTTGTATTCTCATTCTTCAATAAACTAATAAGTAATACCATATACCAACAATCCTATACAGAAGGCTCTCTCAGGTATAACCAACCTATCTGCCCTGATAAAAAAGTCACATCAGACAGGAAATCATTATCCAAAGTATCAATAACCAAATCATGAACAATTGAGTTCAAGATGTGCCAGTTATTATTGCCAAAACTTGAGTATGAAGGCTTATATGTTGTATAGTTAGTCAAATAAAATAGCAAACTGGTACAGTGTATGATAACAGTTATGATGGATAACAATTCAATAAAGATAACTTAAGACTGTTTTATTTTTGTTTTGTGTAAAATAATTTATTCATCAATCACACCTATTTCACAAACATCTAGGTACCACATTTTTATCATATATATCAGGTTATCCCTTAAGTGATGTTGAGTTTTAGGGTCCAGAAAAAGAGAAAGGATTTCAAACACTTTTAATGTTATTTAATCAATAACGTATGTTCCATTATTATTAATGACTTCCTGCAAACAATTCACAAACTTCAGAATGTCACATCTATAAATTTCCTAGGGTTTGGAGAAAAAGAACATAAAGAGGGTAGTTTTGATATCTTCATGAGTTCCAGTCTCTTTTCCATTAAAACAGTTCTGCAAACTTCAGAATAGACAACAATCAGATTGGACAAGATCTGGAGAATAAGGAGAATGTGGAATTTTTCCCGGGCGTAGCATTCGATTTTTGCAGATGTGATCCTTGCTCTACGGGGCTGTGCATTATCCTGGTATAACACAAAACCTTTACAAAACAAGCCTCTTTTCTTTTCTTTCAGTGCAACATTCAAGTGCTCTAACTGTTGACAACAGAAGTTTGATATAATCATTACACTGAGTTGCAGCAGTGGATCACACCAACAATATCCCACCAAATACTTATCAAGACTTTCCTTGGATGAAGGCCCATTTTGGGCTGTGCTTTAGCCAGTTTACCTGACTTGCAATTGTCTGCAGCACTTAACATTTTTATAAAACATCCATTTTCAGACAAATGCAAATGTCCACTCTTGCTCTAAGGTTGACTTCTGTCAAATCATGGGTGACCCATCTTCCAAGTTTTGGTGATGGTGATCTGTTGATAAGAATTAAATAAGCTTCTGTGCTTGTTCTTCAATTGTTACAGCACAATCTTCATCAATTGCAGACAGCAACAAGTCATCATTAAACTCAATAGGACGACCTGAACATGGCACATCACTTAATCTGTAGTCACCTGATTTGAACTTCTGAAACTACCTTTGACATTTTCTTTCATTGAAAGATTCCACACAATAAACACCTTGAATGTTATGTGTAGTTTCTGCTGCACTATTGCCTTTTTAAACTTATAAAGCATTATATGTCTAATGTGCTCCTCAGACACATCCATCTTCATAAGGGTTTATTTGATTAATGATGTGAAAAAGTGGAGTTTCGTTAGTTTCTTTTATTTGTCTGAACATTTTTATACATGTCCTTTTACATATTTTCATCATTAAAGCCTTCTACAAAGACAGAAGTGATGATACACTTTCTGTACTAAATTTTCTGAAATTACTTATGGGATGGCCTGATATATAAAATATTACATACTGGAACAAAATATTTTTCATAAAAAAATCATTTATCTTTGCTTGTTTTGCACATTTAATGTAGTTACATTGAATGTTCATAGGTCTGGCAGTTACTGATTAAGAAGTGTTTCACTGTTAATTTTCATCACATAATAATAGCATTAATCTATGAAAATAATGTGCAATAAATGTCCAGAATTCAACATCAAAGAAGCCAGATTCCTTGTAGCATTTACCACCATCACATTCCAAAAATCCATAGTAAATATATTCAAAATGCTGTAATTTTAAGCAAAGACCAAAACAACAGAAGCTATGCATCTTAAATGAACAAAGCACTAAACTTTCACTTTGCAGCTTAAATCCTCTGATCCCAGCTCTAAAAAGAGACCATTTCATACATTTAAAATAATCAGTAGAGAAATCAGAAAACATATCCGAACAAAAATATGGCTAGACTCTAGCCAATACCAAACAAGGTAACCCTCTCTGAATATAGACACATCAAATGACATAAATTTATTAATTTCCATGTTCTGGTTGCTTCCTTGCTTTCATCACAACATCTATATCAACGTCCACATCACAGTTCTATATTAATACTTCAAGTTTTACAGTGACTTCCTGTTCTAACCTTGAGACAACTGCAGTTTTCCCAGATGCCTCAAGGCATTTCATTAGCTGTGCTTTGTGTACAGATTAGTTAAGTCTGTCATTCAACAAACCATGAGTTAATAATTTTCACATCCCATTAGGAAACCTTAATCAAGTTACTTTATGTCTAGGTCACTACTCAAAATATATGACATTCACTGAAAGAATAAACTTCAATTCTGCATGCAAGACAAAGACAAACAACAGTTTCTCACCACCCCAACTTACCTTTCAGGACCTGAAAGTTTTTAAACTGAAATATCTACATGTATGTACTAAGGAATTTGGCTTGAACACCCTGGAGCATCAAGATACATATGCTAAATTATGATGCAGTCTCCAGTCATATAACCTATTTGTTCCATTCTGCATACACTGTATTTATGTGTCTCTATAAATTATATTATTGATATGAAGAAAAGTCATTATAGAAAGATTATTATCAAACTTCAGTTCAAATCTCACAGTAATTTGTCACACTTGTCAGAAAGTCATTCATGGAAAGTCAGATCAATGTCTAAATCATTCCACGCAAAGAAAATATAGTCATATTTAAAAGGAAGTCATCATTGGCAGGGGTCATATCCACAAGGGACTACTCCAGTAAAACATTGACATTCAATTTTATATAATGCAGCTTGCTTTTACTCAATTTCAGAAAAGTTTTCATTTTAGTTAGAAAAATAGATATTAGAATACATATTTATATATTTTCTTACACAAATAAATTTCATTACTATTAAGAGAAAACAAAATGAATTTTTGTTGAGAGTTGCAATCAATTAAATGATTTCTCTGAAACAGTATGATATATGATAAATCATGACTTTCTTTTTATAGAATTATTGCACCCAGAAAACAATGAAAACATTTCAAATAACTATATACAAGTGAATAATTTATAGCAATGACCAAAATTTATAACATAACTAACACTGTTTCTTTTCATTGTAGTTTCTCTGACAATAAATAGTACTCAGTAATTAATTCATGGCTTAGTGACTACTATAACAGACAAGTAAATATTTTCAGTATAGTTTTTCTACCCTACAGCTTGTACACAAAGTTTCCCAAAACTTCAATAAAGCAAACCCATGGGCATTTGGGTTGGGTCACAAAAAACTTTTTCTATTTTACAAGTCCACTGATTGACAACTATGACAAAAGCATAAGGTTACTAGTAAGGAGACCACAAAATTCCTACCTCTGAGCCCCTTCAAACCTGGTCTTCCTGGAAAACCTTTTGGACCTCTTGAACTAATGTAACCTTTTATTTCAACTAATGCTTCCAAAGGAAATGGTTCTCCTTTCTCACCTATGAGTTGAAATTTATGAAATTTGATATAAATACATCAAATATGAAATATGATATAAATATCATAAAATATAACTTACAGTATAACTTTTTCAAATCACTATAAAAAACCTGTACATTCTTAATAAAAGTTTTTAAACTCATATATTTGTATGTATTTTATACACTGTAACATAAAACTTTCAAAATATGAGCAGAAGTTTTTAATTTGTAACAAGCATAAGAACAAACAAAATCTGGTAGAAAACATTTTCAGTCACTTATGTCTATCACAACAAGAATATAAGAGTTCATAAGCTTATCTCTTATTTAATACACATAACTCGTATAGAAAAAATATTTTATTTCTTATCTTCTATATGACATTTTAATCACTAAACAGGACAACTAATTTAATTAAAGTGTTTTACCTATCTAGTGGTATCTGTAACAAGTACATTCATAATAAAGAAATAGGTAAACAAAACTGAACATCTAAAATATTCTTGATCAACCTTTCTATTATGCAACACAGTTACAACCTAAATATACAGACTAGACAAACCATACATTATAAGTTAATGTAACTATACAACATGGACTAAACAAACTATACAGCATGAATTAACATAACTGTACAATACAGGCTGAACACACTATAAAGCACAAACTAACACAACTATACAACATGGACTAAAACTATACAGCATGAACTGACACAACAATACAACATGGACTAAACAAACTACATAGTACAAGTCAACATAACTATACAACATGAATTAACATAGCTATACAATACAGGCTGAACAAACTATACAGTATGAATTCACGTAAGAAAACTACATAAAACTATACATCATGAATTAACAAAACTATACAACATGGATTGAACAAACTATATAGTACGAGTTAACATAACTATACAACATAGATCTGACATAGTAAACAGCAGGGATTATTCTAACTATAAAGTATGGAATTGACCTAACTATATAGTATATGGAATGGATTAGCTTAACCATACAACATGTGTTTGACTTAACATTACAACATATGACTATGCTTAACATTTTAAGTTTTTGCCTGAAAGTGTATTTTAAACAGGTACTTACCCCTGAAATACCCTAAGTTTCTCTTTGTCGCATTACTCTCTTGCTGTAAACAGCCATAATTCAAAAGGTCTAAATATCCTTAACCCAATGCAGAGCATGCATCAATGTGTGTGTGTGTGTGTTTTTTCTTACACCAAAACCACATCGGGCTATCTGCTGTGCCCACCAAGGAGAATTGAACCCCTGATTTTAGTGTTGCAAGTCCATCAACTTACCCCCGTACTTGTGGGGGGCATTGCATCAATGTACATTGAATTTCTCTCTTTTTCACCTTCTATGTAATATATTTGGCAAAGGCCAGAAGAGCTTACATAAGCACTGCTTTCCAACCAAAATTTCTTAGTTGCAATGGTGATGAAAAACTGTGTATGATCCAGTTGTGAGGAGATGGGTAAGAATGTATTTCAGAGGTAAGTACCAATTTAAATCACGTAACCTCTGAAATACCAAAAACCAGAATATCTGGATTGAGAAGAAAGGTGAGAACTTGGAAGAGTTAAAGACAATAATAAAAAAAAAGGTTATGAGGCAGGAAGATAATAACCTACATCACATCATTAATTTTATTAAGAAGAGTCAGAACAGAAATCAGAACCAAAACATTCAAAGAACTAGAGCCAAGAAAAAGTTAATGGAACAGACAAGCCTTGTATAAAGAACAAGCCTAAAGACATTCTCCTCACCAGGATAACCTGGTGGGAAAACACAGTTTACGTAAGTTCTCTTGGCGAGAGTACAATAACTTACATAGATGGGGGGGCATTAAAGAATTCTGGATAAGTTAATGAATACATTACATTGAATTGAGGGCATTTGCAATTTTTAGTAAATTTGTGTTGCCAATATAAAAGCAATATTTTAGAAGTCCACCTTGACTAGAACTATATAGAATTAGGTTCCTTCCTGAATGTTTAATAAAGAAGCAAATCTTATTCATCTTATAACAAGGGTTACTTACTGCTTAATATTCAAGGTCTCTCTAACCCACTGATACAACAAACATAAATTAAATGTTGATGTATCTTCAAATCAACATATCCTTTATCCTCCTGAAGAAAAATGATCAACTACTAAAAAATGCTCAAGTTTTTAGTCTTGTTTGAAAACATTACAACTTCTGCAGGTGATCCTATGCACTAACTTCTTAACTAGAAAATATTCTATAACAGAATGAATTCTGTTTAGTTATTAGATTACAAACCACTTTACTACTAAATCAAGAGACCTTAATTTACTGAAACTGCCATATTAAATGCTAGCTACTGATTCCAGCTGCAATATATATGCATTGAGTTTCTTAAGACTCACCCTTTTCACCAATTAAACCATCAAGCCCATCAAAACCAGGTTCCCCCTTTAGCCCTTTAAAACCTTTTGCAGCATAAAGAATGTCTCCTTTCTCTCCTTTAGGTCCTGTGGGACCTGGAAATCCTGGCTGACCATCAAAGCCAGGAGGTCCATCATCTCCAAAATCTCCCTGAGGTAAGAATAGCGTGAGCAAAATCACCATAAAACATGGGTATAAACACTGAATAATTAATTTTCTATGTATTTACCAAGATTTATATAAATTGACTATATAAAAATTGGAAGTTACTTTAAACATCTAATCTATATAAAAGCCAGTGTGTGTCATGTCACATCACAGTAAATTTCTTGAAATAGGAGTCATGAAATCCAAAATGCATTTATCCAAACAGAATAGTTTGATTGCTATCTGCCCATTATGATTTTAGTGATGGGAGTGCAAGGAGGATCGAGAAATCTTATAAGTGTTGTGAGTATTGGTGAAATGAATCAGAAGTAAATATATAGCATGGCATTGCCTAGCCTTGGCCCATTACATAAAATTTACCATTGAATTAAAATATTGATTCAATTTTAGGCTTAAATCATTTTTGAATTGTGTTATTTTCTTTCATATCATCAACATTTTCAATAAAAAAAAACAAAACTGTTTAATCAAAGGAGAATCTAAATTAATGACTCAACCAATAATTTTCCAGTTTTGTTATTCATACATTTTAGGTTTTCAGTACATTGACTAACATAAGCAACATCACATAAAAGCCTTTATTGGAATGTAGTGTTACTGGCTTTTCTATACATTAAAATTTCTTAATCTAACTGATTTTTATGAATACAGCATGAATGATCTTAACTTTCATGAACTCACAAAAAATAATTTACTGCCTCTTTATTGGTTAGGCTTGATTTTACAAAATTATTTATTTATTTCAGTTAGCTACAAAATGTGAGGTTGGGATGGTAATACTTGCCTCGTTGTTATTGCTGGACTATGTGCAAGTATCAGTGATGTCGAGAAACCCACTTGTTGAGAATTTTATATGCAAAAACGGCTCGTTTGGGTTCAGAAAATATTTTAAATAGAAGAGCGAACAACGTTTCGACCTTCTTCGGTCATCGTCAGGTTCACAAAGAAAGAGGTAACTGACTGGAAGCTGACCATATGTTTGGAAGGGGTTGTGTAACTGAGTGTCGAAAGAAACAAACATAAACAAACGCAAAATTAAAGAAGCCTTACTTATACAACAACTTAAACCCAAAATAAACCAATATAAAGGAACGCCATTATACCTATATTAATATTATAGATAAAATTATATAATCAAACATCTAACCTCGCCCTCTACATTGCGACACTCAGTTACGCAACCCCTTCCAAACATGTGGTCAGCTTCCGGTCAGTTACCTCTTTCTTTGTGAACCTGACGATACCCAAAGAAGGTCGAAACGTTGTTCGCTCTTCTATTTAAAATATTTTCTGAACCCAAACGAGCCGTTTTTGCATATAAACTTAGGTGCAAGTATGATACCATAATCTACAGTGTACACAACTGTACTAAAGCTCTAAAAGTATAATTACATTCTCTTCATTTACTTTAACACATATTATTATGAATAAAACTCTACCCAGAATATTTCCTCTATGCTAAGCCATTACCATTAAGATAGTTAATTATCATTTTACTGACACAAACAACATTGTAAACTTTTATCTCCAGTAAGAAAGCAAAATCCATATTAATCTGAAACAAGTACTAATACTTGTAAGTACACACAAGAACAGCAATTTTTCTTTCATTTCTTTGTTTCAGAAACATTCAATTCACATTAATTCTATAGCATTTAAAATGCATATGTAAGAATCCATGACATTATTAATTCATAATATCACATCAAGTAATGTGTAATTTATCCTCTTCACTGATAATGTTTATAATATCAGTTAATACAAAACATATTAAAAATAATACTGATTCAGTATTTATTGATGATCTAACAGCCAAACTTTAAAAAGGATCACTTAATAATAAAGCATTTAAAAACAGAGAAGTAATAAAACAGTAAAATATACAATTCTTTTCTGAAATGATGTGGCTTGTTTAGGCAGACCTTAATGAAAAAAAATTATACCGGTTCTCCTTTCACTCCAGGAAATCCTCTAAAGCCCTTTGGACCTGAAGGACCTTCAGATCCTCTGATTCCATCATTTCCAGGAGGGCCAGAGTCTCCAAGATCTCCTTTCATTCCTTTGATAGCACCTGGGAAGATCACTTCACCCATTAAACCTTTTGAACCCTTTCGACCTTCAACACCATCAGAACCTGGTCTACCCTACAAACATTTTCAGTCATAGATTAAAATTCTTAATCACAAAAAGTAATTAGTAATTAAGAATATCTGTTACAATTACATAAGTACTAAAGCACTTTTTCTTTAAAATAGATCAAACATCAAAATGATGTTCAAAAAGTTCAAAAACATGCAAAAATCTTGAAAAAATTTAAACACTGTATAAAGTTCAAAAGACTTACTTAATTCTAAATAAATAGGGAAAAACATTCTTCGTAATTTATATAGAAAAACAAGCTACTGAAAAAATTTCTTGGCATGAACTTACATTAAAAATAAAAATTAATACAAATTAGCAATAACTATTTGTTTGTAGTTGAGCACAAAACTACATAATGGGCTATCTGTTCTCTGCCAAGCAAAGATATCAAAACCCAGTTTCTAAGCAGTATAAGTATGCAAATATACTGTTGTGCTACTGAAGGACAGTTAGCAATAGTATGCTTAATGCATTTTACATATGTAAAGCATGTAAATCTATTTCATTTAACTCTTTCAACCTAGGT
The DNA here is from genome assembly GCA_011833715.1 of Carcinoscorpius rotundicauda. Taxonomy (NCBI): domain Eukaryota; kingdom Metazoa; phylum Arthropoda; class Merostomata; order Xiphosura; family Limulidae; genus Carcinoscorpius; species Carcinoscorpius rotundicauda. The sequence continues at coordinate 27,558 of MU033990.1, forward strand.
ATCCTTTACTACACATGACACAAAGTTTAATGTCTTACATTCAACATTTTATTAAACTACTTTTTATCCATGTTATACCAATTATTATACCATAACATCTTAGTTAATAATACATATTTTAATGTTATAAGTTTTAAGTTGTTAATTCTACAAGAAAATATTTATAAATATTCTGAATATCCCTTAGTATAATACACAACATATTTTTCTCTTGGTATATTTTCTTCTCTATTCCCCCCCCCCCACCACCACTCCTTGAAAGAGTAAGAAATTAAACATAACTTACTCACAATAGAATCTTTATTGCTCATACAAAACAATTTTTATAGCCTGCTATACCAACTTCACTCAATCTCATGCAAGGTACAAGCAACATTCTGAAGAGAAACTTCATCACTATCTTGGATGAATTTGTAACTGCTGTGATCACTTAATTAGAGAGCCAGAAAAATTGTGAGAAGTATAGGAAATTGTTTACCTTTTAGCAAGTTATTTGTCTATGTTCCTTGCTGGGTTATTTAATTAAATAAAAATTATTTAGTGCATTACTACCATTAGTTAAAAAAAGTAGACTTAAATGTCATTGATAATCAATGGAAGACAAAAAACGAAGATTGTATAAGCACTTTATTTCTTGTTTTTCATGTTAATCTTTAATTATTATAACAAAAGTAACTGAAATGTAAAAAGAGGGATCTTTTTAGGTTATTTACAGTTAGATTAGGTAAAATAAATAATAATAATATAATAAAAATGTTTAATGAAGCACCAATATAGCACACAAACAGCACATGCGTAATGTAATTCAATAGTATGACATCAGCTGCACATGCCCCAAGTGATTTACAACTTACAATGATGTTGACAGAAGTTCACTTTTTAAACATGGTTCAAAGGACAATAAAACAACAAAATTTAATTAAAAACAGATATATACTGTTATAAGCTTAAAGCTACTGAGGATAAAATAACCTAGTTTCGTGTTATAATCCAAAGTCATTCAAGAAATAAAAAGGGTAATTAAAATTTTTGTTGTTGTTGTTAGTTACAAGGTCAATCAAATTGACCAATCCCATTTTAAATCATAGAAGAGAAAATAATAAATAAAATATGAAGTTTAACAGAATAAAATGTTTGAAATATATATCAGAGGTTTCAGGGATTACACAAAGAAAATTTGAAATTTCTGAGATAAGAAGGAGAATTTTTAATCTTAACTTGGAAATTTCTTTGAACACATACTATTTAAAACAAATACTTTTATATTTCATCCACACCAGCATCATGATGTGTGCAACGTAACATGTTTTTCTATAATTCCATAGAGAAACTTACTGGTGCTCCTTTCAACCTTGGTATACCAGGTTTCCCAGTTTCACCTGGACAAATTTTTATGTTATAATAAAATAAATACTTCACTAAAAAATATGACTTTTTTTGGTACGTGAATGACTTATAGTGTAAACTGAAAAGACTATCAAATTTTGTGAAAATATACACACTACATTCAAAGTTAGAAGTATCAAATCTATAAAGATTTCAAACTAGTACAAAGAGGTTCCATGGTTGGTCAAATTTACCGAGCTAGTGTTGAAAGAATTAAAAAAAAAGAAGCCAGTACTATTGCCAAAAGCAAATTCAGGTTAAGTTGACATACAAAGAAATTAAAAATTTGTAACATTATAAACCTGTACTGGTTGATTGTTTGGTTGATTTAGTGTTTTATGGCATAAAGCAGCTAAGCTATCAGTGCCAAATGTCTGGTAAAAAAGTAAAAGTAAATTTAGTAAAATTCATAAAAGGATATTAAGGTAAAACAAAACAGTTAAAAATAAATAAATATATAAATAACATAACACCAATGTTTACATCTAGTCTATGACGCAAAGAGAAAAAACTACATTAATTCAAGTTGTAAAAGACTTTCTGTAGCGTGACTGTAATAATCATAACTCACCAGGAGGTCTAACAGGTAAGTATAAAAACCACTGTCAGTCATCTGAAGTTGGCCTTTCCAGTCCTGGTTTCGAGTTATTTAATGTTACAGTCAGTTTCTAATTTCAAATTGAACTAGATGAACTCTGATTTTTAAAAGGGAGCCACATTAAAATGTATATAATAAAAAACTTAAATGGCATTAAAAAGATTAACGGCCTTTAAAAAACTAAAAACATTACCAAGGTGACAGTGTCACCATCACCAATAACACTGTCTAACATCATGGACAAACCTTGCGAAAGAATATGCTTAAAATGGTGCCATCATTGCGAATCATAAAGATGATAAGAAAATAAAATGTGGCTGATTGTGATCTGTGTGTTACACAAACTACACAATGGTGAATTAGTTCTAGATAAAAGAAAACTATGAGTTAAAAAACTGTGACCAATGTGTCGTCTAGTTCGAACAACTTCCTCTTTCTGATCCTTATGGGAACAAAACGGCCAACGTCCCATGTAGAGTTTTATTTGGAAAATCTTGTTTTCTCATTGCTCGCTCGAAGCCGACTGTCAGATGGCATGGAGCCGAGTCTTGAATAAAGAACCATGTATGGGACAAGCACAGCAGTGACAGTGCCAGAGCAGATAGACTTAG
>VWRL01001394.1:0-38203 GCA_011833715.1 Carcinoscorpius rotundicauda
ACTGAAACAAAAAATATTTTAAAGAGGTTTACGTTCTACTTTCTTGATTTCTGGTTTTTCCTTAAATCGAAAGTGAAACTATATGAAAAACCAATAATGAAGTCATTGGAAGGAAAAACAGTGTGAATGTTAATTTTTATAGCTTTCAGTTTCGGTTTGAACCGTTGTTTTTGTTTTTATGCAATCGAAACTGAAACCTAATGATAAAAATAGTTGGTAGAACCGAAACTTAAACAACAAAATGAACTTCTAAAGGGTTTTACCTAATACTTTCTTGGTTTCTGGATTTTCCTTAAATCGAAAGTGAAACTAAAACAAAAACCACTAATAAAGTAATTGAGAAACAAGTGTGTCAATGTTAATTTTTTTTACGTTTTAGTTTGGTTTCAGTCGTTGTTTTTGTTTTTTTGCAATCGAAACTGAAACCTAAATAGAAAAAGTGTGTACGAAAAAAAAACTGAAACAAAAAAAAATACTTTTAAAGGTTTTACGTTCTACTTTCTTTATTTTTTGTTTTTATTATATATCGAAACTGAAACTTAAAAGAAAAACCAATAATAAAGTAATTGGAAATCAAAACAATGTAAATGTTAATTTTTGTAGGTGTTAGTTTCGGTTTGAAGGGTTGTTTTTGTTTTTTTGCACTCGAAACTGTAACATAAATTGAATAAGTGTAGGTAAAAAAACTGATACTGAAAAAAATTAACTTTTAAAGGGTTTACGTTCTACTTTCTTGATGTTAGGTTTTTTTAGAATTAAAAATTCAAATCTAAAAATAACCAATCATAAAGTAAATGGAAAGCAAAAGAATGTTAATTTAATTTTGAGGTTTCAATTTCGGTTTGAACCCTTGTTTTTGTTTTTTTGATATCGAAACTGAAACAAAAAAAATATTTTTAAAGGGTTTTACGTTCTACTTTTTTATTTCTGGTTTTTCTTTAAATCGAAAGTGAAACTAAAACAAAAACCAATAATGAAGTAATTGAAATAAAAGAGTGTCAATGTTAATTTTCTTTACGTTTCAGTTTTGGTTTCAATAGTTGTTTTTGTTTTTTGCAATCGAAACTGTAACATAAATTAAATAAGTGTATTTAATAAAACTGAAACTGAAAAAAATTAACTTTTAAAGGGTTTTACGTTCTAATTTCTTAATTTTTTTTTAAAAAATCGAAACTGAAACTTAAAAAAAACAATAATAAAGTAATTGGAAAGCAAAACAATGTAAATGTTAATTTTTTAGGTTTTAGTTCCGTTTTGAACGGTTCTTTTTCTCTTCGTGCAATCAAATCTGAAACAAAAAATGAGCTTTAAAAAAATTTACGTTCTTATTTTTGATTTTTGGTTTTTCTTTTAAACCGAAACTGAAACCTTAAAGAAAAACCAAAAACGATGTAATTGGAAGAAAAACAGTGTAAATGAATATTTTTTGAGGTTTTTATTTCGGTTTGAACCGTTGTTTTTGTTACTTTGATATCGAAACTTTAACCTAAAGAGAAAAAGTGTGGGTGAAACTGAAACAAAAAATATTTTAAAGAGGTTTACGTTCTACTTTCTTGATTTCTGGTTTTTCCTTAAATCGAAAGTGAAACTATATGGAAAACCAATAATGAAGTCATTGGAAAGAAAAACAGGTTGAATGTTAATTTTTATAGGTTTCAGTTTCGGTTTGAACCGTTGTTTTTGTTTTTATGCAATCGAAACTAAAACCTAATGATAAAAATAGTTGGTAGAACCGAAACTTAAACAACAAAATGAACTTTTAAAGGGTTTTACCTAATACTTTCTTGGTTTCTGGATTTATCTTAATTTGAAAGTGAAACTAAAACAAAAACCACTAATAAAGTAATTGAGAAACAAGTGTGTCAATGTTAATTTTTTTTACGTTTTAGTTTGGTTTAAGTCGTTGTTTTCGTTTTTTTGCAATCGAAACTGAAACCTAAATAGAAAAAGTGTGTAAGAAAAAAAAACTGAAACTAAAAAAAAAATACTTTTAAAGGGTTTTACGTTCTACTTTCTTTATTTTTTGTTTTTATTATATATCGAAACTGAAACTTAAAAGAAAAACCAATAATAAAGTAATTGGAAATCAAAACAATGTAAATGTTAATTTTTTTAGGTGTTAGTTTCGGTTTGAACGGTTGTTTTTGTTTTTGTGCAATCAAAACTGAAACCAAAAAATGAGTTTAAAAACAATTCACGTTCTTATTATTTGATTTTTGGTTTTTCTTTAAAACAGAAACTGAAACCTTAAAGAAAAACGACTAATGATGTAAATAAAGACAAAACAGTGTAAATGTGTATTTTTTGATGTTTGAATTTCGGTTTGAACCGTTGTTTTTCTTTTTTTTGCAATCGAAACTGAAACGTAAAGAAAAAAAGAGTGAATAAAACTTAAACTGAAACAAAAAATATTTTTTTAAAGAGTTTTACGTTCTAATTTCTTGATTTCTGGTTTTTCTTAAATCGAAAGTGAAACTAAAACAAAACCAATAATGAAATAATTGGAAAAAAGAGTGTCAATGCTAATTTTTTATACGTTTCAGTTTTGTTTTCAATCGTTGTTTTTGTTTTTTGCAATCGAAACTGTAACAAAAATTAAATATATGTATGTAAAAAAACTGAAACTGAAAAAAAATTAACTTTTAAAGGGTTTTACGTTCTACTTTCTTGATTTTTGGTTTTTTTAAAAATCGAAACTGAAAACTAAAAAAACCAATAATAAAGTAATTGGAAAGAAAAACAAGGTAAATGTAAATTTGAGGTTTCAGTTTCGGTTTGAACCCTTGTTTTTGTTTTTTTGCAATCGAAACTGAAACAAAAAAATATTTTTTAAGGGTTTTACGCTCTACTTTCTTGATTTTTGTTTTTTCCTTAAATCGAAAGTGAAACTAAAACAAAAACCAATAATGAAGAAATTGGAAAAAAAAAAGTGATAATGTTAATTTTTTTTACGTTTCAGTTTTGGTTTCAAATCGTTGTTTTTGTTTTTTACAATCGAAACTGTAAAATAAATTAAATAAGTGTATGTAAAAAAACTGAAACTGAAAAAATTAACTTTTCAAGGGTTTTACGTTCTACTTTCTTGATTTTAGGTTTTTTTTAGAATTCGAAACTGAAATCTAAAAATAACCAATAATAAAGTAAATGAAAGGCAAAAAAATGTTAATGTTAATTTTGAGGTTTCAATTTCGGTTTGAACCCTTGTTTTTGTTTTTTTGATATCGAAACTGAAACAAAAAAATATTTTTTAAAGGGTTTTACGTTCTACTTTTTTATTTCTGGTTTTTCTTTAAATCGAAAGTGAAACTAAAACAAAAACCAATAATGAAGTAATTGAAATAAAAGAGTGTCAATGTTAATTTTTTTATGTTTCAGTTTTGGTTTCAATCGTTGTTTTTGTTTTTTGCAATCGAAACTGTAACATAAAATAAATAAGTGTATTTAAAAAAACTAAAACTGAAAAAAAATTAACTTTTAAAGGGTTTTACGTTATAATTTTTTAATTCTTTTTTTAAAAATCAAAACTGACACCTAAAAAAAAACAATAATGAAGTAATTGGAAAGCAAAACAATGTAAATGTTAATATTTTAGGTTTTAGTTCCGTTTTGAACGGTTCTTTTTCTCTTCGTGCAATCAAAACTGAAACAAATAATGAGCTTTAAAAAAATTTTACGTTTTTATTTTTCATTTTTGGTTTTTCTTTAAAACCGAAACAGAAACCTTAAAGAAAAACCAAAAACGATGTAATTGGAAGAAAAACAGTGTAAATGTTTGTTTTTGGAGGTTTTAATTTCGGTTTGAACCGTTGTTTTTGTTACTTTTATATCGAAACTGAAACCTAAAGAGAAAAAGTGTGGGTGAAACTGAAACAAAAAATATTTTAAAGAGTTTTACGTTCTAATCTCTTGATTTCTGGTTTTTCTTTAAATCGAAAGTGAAACTATATGAAAAACCAATAATGAAGTCATTGGAAAAAAAAACAGTGTGAATGTTAAATTTTTTGGTTTCAGTTTCGGTTTGAACCGTTGTTTTTGTTTTTTTGCAATCGAAACTGAAACCTAAAAGAACCCAATAATAAAGTATTTGGAAAGCAAAACAATGTAAATGTTAAATTTGAGGTTTCAATTTCGGTTTGTACCCTTGTTTTTGTTTTTTTGCAATCGAATTTCAAACAAAAAAAAATATTTTTTAAAGTGTTTTTAGTTCTACTTTCTTGATTTCTGTTTTTTCCTTAAATCGAAAGTGAAACTCAAACAAAAACCAATAATTAAGTAATTGGAAAAAAAGAGTGTCAATGTTAATTTTTTTTACGTTTCAGTTTGTTGGTTTCAATCGTTGTTTTTGTTTTTGCAATCGAAACTGTAACATAAATTGAATAAATGTATGTAAAAAAACTGAAACTGAAAAATAAACTTTTAAGGGTTTTACGTTCTAATTTCTTAATTTTTTAAAAAATTCGAAAATGAAACCGAAAAAAAACAATAATAAAGTAATTGGAAAGCAAAACAATGTAAATGTTAATTTTTTAGGTTTTAGTTCCGGTTTGAACGGTTCTTTTTCTTTTCGTGCAATCAAAACTAAAAGAAATAATGAGCTTTAAAAAAAATTTACGTTCTTATTTTTCATTTTTGGTTTTCTTTTAAACCGAAACTGAAACCTTAAAGAAAAACCAAAAACGATGTAATTGGAAGAAAAACAGTGTAAATGTTTATTTTTGTAGGTTTTAATTTCGGTTTGAACCGTTGTTTTTGCTACTTTGATATCGAAACTGAATCCTAAAGAGAAAAAGTGTGGGTGAAACTGAAACAAAAAATATTTTAAAGAGGTTTACGTTCTACTTTCTTGATTTCTGGCTTTTCCTTAAATCGAAAGTGAAACTATATGAAAAACCAATAATGAAGTCATTGGAAAGAAAAACAGTGTGAATGTTAATTTTTATATGTTTCAGTTTCGGTTTGAACCGTTGTTTTTGTTTTATGCAATCGAAACTGAATCCTAATGATAAAAAAAGTTGGTAGAACCGAAACTTAAACAACAAAATGAACTTTTAAAGGGTTTTACCTAATACTTTCTTGGTTTCTGGATTTTCCTTAAATCGAAAGTGAAACTAAAACAAAAACCACTAATAAAGTTATTGAAAAACAAGTGTGTCAATGTTAATTTTTTTTACGTTTTAGTTTGGTTTAAGTCGTTGTTTTTGTTTTTTTGCAATCGAAACTGAAACCTAAATAGAAAAAGTGTGTATGAAAAAAAAACTGAAACTAAAAAAAAATACTTTTAAAGGGTTTTACGTTCTACTTTCTTTATTTTTTGTTTTTATTATATTTTGAAACTGAAACTTAAAAGAAAAACCAATAATAAAGTAATTGGAAATCAAAACAATGTAAATGTTAATTTTTTTAGGTGTTAGTTTCGGTTTGAAGGGTTGTTTTTGTTTTTGTGCAATCAAAACTGAAACCAAAAAATGAGTTTAAAAAAAATTTACGTTCTTATTATTTGATTTTTGGTTTTTCTTTAAAACAGAAACTGAAACCTTAAAGAAAAACGACTAATGATGTAAATAAAGACAAAACAGTGTAAATGTGTATTTTTTGATGTTTGAGTTTCGGTTTGAACCGTTGTTTTTGTTTTTTTGCACTCGAAACTGTAACATAAATTGAATAAGTGTATGTAAAAAAACTGATACTGAAAAAAATTAACTTTTAAAGGGTTTTACGTTCTACTTTCTTGATTTTAGGTTTTTTTAGAATTCGAAACTGAAATCTAAAAATAACCAATAATAAAGTAAATGGAAGGCAAAAGAATGTTAATTTTAATTTTGAGGTTTCAATTTCGGTTTGAACCCTTTTTTTTGTTTTTTTCATATCGAAAGTGAAACAAAAAAAATATTTTTTAAAGGGTTTTACGTTTTACTTTTTTTATTTCTGGTTTTTCTTTAAATCGAAAGTGAAACTAAAACAAAAACCAATAATGAAGTAATTGAAATAAAAGAGTGTCAATGTTAATTTTTTTTATGTTTCAGTTTTGGTTTCAATCGTTGTTTTTGTTTTTTGCAATCGAAACTGTAACATCAAATAAATAAGTGTATTTAAAAAACTCAAACTGAAAAAAATTAACTTTTAAAGGGTTTTACGTTCTAATTTTCTAAATTTTTTTTAAAAAATGAAAACTGAAACCTAAAAAAAACCAATAATAATGTAATTGGAAAGCAAAACAATGTAAATGTAATATTTTAGGTTTTAGTTCCGTTTTGAACGGTTCTTTTTCTCTTCGTGCAATCAAAACTGAAACAAATAATGAGCTTTAAAAAAAATTTACGTTCCTATTTTTCATTTTTGGTTTTTCTTTAAAACCGAAACTAAAACCTTAAAGAAAAACCAAAAACGATGTAATTGGAAGAAAAACAGTGTAAATGTTTGTTTTTGGAGGTTTTAATTTCGGTTTCAACCGTTGTTTTTGTTACTTTGATATCGAAACTGAAACCTAAAGAGAAAAGTGTGGGTGAAACTGAAACAAAAAATATTTTAAAGAGTTTTACGTTCTAATCTCTTGATTTCTGGTTTTTCTTTAAATCGTTAGTGAAACTATATGAAAAACCAATAATGAGGTCATTGGAAAAAAAAACAGTGTAAATGTTAATTTTTTTTGTTTCAGTTTCGGTTTAAACCGTTGTTTTTGTTTTTTTGCACTCGAAACTGTAACATAAATTGAATAAGTGTATGTAAAAAAACTGATACTGAAAAAAATTAACTTTTAAAGGGTTTTACGTTCTACTTTCTTGATTTTAGGTTTTTTTAGAATTCGAAACTGAAATCTAAAAATAACCAATAATAAAGTAAATGGAAGGCAAAAGAATGTTAATGTTAATTTTGAGGTTTCAATTTGGGTTTGAACCCTTGTTTTTGTTTTTTTCATATCGAAAGTGAAACAAAAAAAATATTTTTTAAAGGGTTTTACGTTTTACTTTTTTTATTTCTGGTTTTTCTTTAAATCGAAAGTTAAACTAAAACAAAAACCAATAATGAAGTAATTGAAATAAAAGAGTGTCAATGTTAATTTTTTTTATGTTTCAGTTTTGGTTTCAATCGTTGTTTTTGTTTTTTGCAATCGAAACTGTAACATCAAATAAATAAGTGTATTTAAAAAACTGAAACTGAAAAAAATTAACTTTTAAAGGGTTTTACGTTCTAATTTTTTAAATTTTTTTTAAAAAATCAAAACTGAAACCTAAAAAAAAACAATAATAAAGTAATTGGAAAGCAAAACAATGTAAATGTAATATTTTAGGTTTTAGTTCCGTTTTGAACGGTTCTTTTTCTCTTCGTGCAATCAAAACTGAAACAAATAATGAGCTTTAAAAAAAATTTACGTTCTTATTTTTCATTTTTGGTTTTTCTTTAAAACCGAAACTGAAACCTTAAAGAAAAACCAAAACCGATGTAATTGGAAGAAAAACAGTGTAAATGTTTGTTTTTGGAGGTTTTAATTTCGGTTTCAACCGTTGTTTTTGTTACTTTGATATCGAAACTGAAACCTAAAGAGAAAAGTGTGGGTGAAACTAAAACAAAAAATATTTTAAAGAGTTTTACGTTCTAATCTCTTGATTTCTGGTTTTTCTTTAAATCGTTAGTGAAACTATATGAAAAACCAATAATGAAGTCATTGGAAAAAAAAACAGTGTGAATGTTAATTTTTATAGGTTTCAGTTTCGGTTTGAACCGTTGTTTTTGTTTTTTTGCAATCGAAACTGAAACCTAAAAGAACCCAATAATAAAGTATTTGGAAAGCAAAACAATGTAAATGTTAATTTTGAGGTTTCAATTTCGGTTTGTACCCTTGTTTTTGTTTTTTTGCAATCGACTTTGAAACAAAAAAAATATTTTTTAAAGGGTTTTTAGTTCTACTTTCTTGATTTCTGTTTTTTCCTTTAATCGAAATTGAAACTCAAACAAAAACCAATAATTAAGTAATTGGAAAAAAGAGTGTCAATGTTAATTTTTTTTACGTTTCAGTTTTGGTTTCAATCGTTGTTTTTGTTTTTGCAATCGAAACTGTAACATAAATTGAATAAATGTATGTAAAAAACTGAAACTGAAAAAATTAACTTTTAAGGGTTTTACGTTCTAATTTCTTAATTTTTTAAAAAATTCGAAAATGAAACCTAAAAAAAAACAATAATAAAGTAATTGGAAAGCAAAACAATGTAAATGTTAATTTTTCAGTTTTTAGTTCCGGTTTGAACGGTTCTTTTTCTTTTCTTGCAATCAAAACTGAAAGAAATAATGAGGTTTAAAAAAATTTTACGTTCTTATTTTTCATTTTTGGTTTTCATTTTAAACCGAAACTGAAACCTTAAAGAAAAATCAAAAACAATGTAATTGGAATAAAAACAGTGTAAATGTTTATTTTTTGAGGTTTTAATTTCGGTTTGAACCGTTGTTCTTGCTACTTTGATATCGAAACTGAATCCTAAAGAGAAAAAGTGTGGGTGAAACTGAAACAAAAAATATTTTAAAGAGGTTTACGTTCTACTTTCTTGATTTCTGGTTTTTCTTAAATCGAAAGTGAAACTATATGAAAAACCAATAATGAAGTCATTGGAAGGAAAAACAGTGTGAATGTTAATTTTTATAGCTTTCAGTTTCGGTTTGAACCGTTGTTTTTGTTTTTATGCAATCGAAACTGAAACCTAATGATAAAAATAGTTGGTAGAACCGAAACTTAAACAACAAAATGAACTTCTAAAGGGTTTTACCTAATACTTTCTTGGTTTCTGGATTTTCCTTAAATCGAAAGTGAAACTAAAACAAAAACCACTAATAAAGTAATTGAGAAACAAGTGTGTCAATGTTAATTTTTTTTACGTTTTAGTTTGGTTTCAGTCGTTGTTTTTGTTTTTTTGCAATCGAAACTGAAACCTAAATAGAAAAAGTGTGTACGAAAAAAAAACTGAAACAAAAAAAAATACTTTTAAAGGTTTTACGTTCTACTTTCTTTATTTTTTGTTTTTATTATATATCGAAACTGAAACTTAAAAGAAAAAACCAATAATAAAGTAATTGGAAATCAAAACAATGTAAATGTTAATTTTTGTAGGTGTTAGTTTCGGTTTGAAGGGTTGTTTTTGTTTTTTTGCACTCGAAACTGTAACATAAATTGAATAAGTGTAGGTAAAAAAACTGATACTGAAAAAAATTAACTTTTAAAGGGTTTACGTTCTACTTTCTTGATGTTAGGTTTTTTTAGAATTAAAAATTCAAATCTAAAAATAACCAATCATAAAGTAAATGGAAAGCAAAAGAATGTTAATTTAATTTTGAGGTTTCAATTTCGGTTTGAACCCTTGTTTTTGTTTTTTTGATATCGAAACTGAAACAAAAAAAATATTTTTAAAGGGTTTTACGTTCTACTTTTTTATTTCTGGTTTTTCTTTAAATCGAAAGTGAAACTAAAACAAAAACCAATAATGAAGTAATTGAAATAAAAGAGTGTCAATGTTAATTTTCTTTACGTTTCAGTGTTGGTTTCAATAGTTGTTTTTGTTTTTTGCAATCGAAACTGTAACATAAATTAAATAAGTGTATTTAATAAAACTGAAACTGAAAAAAATTAACTTTTAAAGGGTTTTACGTTCTAATTTCTTAAATTTTTTTTAAAAAATCGAAACTGAAACTTAAAAAAAACAATAATAAAGTAATTGGAAAGCAAAACAATGTAAATGTTAATTTTTTAGGTTTTAGTTCCGTTTTGAACGGTTCTTTTTCTCTTCGTGCAATCAAATCTGAAACAAAAAATGAGCTTTAAAAAAATTTACGTTCTTATTTTTGATTTTTGGTTTTTCTTTTAAACCGAAACTGAAACCTTAAAGAAAAACCAAAAACGATGTAATTGGAAGAAAAACAGTGTAAATGAATATTTTTTGAGGTTTTTATTTCGGTTTGAACCGTTGTTTTTGTTACTTTGATATCGAAACTTTAACCTAAAGAGAAAAAGTGTGGGTGAAACTGAAACAAAAAATATTTTAAAGAGGTTTACGTTCTACTTTCTTGATTTCTGGTTTTTCCTTAAATCGAAAGTGAAACTATATGGAAAACCAATAATGAAGTCATTGGAAAGAAAAACAGGTTGAATGTTAATTTTTATAGGTTTCAGTTTCGGTTTGAACCGTTGTTTTTGTTTTTATGCAATCGAAACTAAAACCTAATGATAAAAATAGTTGGTAGAACCGAAACTTAAACAACAAAATGAACTTTTAAAGGGTTTTACCTAATACTTTCTTGGTTTCTGGATTTATCTTAATTTGAAAGTGAAACTAAAACAAAAACCACTAATAAAGTAATTGAGAAACAAGTGTGTCAATGTTAATTTTTTTTACGTTTTAGTTTGGTTTAAGTCGTTGTTTTCGTTTTTTTGCAATCGAAACTGAAACCTAAATAGAAAAAGTGTGTAAGAAAAAAAAACTGAAACTAAAAAAAAATACTTTTAAAGGGTTTTACGTTCTACTTTCTTTATTTTTTGTTTTTATTATATATCGAAACTGAAACTTAAAAGAAAAACCAATAATAAAGTAATTGGAATCAAAACAATGTAAATGTTAATTTTTTTAGGTGTTAGTTTCGGTTTGAACGGTTGTTTTTGTTTTTGTGCAATCAAAACTGAAACCAAAAAATGAGTTTAAAAACAATTCACGTTCTTATTATTTGATTTTTGGTTTTTCTTTAAAACAGAAACTGAAACCTTAAAGAAAAACGACTAATGATGTAAATAAAGACAAAACAGTGTAAATGTGTATTTTTTGATGTTTGAATTTCGGTTTGAACCGTTGTTTTTCTTTTTTTTGCAATCGAAACTGAAACGTAAAGAAAAAAAGAGTGAATAAAACTTAAACTGAAACAAAAAATATTTTTTTAAAGAGTTTTACGTTCTAATTTCTTGATTTCTGGTTTTTCTTAAATCGAAAGTGAAACTAAAACAAAACCAATAATGAAATAATTGGAAAAAAGAGTGTCAATGCTAATTTTTTATACGTTTCAGTTTTGTTTTCAATCGTTGTTTTTGTTTTTTGCAATCGAAACTGTAACAAAAATTAAATATATGTATGTAAAAAAACTGAAACTGAAAAAAAATTAACTTTTAAAGGGTTTTACGTTCTACTTTCTTGATTTTGGTTTTTTTAAAAATCGAAACTGAAAACTAAAAAAACCAATAATAAAGTAATTGGAAAGAAAAACAAGGTAAATGTAAATTTGAGGTTTCAGTTTCGGTTTGAACCCTTGTTTTTGTTTTTTTGCAATCGAAACTGAAACAAAAAAATATTTTTTAAGGGTTTTACGCTCTACTTTCTTGATTTTTGTTTTTTCCTTAAATCGAAAGTGAAACTAAAACAAAAACCAATAATGAAGAAATTGGAAAAAAAAAGTGATAATGTTAATTTTTTTTACGTTTCAGTTTTGGTTTCAAATCGTTGTTTTTGTTTTTTACAATCGAAACTGTAAAATAAATTAAATAAGTGTATGTAAAAAAACTGAAACTGAAAAAATTAACTTTTCAAGGGTTTTACGTTCTACTTTCTTGATTTTAGGTTTTTTTTAGAATTCGAAACTGAAATCTAAAAATAACCAATAATAAAGTAAATGAAAGGCAAAAGAATGTTAATGTTAATTTTGAGGTTTCAATTTCGGTTTGAACCCTTGTTTTTGTTTTTTTCATATCGAAACTGAAACAAAAAAATATTTTTTAAAGGGTTTTACGTTCTACTTTTTATTTCTGGTTTTTCTTTAAATCGAAAGTGAAACTAAAACAAAAACCAATAATGAAGTAATTGAAATAAAAGAGTGTCAATGTTAATTTTTTTATGTTTCAGTTTTGGTTTCAATCGTTGTTTTTGTTTTTTGCAATCGAAACTGTAACATAAAATAAATAAGTGTATTTAAAAAACTAAAACTGAAAAAAAATTAACTTTTAAAGGGTTTTACGTTATAATTTTTTAATTCTTTTTTTAAAAATCAAAACTGACACCTAAAAAAAAACAATAATGAAGTAATTGGAAAGCAAAACAATGTAAATGTTAATATTTTAGGTTTTAGTTCCGTTTTGAACGGTTCTTTTTCTCTTCGTGCAATCAAAACTGAAACAAATAATGAGCTTTAAAAAAATTTTACGTTTTTATTTTTCATTTTTGGTTTTTCTTTAAAACCGAAACAGAAACCTTAAAGAAAACCAAAAACGATGTAATTGGAAGAAAAACAGTGTAAATGTTTGTTTTTGGAGGTTTTAATTTCGGTTTGAACCGTTGTTTTGTTACTTTTATATCGAAACTGAAACCTAAAGAGAAAAAGTGTGGGTGAAACTGAAACAAAAAATATTTTAAAGAGTTTTACGTTCTAATCTCTTGATTTCTGGTTTTTCTTTAAATCGAAAGTGAAACTATATGAAAAACCAATAATGAAGTCATTGGAAAAAAAAACAGTGTGAATGTTAAATTTTTTGGTTTCAGTTTCGGTTTGAACCGTTGTTTTTGTTTTTTTGCAATCGAAACTGAAACCTAAAAGAACCCAATAATAAAGTATTTGGAAAGCAAAACAATGTAAATGTTAAATTTGAGGTTTCAATTTCGGTTTGTACCCTTGTTTTTGTTTTTTTGCAATCGAATTTCAAACAAAAAAAAATATTTTTTAAAGTGTTTTTAGTTCTACTTTCTTGATTTCTGTTTTTTCCTTAAATCGAAAGTGAAACTCAAACAAAACCAATAATTAAGTAATTGGAAAAAAAGAGTGTCAATGTTAATTTTTTTTACGTTTCAGTTTTGGTTTCAATCGTTGTTTTTGTTTTTGCAATCGAAACTGTAACATAAATTGAATAAATGTATGTAAAAAAACTGAAACTGAAAAATAAACTTTTAAGGGTTTTTACGTTCTAATTTCTTAATTTTTTAAAAAATTCGAAAATGAAACCGAAAAAAAAACAATAATAAAGTAATTGGAAAGCAAAACAATGTAAATGTTAATTTTTTAGGTTTTAGTTCCGGTTTGAACGGTTCTTTTTCTTTTCGTGCAATCAAAACTAAAAGAAATAATGAGCTTTAAAAAAAATTTACGTTCTTATTTTTCATTTTTGGTTTTCTTTTAAACCGAAACTGAAACCTTAAAGAAAAACCAAAAACGATGTAATTGGAAGAAAAACAGTGTAAATGTTTATTTTTGTAGGTTTTAATTTCGGTTTGAACCGTTGTTTTTGCTACTTTGATATCGAAACTGAATCCTAAAGAGAAAAAGTGAAGGTGAAACTGAAACAAAAAATATTTTAAAGAGGTTTACGTTCTACTTTCTTGATTTCTGGCTTTTCCTTAAATCGAAAGTGAAACTATATGAAAAACCAATAATGAAGTCATTGGAAAGAAAAACAGTGTGAATGTTAATTTTTATATGTTTCAGTTTCGGTTTGAACCGTTGTTTTTGTTTTATGCAATCGAAACTTAATCCTAATGATAAAAAAAGTTGGTAGAACCGAAACTTAAACAACAAAATGAACTTTTAAAGGGTTTTACATAATACTTTCTTGGTTTCTGGATTTTCTTTAAATCGAAAGTGAAACTAAAACAAAAACCACTAATAAAGTTATTGAAAAACAAGTGTGTCAATGTTAATTTTTTTTACGTTTTAGTTTGGTTTAAGTCGTTGTTTTTGTTTTTTTGCAATCGAAACTGAAACCTAAATAGAAAAAGTGTGTATGAAAAAAAAACTGAAACTAAAAAAAAATACTTTTAAAGGGTTTTACGTTCTACTTTCTTTATTTTTTGTTTTTATTATATTTTGAAACTGAAACTTAAAAGAAAAACCAATAATAAAGTAATTGGAAATCAAAACAATGTAAATGTTAATTTTTTTAGGTGTTAGTTTCGGTTTGAAGGGTTGTTTTTGTTTTGTGCAATCAAAACTGAAACCAAAAAATGAGTTTAAAAAAAATTTACGTTCTTATTATTTGATTTTTGGTTTTTCTTTAAAACAGAAACTGAAACCTTAAAGAAAAACCACTAATGATGTAAATAAAGACAAAACAGTGTAAATGTGTATTTTTTGATGTTTGAGTTTCGGTTTGAACCGTTGTTTTTGTTTTTTTGCACTCGAAACTGTAACATAAATTGAATAAGTGTATGTAAAAAAACTGATACTGAAAAAAATTAACTTTTAAAGGGTTTTACGTTCTACTTTCTTGATTTTAGGTTTTTTTAGAATTCGAAACTGAAATCTAAAAATAACCAATAATAAAGTAAATGGAAGGCAAAAGAATGTTAATTTTAATTTTGAGGTTTCAATTTCGGTTTGAACCCTTGTTTTTGTTTTTTTCATATCGAAAGTGAAACAAAAAAAATATTTTTTAAAGGGTTTTACGTTTTACTTTTTTTATTTCTGGTTTTTCTTTAAATCGAAAGTGAAACTAAAACAAAAACCAATAATGAAGTAATTGAAATAAAAGAGTGTCAATGCTAATTTTTTTTACGTTTCAGTTTTGGTTTCAATCGTTGTTTTTGTTTTTTGCAATCGAAACTGTAACATAAATTAAATAAGTGTATTTAATAAAACTGAAACTGAAAAAAATTAACTTTTAAAGGGTTTTACGTTCTAATTTCTTAAATTTTTTTTAAAAAATCGAAACTGAAACTTAAAAAAAAACAATAATAAAGTAATTGGAAAGCAAAACAATGTAAATGTTAATTTTTTAGGTTTTAGTTCCGTTTTGAACGGTTCTTTTTCTCTTCGTGCAATCAAATCTGAAACAAAAAATGAGCTTTAAAAAAATTTACGTTCTTATTTTTGATTTTTGGTTTTTCTTTTAAACCGAAAATGAAACCTTAAAGAAAAACCAAAAACGATGTAATTGGAAGAAAAACAGTGTAAATGAATATTTTTTGAGGTTTTTATTTCGGTTTGAACCGTTGTTTTTGTTACTTTGATATCGAAACTTTAACCTAAAGAGAAAAAGTGTGGGTGAAACTGAAACAAAAAATATTTTAAAGAGGTTTACGTTCTACTTTCTTGATTTCTGGTTTTTCCTTAAATCGAAAGTGAAACTATATGGAAAACCAATAATGAAGTCATTGGAAAGAAAAACAGGTTGAATGTTAATTTTTATAGGTTTCAGTTTCGGTTTGAACCGTTGTTTTTGTTTTTATGCAATCGAAACTAAAACCTAATGATAAAAATAGTTGGTAGAACCGAAACTTAAACAACAAAATGAACTTTTAAAGGGTTTTACCTAATTCTTTCTTGGTTTCTGGATTTATCTTAAATCGAAAGTGAAACTAAAACAAAAACCACTAATAAAGTAATTGAGAAACAAGTGTGTCAATGTTAATTTTTTTTACGTTTTAGTTTGGTTTAAGTCGTTGTTTTCGTTTTTTTGCAATCGAAACTGAAACCTAAATAGAAAAAGTGTGTAAGAAAAAAAAACTGAAACTAAAAAAAAAATACTTTTAAAGGGTTTTACGTTCTACTTTCTTTATTTTTTGTTTTTATTATATATCGAAACTGAAACTTAAAAGAAAAACCAATAATAAAGTAATTGGAAATCAAAACAATGTAAATGTTAATTTTTTTAGGTGTTAGTTTCGGTTTGAACGGTTGTTTTTGTTTTTGTGCAATCAAAACTGAAACCAAAAAATGAGTTTAAAAACAATTCACGTTCTTATTATTTGATTTTTGGTTTTTCTTTAAAACAGAAACTGAAACCTTAAAGAAAAACGACTAATGATGTAAATAAAGACAAAACAGTGTAAATGTGTATTTTTTGATGTTTGAATTTCGGTTTGAACCGTTGTTTTTCTTTTTTTTGCAATCGAAACTGAAACGTAAAGAAAAAAAGAGTGAATAAAACTTAAACTGAAACAAAAAATATTTTTTTAAAGAGTTTTACGTTCTAATTTCTTGATTTCTGGTTTTTCTTAAATCGAAAGTGAAACTAAAACAAAACCAATAATGAAATAATTGGAAAAAAGAGTGTCAATGCTAATTTTTTATACGTTTCAGTTTTGTTTTCAATCGTTGTTTTTGTTTTTTGCAATCGAAACTGTAACAAAAATTAAATATATGTATGTAAAAAAACTGAAACTGAAAAAAAATTAACTTTTAAAGGGTTTACGTTCTACTTTCTTGATTTTTGGTTTTTTTAAAAATCGAAACTGAAAACTAAAAAAACCAATAATAAAGTAATTGGAAAGAAAAACAAGGTAAATGTAAATTTGAGGTTTCAGTTTCGGTTTGAACCCTTGTTTTTGTTTTTTTGCAATCGAAACTGAAACAAAAAAATATTTTTTAAGGGTTTTACGCTCTACTTTCTTGATTTTTGTTTTTTCCTTAAATCGAAAGTGAAACTAAAACAAAAACCAATAATGAAGAAATTGGAAAAAAAAAAGTGATAATGTTAATTTTTTTTACGTTTCAGTTTTGGTTTCAAATCGTTGTTTTTGTTTTTTACAATCGAAACTGTAAAATAAATTAAATAAGTGTATGTAAAAAAACTGAAACTGAAAAAATTAACTTTTCAAGGGTTTTACGTTCTACTTTCTTGATTTTAGGTTTTTTTTAGAATTCGAAACTGAAATCTAAAAATAACCAATAATAAAGTAAATGAAAGGCAAAAGAATGTTAATGTTAATTTTGAGGTTTCAATTTCGGTTTGAACCCTTGTTTTTGTTTTTTTCATATCGAAACTGAAACAAAAAAAATATTTTTTAAAGGGTTTTACGTTCTACTTTTTTATTTCTGGTTTTTCTTTAAATCGAAAGTGAAACTAAAACAAAAACCAATAATGAAGTAATTGAAATAAAAGAGTGTCAATGTTAATTTTTTTATGTTTCAGTTTTGGTTTCAATCGTTGTTTTTGTTTTTTGCAATCGAAACTGTAACATAAAATAAATAAGTGTATTTAAAAAAACTAAAACTGAAAAAAAATTAACTTTTAAAGGGTTTTACGTTATAATTTTTTAATTCTTTTTTTAAAAATCAAAACTGACACCTAAAAAAAAACAATAATGAAGTAATTGGAAAGCAAAACAATGTAAATGTTAATATTTTAGGTTTTAGTTCCGTTTTGAACGGTTCTTTTTCTCTTCGTGCAATCAAAACTGAAACAAATAATGAGCTTTAAAAAATTTTACGTTTTTATTTTTTCATTTTTGGTTTTTCTTTAAAACCGAAACAGAAACCTTAAAGAAAAACCAAAAACGATGTAATTGGAAGAAAAACAGTGTAAATGTTTGTTTTTGGAGGTTTTAATTTCGGTTTGAACCGTTGTTTTTTGTTACTTTTATATCGAAACTGAAACCTAAAGAGAAAAAGTGTGGGTGATGAAACTGAAACAAAAAATATTTTAAAGAGTTTTACGTTCTAATCTCTTGATTTCTGGTTTTTCTTTAAATCGAAAGTGAAACTATATGAAAAACCAATAATGAAGTCATTGGAAAAAAAAACAGTGTGAATGTTAAATTTTTTGGTTTCAGTTTCGGTTTGAACCGTTGTTTTTGTTTTTTTGCAATCGAAACTGAAACCTAAAAGAACCCAATAATAAAGTATTTGGAAAGCAAAACAATGTAAATGTTAAATTTGAGGTTTCAATTTCGGTTTGTACCCTTGTTTTTGTTTTTTTGCAATCGAATTTCAAACAAAAAAAAATATTTTTTAAAGTGTTTTTAGTTCTACTTTCTTGATTTCTGTTTTTTCCTTAAATCGAAAGTGAAACTCAAACAAAAACCAATAATTAAGTAATTGGAAAAAAAGAGTGTCAATGTTAATTTTTTTTACGTTTCAGTTTTGGTTTCAATCGTTGTTTTTGTTTTTGCAATCGAAACTGTAACATAAATTGAATAAATGTATGTAAAAAAACTGAAACTGAAAAATAAACTTTTAAGGGTTTTACGTTCTAATTTCTTAATTTTTTAAAAAATTCGAAAATGAAACCGAAAAAAAACAATAATAAAGTAATTGGAAAGCAAAACAATGTAAATGTTAATTTTTTAGGTTTTAGTTCCGGTTTGAACGGTTCTTTTTCTTTTCGTGCAATCAAAACTAAAAGAAATAATGAGCTTTAAAAAAAATTTACGTTCTTATTTTTCATTTTTGGTTTTCTTTTAAACCGAAACTGAAACCTTAAAGAAAAACCAAAAACGATGTAATTGGAAGAAAAACAGTGTAAATGTTTATTTTTGTAGGTTTTAATTTCGGTTTGAACCGTTGTTTTTGCTACATTGATATCGAAACTGAATCCTAAAGAGAAAAAGTGAAGGTGAAACTGAAACAAAAAATATTTTAAAGAGGTTTACGTTCTACTTTCTTGATTTCTGGCTTTTCCTTAAATCGAAAGTGAAACTATATGAAAAACCAATAATGAAGTCATTGGAAAGAAAAACAGTGTGAATGTTAATTTTTATATGTTTCAGTTTCGGTTTGAACCGTTGTTTTTGTTTTATGCAATCGAAACTTAATCCTAATGATAAAAAAAGTTGGTAGAACCGAAACTTAAACAACAAAATGAACTTTTAAAGGGTTTTACATAATACTTTCTTGGTTTCTGGATTTTCTTTAAATCGAAAGTGAAACTAAAACAAAAACCACTAATAAAGTATTGAAAAACAAGTGTGTCAATGTTAATTTTTTTTACGTTTTAGTTTGGTTTAAGTCGTTGTTTTTGTTTTTTTGCAATCGAAACTGAAACCTAAATAGAAAAAGTGTGTATGAAAAAAAACTGAAACTAAAAAAAAAATACTTTTAAAGGGTTTTACGTTCTACTTTCTTTATTTTTTGTTTTTATTATATTTTGAAACTGAAACTTAAAAGAAAAACCAATAATAAAGTAATTGGAAATCAAAACAATGTAAATGTTAATTTTTTTAGGTGTTAGTTTCGGTTTGAAGGGTTGTTTTTGTTTTTGTGCAATCAAAACTGAAACCAAAAAATGAGTTTAAAAAAAATTTACGTTCTTATTATTTGATTTTTGGTTTTTCTTTAAAACAGAAACTGAAACCTTAAAGAAAAACCACTAATGATGTAAATAAAGACAAAACAGTGTAAATGTGTATTTTTTGATGTTTGAGTTTCGGTTTGAACCGTTGTTTTTGTTTTTTTGCACTCGAAACTGTAACATAAATTGAATAAGTGTATGTAAAAAAACTGATACTGAAAAAAATTAACTTTTAAAGGGTTTTACGTTCTACTTTCTTGATTTTAGGTTTTTTTAGAATTCGAAACTGAAATCTAAAAATAACCAATAATAAAGTAAATGGAAGGCAAAAGAATGTTAATTTTAATTTTGAGGTTTCAATTTCGGTTTGAACCCTTGTTTTTGTTTTTTTCATATCGAAAGTGAAACAAAAAAAATATTTTTTAAAGGGTTTTACGTTTACTTTTTTTATTTCTGGTTTTTCTTTAAATCGAAAGTGAAACTAAAACAAAAACCAATAATGAAGTAATTGAAATAAAAGAGTGTCAATGCTAATTTTTTTTACGTTTCAGTTTTGGTTTCAATCGTTGTTTTTGTTTTTTGCAATCGAAACTGTAACATAAATTAAATAAGTGTATTTAATAAAACTGAAACTGAAAAAAATTAACTTTTAAAGGGTTTTACGTTCTAATTTCTTAAATTTTTTTAAAAAATCGAAACTGAAACTTAAAAAAAAACAATAATAAAGTAATTGGAAAGCAAAACAATGTAAATGTTAATTTTTTAGGTTTTAGTTCCGTTTTGAACGGTTCTTTTTCTCTTCGTGCAATCAAATCTGAAACAAAAAATGAGCTTTAAAAAAATTTACGTTCTTATTTTGATTTTTGGTTTTTCTTTTAAACCGAAAATGAAACCTTAAAGAAAAACCAAAAACGATGTAATTGGAAGAAAAACAGTGTAAATGAATATTTTTTGAGGTTTTTATTTCGGTTTGAACCGTTGTTTTTGTTACTTTGATATCGAAACTTAACCTAAAGAGAAAAAGTGTGGGTGAAACTGAAACAAAAAATATTTTAAAGAGGTTTACGTTCTACTTCTTGATTTCTGGTTTTTCCTTAAATCGAAAGTGAAACTATATGGAAAACCAATAATGAAGTCATTGGAAAGAAAAACAGTGTTGAATGTTAATTTTTATAGGTTTCAGTTTTCGGTTTTTGAACCGTTGTTTTTGTTTTTATGCAATCGAAACTAAAACCTAATGATAAAAATAGTTGGTAGTTAGAACCGAAACTTAAACAACAAAATGAACTTTTAAAGGGTTTTTACCTAATTCTTTCTTGGTTTCTGGATTTATCTTAAATCGAAAGTGAAACTCAAAACAAAAACCACTAATAAAGTAATTGAGAAACAAGTGTGGTCAATGTTAATTTTTTTTACGTTTTTAGTTGGTTTAAGTCGTTGTTTTCGTTTTTTTTGCAATCGAAACTGAAACCTAAATAGAAAAAGTGTGTAAGAAAAAAAACTGAAACTAAAAAAAAATACTTTTTAAAGGGTTTTACGTTCTACTTTCTTTATTTTTTGTTTTTATTATATATCGAAACTGAAACTTAAAAGAAAACCAATAATAAAGTAATTGGAAATCAAAACAATGTAAATGTTAATTTTTTAGGTGTTAGTTTCGGTTTGAAGGGTTGTTTTTGTTTTTGTGCAATCAAAACTGAAACCAAAAAATGAGTTTAAAAACAATTTACGTTCTTATTATTTGATTTTTGGTTTTTCTTTAAAACAGAAACTGAAACCTTAAAGAAAAACAACTAATGATGTAAATAAAGACAAAACAGTGTAAATGTGTATTTTTTGATGTTTGAATTTCTGTTTGAACCGTTGTTTTTCTTTTTTTTGCAATCGAAACTGAATCGTAAAGAAAAAAAGAGTGGGTAAAACTTAAACTGAAACAAAAAATATTTTTTAAAGAGTTTTACGTTCTAATTTCTTGATTTCTGGTTTTTCATTAAATCGAAAGTGAAACTAAAACAAAACCAATAATGAAATAATTGGAAAAAAGAGTGTCAATGCTAATTTTTTATACGTTTCAGTTTTGTTTTCAATCGTTGTTTTTGTTTTTTGCAATCGAAACTGTAACAAAAATTAAATATATGTATGTAAAAAAACTGAAACTGAAAAAAAATTAACTTTTAAAGGGTTTTACGTTCTACTTTCTTGATTTTTGGTTTTTTTAAAAATCGAAACTGAAAACTAAAAAAACCAATAATAAAGTAATTGGAAAGAAAAACAATGTAAATGTAAATTTTGAGGTTTCAGTTTCGGTTTGAACCCTTGTTTTTGTTTTTTTGCAATCGAAACTGAAACAAAAAAATATTTTTAAAGGGTTTTACGCTCTACTTTCTTGATTTTTGTTTTTTCCTTAAATCGAAAGTGAAACTAAAACAAAAACCAATAATGAAGAAATTGGAAAAAAAAAGTGATAATGTTAATTTTTTTTACGTTTCAGTTTTGGTTTCAAATCGTTGTTTTTGTTTTTTACAATCGAAACTGTAAAATAAATTAAATAAGTGTATGTAAAAAAACTGAAACTGAAAAAATTAACTTTTCAAGGGTTTTACGTTCTACTTTCTTGATTTTAGGTTTTTTTAGAATTCGAAACTGAAATCTAAAAAAAACCAATAATAAAGTAAATTGAAGGCAAAAGAATGTAAATGTTAATTTTGAGGTTTCAATTTCGGTTTGAACCCTTGTTTTTGTTTTTTTGATATCGAAACTGAAACAAAAAAATATTTTTTAAAGGGTTTTACGTTTTCCTTTTTTATTTCTGGTTTTTCTTTAAATCGAAAGTGAAACTCAAACAAAAAACAATAATGAAGTAATTGGAAAAAAAAGAGTGTCAATGCTAATTTTTTTTACGTTTTAGTATGGTTTAAGTCGTTGTTTTTGTTTTTTTGCAATCGAAACTGAAACCTAAATAGAAAAAGTGTGTATGAAAAAAAAACTGAAACTAAAAAAAAATACTTTTAAAGGGTTTTACGTTCTACTTTCTTTATTTTTTTGTTTTTATTATATATCGAAACTGAAACTTAAAAGAAAAACCAATAATAAAGTAATTGGAAATGAAAACAATGTAAATGTTAATTTTTTTAGGTGTTAGTTTCAGTTTGAAGGGTTGGTTTTGTTTTTGTGCAATCAAAACTGAAACCAAAAATGAGTTTAAAAACAATTTACGTTCTTATTATTTGATTTTTGGTTTTTCTTTAAAACAGAAACTGAAACCTTAAAGAAAAACCAATAATGATGTAAATAAAGACAAAACAGTGTAAATGTGTATTTTTTGATGTTTGAGTTTCGTTTTGAACCTTTGTTTTTGTTGTTTTGCAATCGAAACTGAAACGTAAAGAAAAAAGTGTGGGTGAAACTGAAACAAAAAATATATTTAAAGAGGTTTACGTTCTACTTTCTTGATTTCTGGTTTTTCTTTAAATCGAAAGTGAAACTATATGAAAAACCAATAATGAAGTCATTGGAAAAAAAAACAGTGTGAATGTTAATTTTTTTTGTTTCAGTTTCGGTTTAAACCGTTGTTTTTGTTTTTTTGCACTCGAAACTGTAACATAAATTGAATAAGTGTATGTAAAAAAACTGATACTGAAAAAAATTAACTTTTAAAGGGTTTACGTTCTACTTTCTTGATTTTAGGATTTTTTAGAATTCGAAACTCAAATCTAAAAATAACCAATAATAAAGTATATGGAAAGCAAAAGAATGTTAATGTTAATTTTGAGGTTTCAATTTCGGTTTGAACCCTTGTTTTTGTTTTTTTGATATCGAAACTGAAACAAAAAAAATATTTTTAAAGGCTTTTACGTTCTACTTTTTTTTTCTGGTTTTTCTTTAAATCGAAAGTGAAACTAAAACAAAAACCAATAATGAAGTAATTGAAATAAAAGAGTGTCAATGTTAATTTTTTTTTATGTTTTAGTTTTTGTTTCAATCGTTGTTTTTGTTTTTGCAATCGAAACTGTAACATAAATTAAATAAATGTATGTAAAAAACTGAAACTCAAAAAAATTAACTTTTAAAGGGTGTTACGTTCTAATTTTTTAAATTTTTTTTAAAAAAATTCGAAACTGAAACCTAAAAAAAAAACAATAATAAAGTAATTGGAAAGGAAAACAATGTAAATGTTAATTTTTTAGGTTTTAGTTCCGGTTTGAACGGTTGTTTTTCTTTTCGTACAATCAAAACTGAAACAAATAATGAGCTTTAAAAAAATTTTCCTTCCTTTTTTTCATTTTTGGTTTTTCTTTTAAACCGAAACTGAAACCTTAAAGAAAAACGAAAAACGATGTAATTGGAAGAAAAACAGTGTAAATGTTTACTTTTGATGTTTTAATTTCGGTTTGAACCGTAGTTTTTGTTACTTTGATATCGAAACTGAAACCTAAAGAGAAAAAGTGTGGGTGAAACTGAAACAAAAAATATTTTAAAGAGGTTTACGTTCTACTTTCTTGATTTCTTGTTTTTTCTTAAATCGAAAGTGAAACTATATGAAAAACCAATAATGAAGTCATTGGAAAGAAAATCAGTGTGAATGTTAATTTTTATAGATTTCAGTTTCGGTTTGAACCGTTGTTTTTGTTTTTATGCAATCGAAACTGAAACCTAAAGAAAAAAATAGTTGGTAGAACCGAAACTTAAACAACAAAATGAACTTTTAAAGGGTTTTACCTAATACTTTCTTTGTTTCTGGATTTTCCTTAAATCGAAAGTGAAACTAAAACAAAAACCACTAATAAAGTAATTGAAAAACATGTGTGTCAATGTTAATTTTTTTACGTTTTAGTTTGGTTTAAGTCGTTGTTTTTGTTTTTTTGCAATCGAAACTGAAATCTAAATAGAAAAAGTGTGTAAGAAAAAAAACTGAAACTAAAAAAAAATACTTTTAAAGGGTTTTACGTTCTACTTTCTTTATTTTTTGTTTTTATTATATATCGAAACTGAAACTTAAAAGAAAAATCAATAATAAAGTAATTGGAAATCAAAACAATGTAAATGTTAATTTTTTTAGGTGTTAGTTTCGGTTTGAAGGGTTGTTTTTGTTTTTGTGCAATCAAAACTGAAACCAAAAAATTAGCTTAAAAAAAATTTACGTTCTTATTATTTGATTTTTGTTTTTTCTTTAAAACAGAAACTGAAACCTTAAAGAAAAACCACTAATGATGTAAATAAAGACAAAACAGTGTAAATGTGTATTTTTTGATGTTTGAGTTTCGGTTTGAACCGTTGTTTTTGTTTTTTGCAATCGAAACTGTAAAATAAATTGAATAAGTGTATGTAAAAAAACTGATACTGAAAAAAATTAACTTTTAAAGGGTTTACGTTCTACTTTCTTGATGTTAGGTTTTTTTAGAATTCAAAATTCAAATCTAAAAATAACCAATAATAAAGTAAATGGAAGGCAAAAGAATGTAAATGTTAATTTTGAGGTTTCAATTTCGGTTTGAACCCTTGTTTTGTTTTTTATGATATCGAAACTGAAACAAAAAAAATATTTTTTAAAGGGTTTTACGTGCTACTTTTTATTTCTTGTTTTTCTTTCTAATCGAAAGTGAAACTAAAACAAAAACCAATAATGAAGTAATTGAAATAAAAGAGTGTCAATGTTAATTTTTTTTTATGTTTTAGTTTTGGTTTCAATCGTTGTTTTTGTTTTTTGCAATCGAAACTGTAACATCAATTAAATAAGTGTATTTAAAAAAACTGAAACTGAAAAAAATTAACTTTTAAAGGGTTTTACGTTCTAATTTCTTAATTTTTTAAAAAAAATCGAAACTGAAACCTAAAAAAAAACAATAATAAAGTAATTGGAAAGCAAAACAATGTAAATGTTAATTTTTTAGGTTTTAGTTCCGTTTTGAACGGTTCTTTTTCTCTTCGTGCAATCAAAACTGAAACAAATAATGAGCTTTAAAAAATTTTACGTTCTTATTTTTCATTTTTGGTTTTTCTTTCAAACCGAAACTGAAACCTCAAAGAAAAACCAAAAACGATGTAATTGGAAGAAAAACAGTGTAAATGTTTTTTTTTGGAGGTTTTAATTTCGGTTTGAACCGTTGTTTTTGTTACTTTGATATCGAAACTGAAACCTAAAGAGAAAAAGTGTGGGTGAAACTGAAACAAAAAATATTTTAAAGAGTTTTACGTTCTAATCTCTTGATTTTTGGTTTTTCGTTAAATCGAAAGTGAAACTATATGAACAACCAATAATGAAGTCATTGGAAAAAAAAACAGTGTGAATGTAAATTTTTTTGGTTTCAGTTTCGGTTTGAACCGTTGTTTTTGTTTTTTTGCAATCGAAACTGAAACCTAAAAGAACCCAAAAATAAAGTAATTGGAAAGCAAAACAATGTAAATGTTAATTTTGAGGTTTCAATTTCGGTTTGTACCCTTGTTTTTGTTTTTTTGCAATCGAAACTGAAACAAAAAAAAATATTTTTTAAAGGATTTTTCGTTCTACTTTCTTGATTTCTGTTTTTTCCTTAAATCGAAAGTGAAACTCAAACAAAAACCAATAATGAAGTAATTGGAAAAAGAAAGAGTGTCAATGTCAATTTTTTTTACGTTTTAGTATGGTTTAAGTCGTTATTTTTGTTTTTTTGCAATCGAAACTGAAACCTAAATAGAAAAAGTGTGTATTAAAAAAAAACTGAAACTAAAAAAAAATACTTTTAAAGGGTTTTACGTTCTACTTTCTTTATTTTTTGTTTTTATTATATATCGAAACTGAAACTTAAAAGAAAAACCAATAATAAAGTAATTGGAAATGAAAACAATGTAAATGTTAATTTTTTTAGGTGTTAGTTTCGGTTTGAAGGGTTGTTTTTGTTTTTGTGCAATCAAAACTGAAACCAAAAAATAAGTTTAAAAAAATGTATGTTCTTATTATTTGTTTTTTGGTTTTTCTTTAAAACAGAAACTGAAACCTTAAAGAAAAACCACTAATGATGTAAATAAAGACAAAACAGTGTAAATGTGTATTTTTTGATGTTTGAGTTTCGGTTTGAACCTTTGTTTTTGTTTTTTGCAATCGAAACTGAAACGTAAAGAAAAAAAGAGTGGGTAAAACTTAAACTGTAACAAAAAATATTTTTTTAAAGAGTTTTACGTTCTAATTTCTTGATTTCTGTTTTTCCTTAAATCGAAAGTGAAACTAAAACAAAACCAATAATGAAATAATTGGAAAAAAAGAGTGTCAATGCTAATTTTTTTTACGTTTCAGTTTTGTTTTCAATCGTTGTATATCTTTTTTGCTATCGAAACTGTAACAAAAATTAAATAAGTGTATGTAAAAATACTTGAACTGAAAAAAATTAACTTTTAAAGGGTTTTAACGTTCTACTTTCTTGATTTTTGGTTTTTGAAAAATGGAAACTGAAACCTAAAAAAAACCAATAATAAAGTAATTGGAAAGAAGAACAATGTAAATGTAAATTTTGAGGTTTCAATTTCGGTTTGAACCCTTGTTTTTGTTTTTTTGCAATCGAAAGTGAAACATAAATTAAATAAGTGTATTTAAAAAAACTGAAACTGAAAAAAATTAACCTTTAAAGGGTTTTACGTTCTAATTTCTTAATTTTTTTTAAAAAAATCGAAACTGAAACTTAAAAAAAAAACAATAATAAAGTAATTGGAAAGCAAAACAATGTAAATGTTAATTTTTTAGGTTTTAGTTCCGTTTTGAACGGTTCTTTTTCTCTTCGTGCAATGAAAACTGAAACAAATAATGAGCTTTAAAAAATTTTACGTTCTTATTTTTCATTTTTGGTTTTTTTTTTAAACCGAAACTGAAACCTTAAAGAAAAACCAAAAACGATGTAATTGGAAGAAAAACAGTGTAAATGAATATTTTTTGAGGTTTTTATTTCGATTTGAACCGTTGTTTTTGTTACTTTGATATCGAAACTGAAACCTGAAGAGAAAAAGTGTGGGTGAAACTGAAAGTGAAACAAAAAATATTTTTAAAGAGTTTTAAGTTCTAATCTTTAGATTTCTGGTTTTTCTTTAAATCGAAAGTGAAACTATATGAAAAACCAATAATGAAGTCATTGGAAAGAAAAAGAGTGTGAATGTTAATTTTTTTTGGTTTCAGTTTCGGTTTGAACCGTTGTTTTTGTTACTTTGATATCGAAACTGAAACCTAAAGAGAAAAAGTGTGGGTGAAACTGAAACAAAAAATATTTTAAAGAGGTTTACGTTCTACTTTCTTGATTTCTGGCTTTTCCTTAAATCGAAAGTGAAACTATATGAAAAACCAATAATGAAGTCATTGGAAAGAAAAACAGTGTGAATGTTAATTTTTATAGGTTTCAGTTTTGGTTTAAACCGTTGTTTTTGTTTTTATGCAATCGAAACTGAAACCTAATGATAAAAATAGTTGGTAGAACCGAAACTTAAACAACAAAATGAACTTTTAAAGGGTTTTACCTAATACTTTATTGGTTTCTGGATTTTCCTTAAATCGAAAGTGAAATTAAAAAAAAACCAATAATAAAGTAATTTAAAAACAAGAGTGTCAATGTTAATTTTTTTTACGTTTTAGTTTGGTTTAAGTCGTTGTTTTTGTTTTTTTGCAATCGAAACTGAAACCTAAATAGAAAAAGTGTGTATGAAAAAAAAACTGAAACTAAAAAAAAATACTTTTAAAGGGTTTTACGTTCTACTTTCTTTATTTTTTGTTTTTATTATATATCGAAACTGAAACTTAAAAGAAAAACCATTAATAAAGTAATTGGAAATCAAAACAATGTAAATGTTAATTTTTTTAGGTGTTAGTTTTTGTTTGAAGGGTTGTTTTTGTTTTTGTGCAATCAAAACTGAAACCAAAAAATGAGTTTAAAAAAAATTTACGTTCTTATTATTTAATTTTTGGTTTTTCTTTAAAACAGAAACTGAAACCTTAAAGAAAAACCACTAATGATGTAAATAAAGACAAAACAGTGTAAATGTGTATTTTTTGATGTTTGAGTTTCGGTTTGAACCGTTGTTTTTGTTTTTTTGCAATCGAAACTGAAACGTAAAGAAAAAAAGAGTGGGTAAAACTTAAACTCAAACAAAAAATATTTTTTTAAAGAGTTTTACGTTCTAATTTCTTGATTTCTGGTTTTTCCTTAAATCGTAAGTGAAACTAAAACAAAACCAATAATGAAATAATTGGAAAAAAAGAGTGTCAATGCTAATTTTTTTTACGTTTCAGTTTTGTTTTCAATCGTTGTTTTTGTTTTTTGCAATCGAAACTGTAACAAAAATTAAATAAGTGTATTTAAAAAAAAACTGAAACTGAAAAAATAACTTTTAAAAGGTTTTACGTTCTACTTTCTTGATTTTTGGTTTTTTTAAAAATCGAAACTGAAACCAAAAAAAACCAATAATAAAGTAATTGGAAAGCAAAACAATGTAAATGTTAATTTTGAGGTTTCAATTTCGGTTTGAACCCTTGTTTTTATTTTCTTGCAATCGAAACTGAAACAAAAAATATTTTTAAAGAGTTTTACGTTCTACTTTCTTGATTTCTAATTTTTCCTTAAATCGAAAGTGAAACTATATGAAAGACCAATAATGAAGTCATTGGAAAGAAAAACAGTGTGATTGTTAATTTTTTTACGTTTTAGTTTGGTTTCAGTCGTTGTTTTTGTATTTTGCAATCGGAACTTAAACATAAGTTAAATAAGTGTATGTAAAAAAAATGAAACTGAAAAGATTAACTTTAAAAGGGTTTTACGTTCTAATTTGTTAATTTTTAAAAAAAAATCGAAACTGAAACCTAAAAAAAAACAATAATAAAGTAATTGGAAAGGAAAACAATGTAAATGTTAATTTTTTAGGTTTTAGTTCCGGTTTGAACGGTTCTTTTTCTTTTCGTGCAATCAAAACTGAAACAAATAATGAGATTTAAAAAATTTTACGTTCTGATTTTTCATTTTAGGTTTTTTTTTTAAACCGAAACTGAAACCTTAAAGAAAAATCAAAAACAATGTAATTGGAATAAAAACAGTGTAAATGTTTATTTTTTGAGGTTTTTATTTCGGTTTGAACCGTTGTTTTTGTTACTTTGATATCGAAACTTTAACCTAAAGAGAAAAAGTGTGGGTGAAACTGAAACAAAAAATATTTTAAAGAGGTTTACGTTCTACTTTCTTGATTTCTGGTTTTTCCTTAAATCGAAAGTGAAACTATATGGAAAACCAATAATGAAGTCATTGGAAAGAAAAACAATGTAAATGTTAATTTTTTAGGATTTAGTTCCGGTTTGAACGGTTCTTTTTCTTTTCGTGCAATCAAAACTGAAACAAATAATGAGCTTTAAAAAAATTTTACGTTCTGATTTTTGATTTTTGGTTTTTTTTTTAAACCGAAACTGAAACCTTAAAGAAAAATCAAAAACGATGTAATTGGAATAAAAACAGTGTAAATGTTTATTTTTTGAGGTTTTAATTTCTGTTTGAACCCTTGTTTTTGATACTTTGATATCGAAACTGATACCTAATGAGAAAAAGTGTGGGTGAAACTGAAACTGAAATAAAAAATATTTTAAAGAGTTTTACGTTCTACTTTCTTGATTTCTGGTTTTTCCTTAAATCGAAACTGAAACATGATAGAAAAACCAATACTGAAGTAATTGGATAGGAAAAAAGTGTAAATATTAAGTTTTTGAGGTTTTTTATTGTTTGAACCGTTGTTTTTGTTTTTTTATACTCGAAACTGACACCTAAAGTGAAAATGTATGGGTCAAACCGAAACGGAAACCAAAAAATGAACTTTTAAAGGGTTTTACGTTCTAATTTCTTGATTTTTGGTTTTTCTTTAAAACTGAACCTGAAACCTAAAAGGAAAACCAATCATCAAGTTATTCGAAAGCAAAAGAGTGTAATTATTAAATTTTTTAGGTTTTAGTTTCGGTTTGAACCGTCGTTTTTGTTTTTTATATAATGGAAACTGAAACCTGAAGAGAAAAAGCGTGTGTAAAACCGAAACTGAAACCAAAAAAATGAGCTTTTACAGGGTTTACGTTCTAATTTTTGAACTTTTGTTTTTTTTTTAAAACCGAATATTACGTATTTTTTCATGTTTTAAGTTCTTCGTAGACTAAACGCAACAGAAAAACGCAGATAACAGCTTGTATAATTTATTACACTAAACTATTAATAAATATAACAGATATAACATGAATTATATGATAACAGTGACAGATATTAAGTTACAACATTCGAAATTAATTACAAAACAAAATAAAACTAGTTTCAAACTTCAAAATTAATCACAATACAAAACGGTACTGGCCTGTATCTAATGTAATGATCTAAAATTAAAGTCTAAAATTCCAGTCTAGGGGGTTAATTTGGTTTTAATTTTTTGAGGTTTTTTTTTGGTTTGATCCGTTGTTTTTCTGTTTTTATCATCGAAACAGAAACCTTAAATGAAAAGTGTAGGTAAAACCGAACTCAAAGAAAAAAAATATCTTTTATAGGGTTTTACGTTCTAATTTCTTGATTTTTGGTGTTTCTTTAAAACTAAACCTGAAACTTAAAAGGAAAACCAATCATCAAGTTCTTGCAAAGCAAAAGAGTGTAAATATTAACTCTTTAGGTTTTAGTTACGGTTTCAACCGTCGTTTTTTTTTTTTTTTAATGGAAACTTAAACCTGAATAGAAAAAGCGTGGTTAAAACCGAAACTGAAACAAAAAAATAATAAACTTTTAAAGTGTTTTATTTTCTAATTTTTTGATTTTTGATTTTTCTTGAAACCCGAAACTGAAACCTAAAAAAATTAATAATGAAGTTATAGGAGAGCAAAAAGTGTAAATATTAAGTTTTTTAGGTTTTAGTTTTCATTTGAATCGTTGTTTTTGTTTTTTTATATACGAAACTGATACCTAAACAGAAAAAGTGTAGGTCAAACCGAAACGGAAACCAAAATTGTTTTACGTTCTAATTTTTTCATTTTGGTTTTTCTTTAAAACCGAAATTGAAACATGAAAGAAGAACCAATACTGAAGTAAATGGATAGGAAAAAAGTGTAAATATTAATTTTTTTAGGATATAGTTTCGGTTTGAACCGTAGTTTTTTTGTTTTTTATGATCGAAACTGAAACCTAAAAAGATTATGTGTGTGTAAAACGGAAACTGAAAACAAAAAATGAACTTTTAAAGGGTTTTAAGTTCTGATTTTTTTTATTTTTCGTTTTTCTTTAAAACCGAACCTGAAACCTTAAAGGAAAAACCAATAATGAAGTTATTGGAGAGTAAAAAGTGTAAATATTGAATTTTTTAGGTTTTTTTTGGTTTCAACGTTGTTTTTGTTTTTTATAATCGAAACTGACACATAAAGAGAAAAATCGGGTGTAAAACCAAAACTGAAACCAAAAAAATTTGCTTTTAAAGGGTTTACGTTCTAATTTTTCGATTTTTGGTTTTTCTTGAAAACCGAAACTGAAATCTAAAAGAAAAAACAATACTGAAGTAAATGGAAAGGAAAAAAGTGTAAATATTAATTTTTTTAGTATTTAGTTTTGATTTGAATCGTTGATTTTCTTTTTTTATTATCAAAACTGAAACCTAAAATGAAAAAATGTTTGTAAAACGGAAACTGAAAAAAATGAGCTTTTAAAGTGTTTTAGGTTCTGATTTTTTTGATTTTGGTTTTTCTTTAAACCGAAACATAAACCATAAAGAAAAACGAATAATGAAGTTATTTTAGAGTAAATAGTGTAAATATTAACTTTTTTAGGTTTTAATTTCGGTTTGAACCATCATTTATATTTTTTTATAATGAAAACTGAAACCTGAAGAGAAAAAAGTGTGGGTAAAGCCGTAACTGAAACCAAAAAACTAACTTTTAAAGGGTTTTACCTTCTAATTTCTTGATTTTTGATTTTTCTTTAAAACCGAATCTGAAACCTAAAAGAAAAGAACAATTATGAAGTAATTGAAAAGCAAAAAAGTTAAAATATTAATTTTTTTAGGTTTTAGTTTCTGTTTAAACCGTTGTTTTTGTTTTTTTTATAATCTAAATTGAAACCTAAAGAGTAAAAGTGTGGGCAAAACCAAAACCGAAACAAAAAAATTAACATTTAAAGGGTTTTACGTTCTAATTTCTTGATTTTTGGTTTTTCTTTAGAACAGAAACTGAAAAATGAATAAAAAAAATCAATACTTAAGTCGTTGAAAAGGAAAAAAGTTTAAATATTAATTTTTTTAGAGTTTAGTTTCGGTTGGAACCGTTGTTTTTCTTTTTTTATCATCGAAACTGAAACCTTAAATGAAAAAGTGTATGTAAAACAAAAATTCAAACATAAAATATCTTTTGAAGGGTTTGACGTTCTAATTTCTTGACTTTTGGTTTTTCTTTAAAACTGACCCTGAAACCTAAATGAAAAACCAACGTTGAAGTATTGGAATGCAAAAAAGTGTAAAAACTAAATTTTATAGGTTTTAGTTTCAGTTTGAACCGTTCTTTATGTTTTATTATGATCGAAACTGAAACTTAAAGAGAGAAAATGTGGTTGAAACCTAAACTAAAAGTAAAAAAATATCTTTTTTTTAAGGGATTTATCTTCTAATTTCTTGATTTTTAGTTTCTCTTTAAAGCCGAATCTCAAACCTAAAAGAATAATCAATACTGAAGTAATTGAAAAGGAAAAAAGTTAAAATATTAATTTTTTTAGGTTTTAGTTTTGGTTTGAAAAGTTGTTTTTGTTTTTTTATTTTCGAAACTGAAACATAAAAAAGATTATGTGTGTGTAAAACCGAAACTGAAAACAAAAAATGAACTTTTAACGTGTGTTACGTTCTAATTTTTTTAATTTTTTTTGGTTTTTCTTTAAAACCGAAACTGAAATTTAAAGAAAAACCAATAATGAAGTTATTGGAGAGTAAAAAGTGTAAATATAAGGTTTTTTTTTTTTTATTTTGGTTTGAACTGTTGTTTTTGTTTTTTTATAATCGAAACTAAACACTAAAAAGAAAAAGTGTAAGTAAAACAGAAACTGAAACCAGAAAAGTGAGCTTTTCAAGGTTTTACGTTCTTATTTCTTGAATTTTGGTTTTTCTTTAAAACCGAAACTGAAACCTAAAAGAAAAACCAATAATGAAGTAATTGGAAAGCAAAAAAGTGTAAATATTATTGTTTAGGTTTTTTATCGTTTGAACCGTTGTTTTTGTTTTTTATAATCGAAACTGACACCTAAATAGAAAATGTGTGGATCAAACCAAAACGGAAACCAAAAAAAAAAAAGATCTATTAAATGGTTTTAATAATAATAATAATAATAATAAATTTATTAATTAACTAAAATACAGAATATAATAACGAAAGAGCCAAACACTGAGTTCAAGGACTCGTACTGTAAAGCTCAACAATTCATTACAAAATGAACTTGAAAAATAAAATAAAACACAAGTTAATACAAAACAAAATAAAATAAATCAAGAACACACAAAATACAAAATCAGAAGACAAAAACAAAAATATTTACAAAAAATAATCTATCGAACAATCAAATCAGAAACAACAAAATTGTTAGGCTGCTCAGAAATAAATAACCAATTTTTCAACAATAACTTCTGCTTGGCATAACAAGATTCCATAAACAAATCAGTGGGAAGGTAATTTAAAAAATATGCAGCTATTACCAAAAATTGATGACACATAAAAGTGTATTTAGTTGTAGAAATGCGAAACTTAACATGACAAAACTTCTTGTATTATAATCAAAATTAACAATTGGAAAATCACGTAAATATTTCAAACCATAACAACCAAGTTTAAAAAAAGAATTGTACAAAGTAAAAATATTTAAATTAGAAAAATTAATTTCATTAATAAAAAGCATATGCAAAAATCGATTATGAAAAATTTGTAAATGGTTAATGTAAGACTTATAAGCTCCACCCCAAAAAATCAAACCATATTGTAAAACAGACTGATAAAGGCCAATATATATAGTTTTCAAAAACTTAAAAGGTAAAATAAATCTTAAAGGTTGCAGCATGATACCAATATATCTCAATTTCTGAGTTCCAGTAACAATATGAGGAGCCCAGCTTAAATGATTGTCTAGTAAAATTCCCAAGTATTTATATTTAGCAACAAAATTAAAAGCAGGACAACTACAATTATCAAACAAACAAGAAAAATTATCAAACTTAATAGGTTGCATATTACATTTTGAAAATCCAAATCTCATACACACAGTTTTTTTTTAATTTTAACAGTCAATAAATTAGTTTGAAACCACTTCTTAAGGATTTTTAGGTCATGTATAGCATCATTATAATTTTGAGAATCAGAATTTGAAAAAACAAGAGCCAAGTCATCAGCATAACCAATCAAAGTACCCTTCAAAGGCGAACTAAAAACATCATTGACAAAAATCAAAAATAAAATTGGGCCTAAAATAGAACCTTGTGGAACCCCACATTTAATAACGATATTTGAGGACCTTAAACCTTTAACATCAACAAATTGTCTCTGTTTTGCAAATAAGATTTAAACCCCATTTAGAGCAGTACCTCTAATACCATAATGTTCAAGTTTTTTAATTAAAACAAAATGAGAAATTGAATCAAAAGCTTTTTTAAAATCAAAGAAAATAACCAAAGGACAATAATGAGCATTCATTGAGTTAATTACAAGAGTTAAAAGCTTAGAGATTGCATGTTCAGTACTTTTACCCGACTGAAATCCAAATTGGTTAGGATGTAAAATTTTAAACTTATTTAAAAAGGACATTAAACGAATTTTCATAATGCCTTCAAAAACTTTTGAGAAAGTAGACAACAGAGAGATTGGTCTATAGTTTCCCACATCTTCCTTATTACCAGACTTAAAAACAGGTATTACTTGGCTATTTTAAGCATAGATGGAACATGTCCATGAGCAAAAGAATTTGTAATTAAAGCAGTCAAAACAAAACAAAAGAAATCCAAATTCTGTTTAACAAAAGAAGATCTAATGTTGTCCCAACCAGGACTGCACTGTTGAGAGCTAAAATGCAGGAACAACCTCATTATAACAAGTGGAAGCAAGAAAAACTAGAAGGATTAGGATCACTGAGGCACTGAAAAAAGAGGTGCCAAGAATTGAAGAAGAGACAGTACAACAATTTCCAAAATAATTATTAAAAGTATTAGCCAGATTTGTACAGGAAGGGAAAACAAACGGTTTATTTCTAAACCCAGTAATCTCGTTTACTAAAGACCATTGATCTCTCAAATTTTTCTTATTTAAAAATTGAAAAGAGAAATAGTTTAATTTTTGTTTACGTATTTTACCAACGACAAAATTTCGAAATCGCCTATATGAACGCTGAAGAGTAAAATCTAAAGGATTTTTGCAAGCTTTATAGGCCATTTTATTCACGTTTATTGATTAAATGAATTAAATCAGTGGTAATCCATGTTTCAACTTTCTGGTCTTTTTCACAGAAGAAATTAAGGTAGAAGATTAATCAAAAACATGCAAGACAGAACTTAAAAAAAACATTAAAAGAAAATTCAACAGATAGATCAAGATCCAAATAAGATAAGTCCAGATTACTTACAAGGTTCGAGGCCAGAGTATTGTTAATTACAGCCTTACAAGGCTGCTGATCAATATTCAAATCCAAACAATTTACAAAGTAACTAACAAACAATGGAAAATGGTCAGTAACATTGGCTTCAAGTACAAAAGCTTGAAAATTATAACGACT
Organism: Carcinoscorpius rotundicauda; assembly: GCA_011833715.1. NCBI lineage: Eukaryota > Metazoa > Arthropoda > Merostomata > Xiphosura > Limulidae > Carcinoscorpius > Carcinoscorpius rotundicauda. The sequence goes on from VWRL01001394.1 coordinate 35,695, forward strand.
GTTAAAGGGAACAATGACATGATCAATACGCGTTGAAAAACTCAGATCAACATGAAAAGGAACATTCACTAACTGTATCAATCTATGCCGGAATAAAATATGTAAATACTCCAATGTTGCATCAGTAGGACTTAAAGATAACAAATCAAAATTAAAATCTCCCAATAAGAATACATCTTTATCATTATACAAATTTAGCTCATCATTAAATTGAAGAAGAAAGGAATCATCAGAAAACGCAGGTGATCTATATATAGCAATGACAACCAGGCTTGTTTGACAAGACAAGTTACATTCAATAATAAAAGAGTCACAAGTAAGATAAACAGTGAACAGTCACAGTTTTAACAGCAGCAGAGTAAAAATAACAATCCCACTAGCTCTATTCAAACGACAACTAGAGGCATGCATATCATAACCAGGAAGTGAAATCTGTAACAACTTGTCATTTGCAAGCCAGGCTTCAGTAAGAAAATAATGAATAGGAACCTGATAAGTTTGCAAATGCACGACCAATTGGTCAAATTTTCCAAAACACTTCGTATCTTCAAATGCAAATATTAAAAGAAGAATTACCAATTAGTGTATTCAACTTTTCAGGCCCAGGAATACTTTGCACCATGAACTCAATCGACGGATCAAAATCAAAATCCAAAGCCATCAGAATTACAGGGATTTCAGGTCACTTTCCCCTCTAATTACAATAGGTCGAGCACCATCATCCTTCTCATATAGATCACCCATTAGAAGTCCAAATATACTTAAACTGTTTAGTCTTTCTCAAAGTACGAGCCTTCCAAAACAATTGACTATAATAAGGAGACAGATGGTCATTCAAGTATATTTGGTATGACTCATTACAAATACCCACATTATTCGTAGATAATTGACGAAAGTGCTTTCGCTTCTGGGACAGAAGGTCTGCCTTAACTTGCTTCCGAAGAAATTCACAACAATGGGTCTTGTCTTCTTACTAGCAGCAGTTTTAGTTCAAATTCGATGAACATGGAAATATCCTGTTTAGCAACTAGAACCTCCAGTTTGTCCGAAATCTTCTGCACAATAGCATACAAATCTTCACCAGAGACTTCAGAATACATCAATAATCACTTTTGAGCTGTAAGAGTACTGTTCTGCTTGATACATCTGATACATTTGCGTTCTAATTTTTGAACTTTTGTTTTTCTTTAAAACCGAAACTAAAACCTATAAGAAACACCAACGTTGAAGTTACTGGAATGCAAAAAGTGTAAAACTAAATTCTATAGATTTTAGTTTCAGTTTGAACTATTCTTTAAGTTTTTTTATGATCGAAACTGAAATTTAAAGAGAAAAAGTTTTGTTGAAACCTAAACTCAAAGTAAAAAAAATATCTTTTAAAGGGTTTTACCTTCTAATTTCTTGATTTTTGGTTTCTCTTTAAAGCCGAATCTGAAACCCTAAAGAAAAAACAATAATGAAGTAATTCAATAGGAAAAAAGTTAAAATATTATTTTTTTTAGGTTTTAGTTTTCGTTTGAACCGTCGATTTTCTTTTTTTATAATCGAAACTGAAACCTGAAGAGAAAAAGCGTGGGTAAAACCGAAACTTTAAACAAAAAAAATTAACTTTTAAAGGGTTTTAGTTCTAATTTCTCGATTTTCAGTTTTTCCTGAAAACTGAAATTAAAACCCTAAAAGAAAAACAATAATGAAAATATTGAGAAGCAAAAAAGTGTAAATAATAATTTTTTAGGTTTTAGTTTCGGTTTCAACCGTTGTTTTTGTTTTTATGATTGAAACTGAAACTTAAAAAGATTATGCGTGTATAAAACCGAAACTGAAAACAAAAAATGAACTTTTAACGTGTGTTACGTTCTAATTTTTTTATTTTTAATTTTTCTTTAAACCCAAAACTGTAACCAGAAAAGTGAACTTTTCAAAGTTTTACGTTCTAATTTCTTTAATTTTGGTTTTTCTTTAAAACCGAAACTGAAACCTAAAAGAAAAACCAATAATGAAGTAATTGGAAAGCAAAAAAGTGTAAATATTATTTTTTAGGTTTTTTTTCGTTTGAACCGTTGTTTTTGTTTTTTATAATCGAAACTGACACCTAAATAGAAAATGTGTGGATCAATAAAACGGAAACAAAAAAAAATGATCTATTAAAGGGTTTTAATATTAATAATAATAATAATAAATTTATTAATTAACTAAAATACAGAATATAATAATGAAGAGCCAAACACTGAGTTTAAGGACTCGTACTGTAAGGCTCAACAATTCATTACAAAATGGACTTGAAAAATAAAATAAAACACAAGTTAATACAAAACAAAATAAAATAAATCAAGAACCCCAAAGAAATAAGAAGAAAAAACAAAAATATTTACAAAAAATAATCTAACGAACAATCAAATCAGAAACAACAAACCTGAAACTTAAAAGGAAAACCAATCATCAAGTTATTGGAAAGCAAAAGAGTGTAAATATTAATTTTTAGGTTTTAGTTTCGGTTTCAACCGTCGTT
>VWRL01001395.1:0-37993 GCA_011833715.1 Carcinoscorpius rotundicauda
AACTGCTGAAACTGCCTGGTTACTAACAGATACCCAAGATAGCTAAGGCTACTGCCTGGTTACTGATATATATCTAAGACGACTGCTGATTCTGCGTGGTTAAAAATAGATATCTCAGACAACTGCTGCTACTGTCTAATTACTAATAGATATCTAAGACAACTCCTGTTACTGCCAAGTTACTGATAGATATCTAAGACAACTGCTGTTACTGCCTGGATATTAATAGATATCTAAGACAACTGCAGCTACTCCCTGGTTATTAATAGATATCTAAGACAACTGCTATTACTACCTAGTTACTAATAGATATCTAAAACAACTGCTGTTACTGCCTGGTTACTAATATATATCTAAAACAACTGCTTTTACTGCCTCGTTACTAATCGATATCTAAGACAACTGCTGTTACTGCCTGGTTACCACTAGATATCTAAGACAACTACTGTTTCTGCCAAGTTACTAATAGATATCTAAGACAACTGCTGTTTTTGCCAAATTACTAATAGATATCTAAGACAACTGCTGTTTCTTCCTGGTTACTAATAGATATCTAAAACAACTGCTTTTCCTGACTGGTTACTAATAGATATCTAAGACAACTGCTGTTACTGCCTCGTTACTACAAGATATCTAAGACAACTGCTGTTTCTGCCAAGTTCCTAATAGATATCTAAGACAACTGCTGTTACTGCCTTGTTACTAATATATATCTAAGACAACTGCTGCTACTATCAAGTTACTAATAGATATCTAAAACAACTGCTTTTCCTGACTGGTTACTAATAGATATCTAAGACAACTGCTGTTACTGCCTCGTTACTACAAGATATCTAAGACAACTGCTGTTTCTGCCAAGTTCCTAATATATATCTAAGACAAATGCTGATACTGCCTCGTTACTAATATATATCTAAGACAACTGCTGCTACTGCCTGGTTACCAATAGATACCTAACACAACTGGTTTTACTGCCGGGTAAATAAAAGATATTTAAGACAACTGCTGTTTCTTCCTCGTTACTAATAGATATCTAAAACAACTGCTTTTACTGACTGGTTACTAATAGATATCTAAGACAATTGCTGTTACTGCCTCGTTACTACTAGATATCTAAGACAACTGCTGTTTCTGCCTCGTTACTACTAGATATCTAAGACAACTGCTGTTTCTGCCAAGTTCCTAATAGATATCTAATACAACTGCTGTTACTGCCTTGTTACTAATATATATCTAAGACAACTGCTGCTACTATATAGTTACTAATAGACATCTAAGACAACTGCTGCTACTGCCTAGTTATTAATAGATATCTAAGACAACTGCTGCTACTGCCTAGTTACTATCAAATACCCAAGATAGCTAAGGCTACTGCCTGGTTACTGATAGATATCTAAGACGACTGTTGCTATTGCCTAGTTACTAATAGATATCTAAGACGACTGTTGCTATTGCCTAGTTACTAATAGATATCTAAGACAACTGCTGATTCTGCCTGGCTAAAAATAGATATCTTAGACAACTGCTGCTACTGTCTAATTACTAATAGATATCTTTGACAACTCCTGTTACTGCCTGGTTACTAATAGATATCTAAAACAATAGCTGCTACTGCCTGGTTACTAATAGATATTTAAGACAACTGCTGCTACTGCCTCGTTAATAACAGATATTCAAGATAGCTAAGGCTACTGCCTGGTTACTGATAGATATCTAAGACGACTGCTGATTCTGCCTGGTTACAAATAGATATCTCAGACAACTGCTGCTACTGTCTAATTACTAATAGATATCTAAGACAACTCCTGTTACTGCCAAGTTACTGATAGATATCTGAGACAACTGCTGTTACTGCCTGGATATTAATAGATATCTAAGACAACTGCAGCTACTTCCTGGTTATTAATAGATATCTAAGACAACTGCTATTACTACCTAGTTACTAATAGATATCTAGGACAACTGCTGCTACTGCCAGGTTACTAATACATATCTATGACAACTGCTGTTACTTCCAAGTTACTAATAGATAACTTAAACATTGCTGCTATTGCCTGGCTACTAAGAGATAAATAAGACAACTGTTGTTACTCCCTGGTTACCAATAGATATCTAAGACAACTCCTGCTACTGCTTGGTTATTAATAGATATCTAAAACAACTGCTATTACTGCATTGTTACTAATATATATCTAAGACAATTGCTGCTACTGCCTGGTTACCAATAGATACCTAAGACAACTGGTTTTACTGCCGGGTAAATAACAGATATCTAAGACAACTGCTGTTTCTTCCTGGTTACTAATAGATATCTAAAACAACTACTTTTACTGACTGGTTACTAATAGATATCTAAGACAACTGCTGTTACTGCCTCGTTACTACTAGATATCTAAGACAACTACAGTTTCTGCCAAGTTCCTAATAGATATCTAAGACAACTGCTGTTACTGCCTTGTTACTAATATATATCTAAGACAACTGCTGCTACTATCTAGTTACTAATAGATATCTAAGACAACTGCTGTTACTGCCTGGTTACTAATATATATCTAAGACAACTACTGCTACTGCCTACTTACTAATAGACATCTAAGACAACTGCTGCTACTGCCTAGTTATTAATAGATATCTAAGACAACTGCTGCTACTGCCTCGTTACTAATAGAAATCTAAGACAACTGCTGCTACTACCTAGTTACTAACAAATACCCAAGACAGCTAAGGCTACTGCCTGGTTACTGATAGATATCAAAGACAACTGCTGCTACTGCCTGGTTACTAATATATATCTAAGACAAATGCTGCTACTGCCTCGTTACTAATATATATCTAAGACAACTGCTGCTATTGCGTGGTTACTAAGAGATATCTAACACAACTGTTGTTACTGCCTGGTTACTAATAGAAATCTAATACAACTACTGCTACTTCCTTGTTTGTAATAGATATGTAAGACAATAGCTGCTACTACCTGGTTACTATAGATATTTAAGAGAACTGCTACTACTGCCTGGTTACTTCTAGATACTAATACAACTGCTGCTACTGCCGTGTTACTAATAGATATCTAAGACAACTGCTGCTACTGCCTGGTTATTAATAGATATATAAAACAACTGCTATTACTGCATTGTTACTAATAGATATCTAAGACAACTACTCTTCCTGCCTTGTTACTAACAAATACCCAAGATAGCTAAGGCTACTGCCTGGTTACTGATAGATATCTAAGACGACTGTTGCTATTGCCCGGTTACTAATAGATATCTAAGACAACTGCTGTTACTGCCTGGTTACTAATACATATGAAAGACAACTGTTGCTACTGCCTTGTTAGTAATATATATCTAAGACAACTGCTGCTACTGCCTCGTTACTAATATATATCTAAGACAATTGCTGCTACTGCCTGATTACCAATAGATACCTAAGACAACTGGTTTTACTGCCGGGTAAATAACAGATATCTAATACAACTGCTGTTTCTTCCTGGTTACTAATAGATATCTAAAACAACTGCTTTTACTGACTCGTTACTAATAGATATCTAAGAAAACTGCTGTTACTGCCTCGTTACTACTAGATATCTAAGACAATTGCTGTTTCTGCCAAGTTCCTAATAGATATCTAAGACATCTGCTGTTACTGCCTTGTTACTAATATATATCTAAGACAACTGCTGTTACTATCTAGTTACTAATAGATATCTAAGACAACTGCTGTTACTGCCTGGTTACTAATATATATCTAAGAGAACTACTGCTACTGCCTACTTACTAATAGACATCTAAGACAACTGCTGCTATTGCCTAGTTATTAATAGATATCTCAGACAACTGCTGATTCTGCCTGGTTACTAATAGATATCTAAAACAATAGCTGCTACTGCCTGGTTACTGATAGATATCTAAGACGACTGCTGATTCTGCCTGGTTACAAATAGATATCTTAGACTACTGCTGCTACTGTCTAATTACTAAGAGATATCTAAGAGAACTCCTGTTTCCGCCAAGTTACTGATAGATATCTAAGAAAACTGCTGTTACTGCCTGGATATTAATAGATATTTAAGACAACTGCTTTTACTTCCTGGTTATTAATAGATATCTAAGACAACTGCTATTACTACTTAGTTACTAATAGATATCTAGGACAACTGATGCTACTGCCAGGTTACTAATAGATATCTAAGACAACTGCTGCTACTGCCTGGTTACTAATAGATATCTAAGACAACTGATGTTAGTGCCTGGTTAATAATAGATTTCTTAGACAATAGCTGCTACTGCCTGGTTATTAATAGGTATCTAAGACAAATGCTGTTACTCCCTGGTTACTAACATATACCCAAGACAACTGCTTTTACTGCCTATTTACTTATAGATATCTAAGACAACTGCTTTTACTGCCTGATTTTTAATAGATATCTAAGACAACTGCTGCTACTGCCTGGTTACTAATATATATCTATGACAACTGCTACTACTGCCAGGTTACTGATAGATATCTAAGAAAACTGCTGCTACTGTCTGGTTACTAGTATATATCTAAGACAACTGCTGCTACTGCTTGGTTAACAATAGATACGTAAGACAACTCGTTTTACTGCCTGGTTACTAAGAGATATCTAAGACAAATGCTGTTTCTTCCTGGTTACTAATAGATATCTAAGACAACTGCTTTTACTGCCTGGATACTAATAGATATCTAAGAAACTTGCTGTTACTGCCTTGTTACTACAAGATATCTAAGACAACTGCTTTTACTGCCTGGTTACTAATATATATCTAAAACAACTGCTGATACTGCCTGGTTACTAATAGATACTTAAGACAACTGCTGTTACTTCCAAGTTACTAACAGATATCTAAGACAACTGCTGCTACTGTATAATTAGTAATAGATATCTCAGACAACTGCTGTTACTGCCTGGTTACTAATAGATATCTATGACAACTGCTGTTACTTCCAAGTTACTAATAGATAACTTGGACATTGCTTGTATTGCCTGGTTACTAAGAGATATCCAAGACAACTGCTACTACTGCCTGGTTACTTCTAGATACTAATACAACTGCTGCTACTGCCTTGTTACTAATAGATATCTAAGACAACTGCTATTACTGCATTGTTACTAATAGATATCTAAGACAACTACTCTTCCTGCCTTGTTACTAATAGATATCTAAGACAACTGCTGCTACTGCCTGGTTACTAATAGATATCTAAGACAATTGCTGCTACTGCCTGGTTACTAATAGATATCTAAGACAACTGCTGCTACTGCCTGGTTACTGATAGATATCTAAGACAACTGCTACTACTGCCTGGTTACTGATAGATATCTAAGAAAACCGCTGCTACTGCTTGGTTACCAATAGATACCTAAGACAACTGGTTTTACTGCCTGGTTTCTAATAGATATATAAGTAACTGCTGTTTCTTCCTGGTTACTAATAGATATATAAGACAACTGCTTTTACTACCTGGTTACTAATAGCTATCTACGAAAACTTTTTACAGCCTTGTTACTACAAGATATCTAAGACTACTGCTGTTTCTGCCAAGTTACTAATAGATATCTAAGATAACTGCTGTTTCTGCCTGGGTACTAATATATATCTAAAACAACTGCTGCTACTGCGTGGTTACTAATAGATATCTAAGACAACTGCTGTTACTTCCAAGTTACTTATAGATATCTTGGACAACTGCTGATACTGCCTGGTTTCAAATAGAAATCTAAGACAACTGCTGCTACTGCCTGGTTATTTATAGATATCTAAGACAACTGCGGATACTGCCTGGTTACCAACAAATTTCCAAGACAACTGCTGTTACTGCCTAGTTACTAATAGTTATTTGAGACAATTGCTTTTTCTGTCAAGTAACTAACAGTTATCTGAGACAACTTCTGCTACTGCCTGGTTACTAATAGATACTAATACAACTGCTGCTACTCCCTGGTTATTAATAGATATCTAATACAATAGCTGCTACTGCCTGGTTACTAATACGTATCTAAGACAACTGCTACTACTTCCTGGTTAGTAATAGATAACTAAGACAATTGCTGTTACTGCCTGGTTACTAATAGATATCTAAGACAACTGCTGTTACTTTCAAGTTACTAATAGATAACTTTGACATTGCTGCTATTGCCTGGTTACTAATATATATCTAAGACAACTGCTGCTATTACCTGGTTACTAATAGATATTTAAGAGAACTGCCCTTACTGCCTGGTTACTTCTAGATACCTAAGACAACTGCTGTTTCTGCCAAGTTACTAATAGATATCTAAGACAAATTCTATCACTACTTAGTTACTAATAGATGTCTAAGACAACTCTTGCTACTTCTTGGTTATTAATAGATATCTAAGACAACTGCTGCTACTGCCTTATTACTGATAGATATCTAAGACAACTTATTTTACTGCCTCGTTACTAATAGATATCTAAGGCAACTGCTGTTTCTTTGTGGTTATTAAGAGATATCTGAGACAACTGCTTTTACTGCCTGGTTACTAATAGATATCTAAGACAACTTTTTACTGCCTTGTTACTACAAGATATCTAAGACAACTGCTGTTTCTGCCAAGTTACTAATAGATATCTAAGACAACTGCTGTTTCTGCCTGGTTACTAATATATATCTAAAACAACTGCTGCTACTTCGTGGTTACTAATAGATATCTAATACAACTGCTGTTACTTCCAAGTTACTTATAGATATCTAAGACAACTGCTGCTACTGCCTGGTTACTAATACATACTAATACAACTGTTGCTACTTCCTTGTTACTAATACATGTCTAAGACAACTGCTGCTACTGCCTGGATATTAATAGATATCTAAGACAACTGCTATTACTGCCTTGTTACTAATAGATATTTAAGACAACTGTTGTTACTGCCTGGTTACTAATAGATATCTAAGACAACTGCTGCTACTTCGTAGTTATTAATAGATATCTAAGAGATCTGCTGCTACTGCCTAGTTACTAATAGACACTAATACACCTGCTGCTACTGCCTTGTGACTAATAGATATCTAAGACAACTGATGCTACTACCTGGTTACTAATAGATATCTAAGACAACTGCTTCTACTGACTAGTTACTAATTGATATCTAAGACAACTGCTGCTTCTTCCTAGTGAGTAATAGATATTTAAGACAACTCTTGTGACTGCCTAGTTACTAATAGTTATCTTAGACAACAGCTGTTTCTGCCAAGTTACTAATAGATATCTGAGACAACTGCTGCTACTGCCTGGTTACTAATAGATACTAATACAACTGCTCCTTCTGCCTGGTTATTAATAGATATCTAAGACAACTGCTGTTTCTGCCAAGTTTTTAATAGGTATCTAAGACATCTGCTGCTACTGCCTGGTTACTAATAGATATCTGAGACAACTGCTCTTACTGCCTGGTTACTAATAGATACTAATACAACTGCTCCTTCTGCCTGGTTATTAATAGATATCTAAGACAACTGCTGTTTCTGCCAAGTTACTAATAGATATCTGAGACAACTGCTGCTACTGCCTGGTTACTAATAGATACTAATACAACTGCTCCTTCTGCCTGGTTATTAATAGATATCTAAGACAACTGCTGTTTCTGCCAAGTTACTAATAGGTATCTAAGACATCTGCTGCTACTGCCTGGTTACTAATAGATATCTGAGACAACTGCTCTTACTGCCTGGTTACTAATAGATACTAATACAACTGCTCCTTCTGCCTGGTTATTAATAGATATCTAAGACAACTGCTGCTACTTCCTGGTTACTAATAGATAAATAAGACAACTGCTGTGTTTGCCTGGTTACTAATAGATATCTAAGACAACTGCTGTTACTTCCAAGTTACTTATAGATATCTTGGACAACTGCTGATACTGCCTGGTTTCAAATAGAAATCTAAGACAACTGCTGCTACTGCCTGGTTATTTATAGATATCTAAGACAACTGCGGATACTGCCTGGTTACCAACAAATTTCCAAGACAACTGCTGTTACTGCCTAGTTACTAATAGTTATTTGAGACAATTGCTTTTTCTGTCAAGTAACTAACAGTTATCTGAGACAACTTCTGCTACTGCCTGGTTACTAATAGATACTAATACAACTGCTGCTACTCCCTGGTTATTAATAGATATCTAATACAATAGCTGCTACTGCCTGGTTACTAATACGTATCTAAGACAACTGCTACTACTTCCTGGTTAGTAATAGATAACTAAGACAATTGCTGTTACTGCCTGGTTACTAATAGATATCTAAGACAACTGCTGTTACTTTCAAGTTACTAATAGATAACTTTGACATTGCTGCCACTGTCTGGTTACTAACAGATACTAATACAACTGCTGCTACTGCCTGGTTATTAATAGATATCTAAGACAACTGATTTTACTGCCTGGTTACTAATAGATACTAATGCAACTGCTGCTACTGCATTGTTACTAATAGATATCTAAGATAACTTCTGTTTCTGCCAAGTTACTAATAGATATATATGACAACTGCTGCTACTGTCTGGTTACTAATAGATATCTAAGACATTTGCTGCTACTGCCTTTTAACTAAATGATATCTAAGACAACTGCTGGTTCTGCCAAGTTACTAATAGATATCTAAGACAACTGCTGCTACTACCTTGTTACTAATAGATAACTAATTCATCTGCTGTTACTGCCTAGTTACTAATAGATATGTAAGACAACTGCTGCTACTGCCTGGTTACTAATAGATATATAAGACAACTACTGCCACTGCCTGGTTACTAACAGATATTAATACAACTGCTGCTACTGCCTGGTTATTAATAGATATCTAAGACAACTGCTTTTACTGCCTGGTTATTTCTAGATATCTAAGACAACTGCTGTTTCTGCCAAGTTACTAATAGATATCTAAGACAACTGCTGTTTCTCCCTGGTTACTAATAGATGTCTAAGACAAATGCTCCTACTGCCTGGTTACTAATACATACTAGTACAACTGCTGCCACTGCCTGGATATTAATAGATATCTAAGACAACTGCTGTTACTGCCTGGTTATTAATAGATATCTAAGACATCTGCTGCTACTTCCTAGTTACTAATAGATACTAATACACCTGCTGCTATTGCCTGGTTACTAATAGATATGTAAGACAACTGCTGTTACTGCCTGGTTACTAATAAATAACTAACACAACTGCTGCTATTGCCCAGTTAACCATGTTAATATATGTTTAAGACATTTGCTAATTTAATGGTGATTTTGTTTTCTTCTCAAGGAAATAGTTATGATCGTGTGGTTTACGTTCGAGTTTTTCCTCCGTCTCTGGTCTGCTGGTTGCAGGTCCCGCTACCAGGGCTGGCTTGGTCGTCTCCGTTTTTTGCGAAGTCCGTTCTGTGTCATAGGTAAGTTGGTTTGGTTGTTGATGTCCATTTTTAATTAACCAAGTACTCATAACCTCGCAGTAAATGAAACAATATGACGGTTCACATGGTCTTCACAAATCATTTGAAAATGTTGCTGTGACGTAAAGCTAAGGTCCCTACCCAGTTAGAAGTTCTCAGTGTGTATATTTTCACTGTTTTGTTTTTATAGGTGATGACGTATATTTATTGGCTTCTACGTTCTAACCGCTCCGATAAATTTTTCTCGAACTCTATCGTCCCTTGTCCGTAATGTAACCAGTGACTTACCAGGAGAGATATTTACTGACGATTTTTGCTGATGATTTAACATATATTAAAGCGCGTGCTCACTATTGGAATTCGTAACGTGGGGTCACCTGTGTGTTAAACTAAAAATATGAACCAACAAGAAATTAATCTGAAAGAATAAAAAAAATGAATTTCATTTTCGGAAGGGTTGTCATGAATTTCATTTTCGGAAGGGTTGTCATGATGTGTCTGATATTCGTTGATGTGATTTTTTTTAACCAGACGTGATTGTCATCATTGCGTCTTTTGTGGTGCTGGCCGTGGGCAGCAGTGGACAGGTGTTCGCTGCTTCCGCCTTGAGAGGTCTCCGTTTCTTCCAGATCCTGAGAATGGTGCGCATGGACAGAAGGGGAGGTACCTGGAAGTTGTTGGGTTCTGTTGTCTATGCACACCGCCAGGTGAGGCGAATCCTAACTTGACTCTCAAACAAGAAAAATTGAAAATAAAAATTATTTTTTTACGAGAAACTTTCTTTATATAATCTCTGATATTCTACTATAAATAATAATTATTTTTTGCGACAAACTTTCTTCTATTTAAACGCTCATATTCTAATATAAATAATAATTATTTTTTACGATAAACTTTCTTCATATAAACTTTGATATTTTGATATGAATAATAATTATTTTTACGAGAATCTTTCTTTATATAAACTCTGATATTCTAATATGAATAATAATTATTTTTTACAATAAACTTTCTTTATATAAACTCTGATATTCTAATATAAATAATAATTATTTTTACGAGAAATTTTTTCTATTTATACGCTCACATTCAAATATAAATAATTATTATTTTTTACGATAAACTTTCTTTATATAAACTCTGATATTCTGATATAAATAATAATTATTTTTACGAGAAACTTTCTTTAAATAAACTCTGATATTCTAATATAAATAATAATTATTTTTTTAATGAATAATAATTAAATTTATCAATTTCATTATTTTATCAACAGATAATGTTTAAATAATTTTCTGATAAACTCAACCACAAGGTATTGTACAATAATAAATTACTAAATCTAATTACATTTGATAAATATTTATATATATATATATATGAAAATAGTCAAACATTGTCTGCACCAAAATTATATTGGTGGGTACTTAGCGCTCTACGTAAATGATGAAACAAATTTAAAAAACGAAAACAAATTTTCGAAAAATCTAAATTTAATTATTATTTTGAAATTGATTTTCATAGCTCACGATTTTAAACTGTTTAGTAGAAACAAAATGAACACCCATTTTTAAAATAATCCATATTTACCATTGAAATAAAGACAACGATTGTCATCGGTCTGGAGAGTACAAAAGGTGTAACTTTTGAAAGCACTTGTCTAAAAGTATACGTTATGATTCGAATGTGATGGAGTGGATTTTACAACTCTTTTCTTATCCACATAGGAACTCTTCACCACCCTGTACATTGGATTTCTAGGACTCATATTTTCGTCTTTCTTAGTATATCTTGCTGAAAAGGATCAAAGGAACACAAATTTCAATAACTTTGCTGACGCCCTCTGGTGGGGTGTGGTTAGTATATTTCATAGAACAGCCTAAAATATGCTGAAAAGTTAAGTTATAATACAGAATACACTTTAATCAACATAAATGAACAAACAGTTTTAAACGGAGTAAGTAATGACATCAAATCATGCAGCACTAATTATCCAAATAAAATATTTTAAATACGTTTTTTCTCAAGACCTTAATAATTTTAAATTACTGCTAGTCACGTGAGATACAAATTTAATCCCACAAAATGTAGTTTGAGGACACGTATAATATTCACAGGAATTTCAAAATGTTAATTTTTACAGATTACACTGTGCACTGTTGGATACGGTGACACTGTTCCATCCACCTGGCCAGGAAAGCTCATAGCGGCCTTTTGTGCATTACTGGGTATTTCATTTTTTGCTCTTCCTGCGGTATGTATATCTCACTTATACTACTCTTACTGTGGTATGTATATCTTATCTATACTACTCTTACTGTGGTATGTATATCTTACTTATACTACTCTTACTGTGGTATGTATACCTTATCTATAATACTCTTAATGTGGTATGTATACCTTACCCATACTACTCTTAATGTGATATGTATATCTTACTTTTACTACTCTTACTGTGGTATGTATATCTTATCTATACTACTCTTAATGTGGTATGTATACCTTACCCATACTACTCTTAATGTGATATGTATATCTTACTTTTACTACTCTTACTGTGGTATGTATACCTAACCTATACTACTCTTAATATACCCCAAACAAATTTATTGGACATGCATGCGTTTTGGCGAAAAATCCGATGTTTTCCTCCTTTTTCAAAGTGCACAACCTTTATTGTCATTTTAGTCTGACAATCAGTGCCTCAACACGTGTAACATCACATACTCTGAGCTAATAACGTTATTACATATATTTCTCTTTAAAATAACAAAATATTCCTTTTGCATTTCTTGTTTTGAAGAGTATATCAACAGTTCTTTCTTCATGTATCTCTTCGTTAATGCTAACTTTATATCAGCCGAATTTTGTGTTTCGTTTCTGTCTCTTTGAGAACTCTCTGCACGGTAACTGTGGTGTCTCATCTGTATATTTCTAGTGATAGTATATATTGTTTTCTATCTGAAAGGAGTTAACCAGTATTATTAGAACTATAATAATATAGTGTATTGTGTTCTATGTGAAAGGAGTTAACCAGTGTTATAAGAACTATAATAATATAGTGTATTGTGTTCTATGTGAAAGGAGTTAACCACTGTTATTAGAACTATAATAATATAGTGTATTGTGTTCTATGTGAAAGGAGTTAACCACTGTTATTAGAACTATAATAATATAGTGTATTGTGTTCTATGTGAAAGGAGCTAACCAGTGTTCTTAGAACTATAACACTACAGTATTATAATCTGAAAGAAGTTTCCCTGTGTTTCAGGGGATCCTCGGGTCTGGGTTTGCTCTCAAGGTACAACAACAACAACGCCAGAAGCACATGATCAGAAGAAGGGTACCAGCTGCTACACTTATCCAGTGTTTGTGGCGTTGTTATGCATCGGACGAACATTCAATGTCCACAGCCACCTGGAAAATCCACCAGGTGTCTCTACCGAGCCCGCCCCCGTGAGTGCGTGACCATATTATAACATGCATGTGTAACATTCTAATGGAAAAGATCCAGTTTATGTGTGTTATTGTATTTTACCTGAAATTTAGTAACTCATACAGTTGAAACTTAACCTAACCTTACGATTCAAACTGTTTAAATCATATTAATCTAAACACCTGTCTACGTGAAATTTTGTCATATAGCTTCTGTCTTGGTTCATTCTAACAAAGGTTTCTTATTCCTAGAGTTTTCTTTCTTAAAAATTTGAATAAAGAAACCTCATTGGCTTTTCCTTACCATGTCCTTAATGATAAAGAACACTAACTGGCCTTCGTTTACCATGATTTCAATAAGAAAGTACTCATACTGTCCAAAGGTTACCACATCCTAAGTAAGTAAGAACCCTTACTGTTCTTAGGTTACCGTTTCCTTAATAAGAAAGAACGCTTACTGCCCTTTGGTTACCTTGTTCTTAATAGAAAGAACACTCACTGTTCTTTGGTTACCATGTTCTTAATAGAAAAAAACACTAACTGTTCTTTGGTTACCATGTTCTTAACAAGAAAGAACACTACCTGTCCTTTGGTTACCATGTTCTTAATAGAAAGAACACTAACTGTCCTTTGGTTACCATGTTCTTAATAGAAAGAACACTAACTGTCCTTTGGTTACCATGTTCTT
Source organism: Carcinoscorpius rotundicauda (assembly GCA_011833715.1). Classification (NCBI taxonomy): domain Eukaryota; kingdom Metazoa; phylum Arthropoda; class Merostomata; order Xiphosura; family Limulidae; genus Carcinoscorpius; species Carcinoscorpius rotundicauda. Next base: position 13,550 of record VWRL01001395.1, read on the forward strand.
AATAGAAAGAACATTAACTGTCCTTTGGTGACCATGTTCTTAATAGAAAGAACATTAACTGTTCTTTGGTTACCATGTTCTTATTAGAAAGAACATTAACTGTTCTTTGGTTACCATGTCCTTAGTAAGAAAGAACACTTACTGTCCTTTGCTTACCATGTCCTTAATAGAAAGAACACTTACTGTCCTTTAGTTACCATGTCCTTAATAGAAAGAACACTAACTGTCCTTTGGTTACCATGTCCTTAATAGAAAGAATACTAACTGTCCTAAGGTTACCATGTCCTTAATAATAAAGAACACTAACTGTCCTTTGGTTACCATGTCCTTAATAGAAAGAATACTAACTGTCCTAAGGTTACCATGTCCTTAATAATAAAGAACACTAACTGTCCTTTGGTTACCATGTCCTTAATAGAAAGAATACTAACTGTCCTTTAGTTACCATGTCCTTAATAATAAAGAACACTAACTGTCCTAAGGTTACCATGTCCTTAATAACAAAGAACACTAACTGTCCTAAGGTTACCATGTCCTTAATAACAAATAACACTAACTGTCCTAAGGTTACCATGTCCTTAATAACAAAGAACACTAACTGTCCTAAGGTTACCATGTTGATAAGAACTTAATATACTATATTACTGTCACCTCGTTCTTTAGTGATCCTTGATTTGGTTTTCAATTCGTGTGAAGCAAGTCGAGGGTAAAGGGAAGACAGGTAGTAAACTCTGCCAACTATTCAGATATTTGTCACTGACGAGCAGTGTAATGATCGTGATATTGTAACGCCTCCAAAGCGAGCGTGTTAGGTGACGGAGGACTCGAATCTGAGTCCCGCAGATTCAGAGTCGAGCACCCACATCACCAGTCCGTACTTGGTCGTTGGTTGTGAAATGACCCGTTCTGTTTTACCCGATAACTGGAGTTCAAAGTTCAATTGTACATGACCTGAAAAAACAAAGTACCTTTCCAGTTTCTTCTAGTTAACTTTTTCCAGTTTCCAGTTGGATGAATATTTCATTTATTGTTATAAGCAAGTCAGTTTCCTTCAATTATCAAAATTGGTCAAATTCAATAAAACACGCTAGCCAATCAGTAATTTCACACATGAATATTTATTTCATTATTTATACAAATCAAAAGCTTATTACTTGGTTCACTCTGGAGACTCATTCGTGTTTCTTCTTTCTTCATCAGTGAGTGTTGTGAGTACAGTTCTGACAGTCGTCCAGTTTCTCTGTATTTACAGTTCTCTGAATGAGTTTCTTTATCAGTGAGTGTTGTGAGTACAGTTCTGACAGCCATCCAGTTTCTCTGTATTTACAGTTCTATGAATGAGTTTCTTCATCAGTGAGTGTTGTGAGTACAATTCTGACAGTCGTCCAGTTTCTCTGTATTTACAGTTCTCTGAATGAGTTTCTTCATCAGTGAGTGTTGTGAGTACAGTTCTGACAGCCATCCAGTTTCTCTGTATTTACAGTTCTCTGAATGAGTTTCTTCATCAGTGAGTGTTGTGAGTACAATTCTGACAGTCGTCCAGTTTCTCTGTATTTACAGTTCTCTGAATGAGTTTCGTCATCAGTGAGTGTTGTGAGTACAGTTCTGACAGTCGTCCAGTTTCTCTGTATTTACAGTTCTCTGAATGAGTTTCTTCATCAGTGAGTGTTGTGAGTACAGTTCTGACAGTCGTCCAGTTTCTCTGTATTTACATTGTGGTAAAGGTATTTGCTGAGCTTGGCGGTAAAAGTATATAAATCAAGAAATTGAGGGCACACCGATCATTGTTGTATATGACTGTTTATGTTATATGACTGTATATGTGAAGCTCACCAGACGGTGTGGTAAAAAACATGGTTATATTGACGTGACGAAGCTTTACTTTTTAAACATCACAGCCGAGTTTTGTGTCGTGTGACAGTTCGAGAGACAGCTCGTATAGTCAATATCTGAACTTAATGAAGCGTCAGTCCAATCTGCCACCGAAAAGTGTTAGAAAATTCGTGCGCGTAAGATACGTAAAACACAGATACATACCCAGTAAAACACCAATTAAACTGCTGAATGTCTGAGATAATTGTTCACACCAACTCCATGAATATTCTTACAACTCAATAACAGAGTTGGTATAAGTTGTAACCTTTAGGGTACAAAATGTGTGATTATCTTAGAATAAGTTAGAAGTGTGGTGGGTTTAATAGACGACAACTTTGGAAGTGAATCTTTGTAGATTATTAATCATTTGTCTTCCTCTCAGTGTATTCTCTTTATGCACTGTTTTCTAGCTTCACATCTGGTTCCTTCACAAGCACAAAACGCAAAGATAAAGTGGACGTGACACCTGGTGGTGGAAGCTTGTAAGTAACACTCATCCAATCAAAGTCCGTAGAAACGCTGGTGTTGGTATCTTAAGTCACGAATACGTCTTAACATCCATGAATCATACCAATATATCTAACATGTGGTGAATAACCAACTTCCATGTGCAGAGTTAACATTAATGTATGATTAACACTTTTCAATACATCTTAAACCACCGAAGTTCGAGTGTCACGTGTTCAAACATCCTTTGTAATTACTTCACATGCCTACTGTAATCCTTATTTAGCGAGCTTTATTTGCTGGTAGGTTAATATGTTTACACACAAATGAAACAACATAATAATTATTAATCGTTCAAACAGTACAATCAACCTCTCTCTTTGTTTACATAATCAAATTGTCGGACTATTATATTTTGAATAGATAGAGTGAAACAACCCAGCTACAACAAAGTAATACAGATGAAACATACAAAGGTCTCAACAAAGACCTTTACATCTGTTCTTATGTTCAATGTTAAAACATACCCCTGTCAGACACCTGCGTACGTGTTCTTACGTTTTCTGTTTAAGCATACGTTTGTCAAAGTTTGTTTTTGAATTTCGCACAAAGCTACTCGAGGGGTATTTGTGCTAGCCGTCCCTAATTTAGAGGGAAGGCAGCTAGTCATCACCACCCACCGTCAACTCTTGGGCTACTCTTTTACCAAAGAATAGTGGGATTGACCGTCACATTATAATGCGCCCACGCCTGGGAGGGCGAGCATGCTTAGCGTGACGCTGATGCAAACCCGCGATCCTCAGATTACGAGCGCATGTCTTACGCATTCGGCCATGCCAGGCCAATTTGATAGCGTTAATATAACTTAACACTTGGGATGAAGTAGAAATTTCTATTTCCTCACCATCTTTTCCATTTTGTTCATCTTTTGCATCTCACACTGTTACCACCTTGCGATTCTGTTATAGATTTTTAATTAATTTTATCAGTTTCTGTTAAAACATCTTGTCAACGTTCACAAAACTTTCCGTGTTCACAGAATCATCTGCATCAATCTTCTCAGAATTTGGATTTCACTAGAATCGTCATAACAAAGAACTTTCAAACGAATGAAACGTTTTTTAACGTTTGATTTGTATGATATTTTTACTTGTTAAGATAGAAAAATCAGGTGAATTTCAAACTCACCGAAGGATACGTAAAATTAAGTAAAGTTAAGAACTCTTCCAAATATTTATGTATTGTTAGTTAGAGTTTATGATTTTGCAAAATAAGTCATAGGTTAGGTCACATTTGGAATGTTGTGTTCATCCTTTGGTGCCTTTCCTTAAGAAGAATGTTAAATTGACGGAAGTGGTTCAAAGTAGAGCTACAAGAAAACGTGCGACGGAAAGGTTGTCATACGAGGACCGGTTAAGATGACCGAATTTTTCTTTTAAAATAAAGAACAGTTAGAGGGTACCTGATTGAGGAGTTTAATATTATTAAGATAATTAATTGGTAGTGTTTGTGTATGATTTTTTGTGATATTTAATGATGACATTATTAGTAGAACAAAAAGTTTTTGTTTTTTTTTAATTTCACGCAAAGCTACTCGAGGGCTATCTGCGCTAGCCTTCCCTAACTTAGCAGTGTAAAACTAGAGGGAAGGCAGCTAGTCATCATTAACCACCGCCAACTCTTGGGCTACTCTTTTACCAACGAATAGTAGGATTAACCGTCACTTTATAAAGCTCCCACGGCTGAGAGGGCGAGCATGTTTGGTGCGACCGGGATTCAAACCCGAGAACAAAAAGATACAATTATAAAATGTGGCAGGATAGGAAGCCGTTCCATTTTTCTAACCAGATATTTGTCCTTGGAATGGGTTACCTTCAAATGTGATGGATGCAGGTAATTGAAAGCAGGCATGATAAACATCTAAATGATAAGAGCTGCTTTGAGTTTTGTATTTAGTTTTTAAAGTTTGATGTATGGGATGACCTAGATGCATCAACAAGTCACTGTTGTCCTTAAATTATGCGTATTTGTTATTTTTTAATATTCGTGACCAAACTTATCAAACTTGGAAGCTTGAAATTCTTGCTGTTTTTTCATCGACATTGCAAAAGATACGAAACTCCAGTTTTGACGTTTCTTTATTTATTACTATCCCAGAATTCCAAGATAATAAAAGTAACAAAAACAAACTCGTAAAATGTTAACAGATAAATTACAAAATGAACTATTAGTCTAACTGGAAAATCATTTCGTTTTAATTGAAAATTCATAACTTCTCACTAGTATACTTACCGAAAGTCCATTAAGTCTAATGGAGTCATGGTTTCCAATATGGTCACTTGGTCAACTAATAACTATTAAAATGTAAACATATTTTAATTTGAAAATAATAACAACGTTAAGGAATGAGCAGACACTTCATGGTACTGACATGTGATATTAAAAAGACTGAAATAGTTACTCGTAACGCATGTAATAAAAACGTTAAACTTATAACTTGCTATCCCTGTATCTTAAAAAAAAAAGGGAACCATAAAAGAGATAGAAAACAATATAGCAATGTGAGACTAGAGGGAAGGCAGCTAGTCATTACCACTCACCGCCAACTCTTGGGCTACTCTTTTACCAACGAATAGTGAAATTGACCGCCACATTATAACGCCCCCATGGCTGAAAGGGCGAGCATGTTTGGCGCGACGGAGATGCGAACCCTCGACCCTCAAGTTACGAGTCGCACGCCTTAACACGCTTGGCCATGCCGGGTCCTTTGTCAAAGACTTGTAGATGTGTTTTAACGTTATTGTTTGTAACCGAAATTTGTCAAAGACCTCAACATGTGTTCTCACGTTCTCCGTTAAAACTTACACGTTCAAAGATCTCAACATTTGTTCTCACGTTCTCCGTTAAAACTTACACCTTGAAAGACCTCAACATGTGTTCTTATATTCTCTGTTTTTAACCTCCTAAGTTTCATCACTTTCCAGTTGTATACCAACTTTTGTCCAAATACATTAAGCCGTTTTATATACATTTTGCTGAAAAATAGACACAGTTTGAAAACATAACCTCCGTCCACACTCAGTAATAGATTTATAATGCTATTACCAATCCAGAAAGATGTATTTATTCATAACGTTTCTATTCAAAAATTTGATTGTAGTTACAATGTTACAACAAAGAAACCTTTTTGTAAGCTACTGCTAAATAGAAAGAAGTAAACTGATTACGTTCCTCATAAATCAGAATAAACAAGCTTCCAATAAACATTAAATCCTCAACTGTGTATTGTGTTGCTAAATCTATCAGATAAAACTATTTATAGCGAACAAGTAAGTGAAAACAATATAAACATCATAATAACAATTCTTCTCTAAAAGTCTAACAGATCTCTTGATGTTACTATCATATATGTTGAAATCATACTACGTCAATAAAATGTTCGTAAAATAGTAGCCATCAGCAGCACTTCTATTTAAACCTGTAAATATTTTGTTCCTTAAGATGTTGATCCAGAAATTCTAAACTTTACATGAAATGCTCGCGCATGTAACCTTAAAGGTATTAAATGGAATATTCTATATAAACTACCTGGTGTGATGTAAGCTTTAACACTGACGTCAGTATCCACGTGTGTGGGGAGAAGTCACTTTGTAACCACTGTTTCTCTGGTTGTCAGAGAATATCTGGAACATCTGTCTTCACAGAAATGCTTCCAAAGTTGAAGTTTTGAAACTTAAAAAAGCATGTGAAATGAGATGAATCAACATATATTATTTGAATGTGATAACAATATTATATTAACATTCATTCACTTGTTAACAATATTCTCTTAACATTCATTTACTTGTTAACAATATTCTAGTAACATTCATTTACTTGTTAACAATATTCTAGTGACATTCATTTACTTGTTAACAATATTCTAGTGACATTCATTTACTTGTTAACAATATTCTGCTTACACGCAAATCTACAGAACACACACTTAATTTTTGTCAATCACATTAACTCTATACATCTCAACATTAACTTCACATGTGAACAGAAAGAAAGCAATCAAATATCATTTTTTAACCTCAAAATTACAAGAACCGACACACAATTCAAGATAGAAATCCATCGAAAAATCACCCATACTGGACAATACATTCCTTGGGAGTCAGCTCATGAAACAGAACAAAAACTAAGCATACTACAAAACCAAATAAACATAGCCATAAAACTATGCTCACCATATAAAATTAACGATGAATAAGACAAAATAAAACAATACTTCATCAACGTCAATATGTTTCCTCTACAAACCGTTGAAAACATTACACGCACACACCTAGACAGAAAGCAAAATCAACCAACAAAAGTAAATATATCTCACGAATCAAAAAATCACGAAACCATATACTGCTGTATACCATATATTCCTGACATCAGCAAACAAATAACCAACATTTGGCAAAAACTAGTAACAAAATATAACATTCCAGTTAATACTAAATTTACTCAAAAACCAGGCACAAAACTGAAGGTCTATACTATGTAAAAACAACACTGACAAACACAACACCATTATTTATAAAATACAAAGTGATAACTGCCACGACTTCTATATTGGAGAAACAAGTAGAAAAATGGAAACCAAATTCAAAGAATATAAAAAGTCACCTTCACACGTTTTCGAACACTGCAAGTCAAATAAACACAACATAACCATAGAAAACACTCAAATACTAAATAAAGAAACAAACATAAACAAACGCTAAATTAAAGAAGCCTTACTTATACAACAACTTAAACCCAAAATAAACCAATATAAAGGAACGCCTTTATACCTATATTAAATATAATAAAATAAGTCCCCCAGTGGCTCAGCGGTATGTCTGCGGACTTACACGCTAAAATCCGGGCTTCGATACCCGTGGTGGGCAGAGTACAGATAGCCCATTGTGTAGCTTTGTGCTTAATTCAAAACAACAATAATAAAATAAATAAAATTATTTATTCAAACATCTAACACCCCCCTCTACATTCCGACACTCAGTTACCCAACCCCTTCCAAACATGTGGTCAGCTTTCGGTCAGTTACCTCTTTCTTTGTGAACTTGACGATGACCGAAGAAGGTCGAAACATTGTTCTATGTAAAATATTTTCTCAACCCAAACGAGCCATTCTTACATATATATTTCTCTACAAGTGGATTTTCTCGACATCACTGATTTATTACACAATAACAATACAGAATTTTTCAAATTGTTTTTATTTTCATGAGTTAAGAAATATTCTTATAATTTTGCATCTAGAATAAAACTAACGATTTGATCGTTATTAGCCTACATTATCACCTAATTAATAAGTACTTTATATAACTAGATGATAAATATAATTAGTTTTTAACATTTTAGACAGACTTGAGAGGGTTTCATTTCTGTGTTATCCTCATATCCTCTATATTTCATGAAGTTTTTTGGTGATCGGGTACAGGATTTCCTTTTACAGGTTAATATTTAGTATCTAGTTCAAACATTGCAGTTACAAGTTAATCAGAATTACTTTACGGTGTAAGCTACGAATTATTCCAAGGATTCTTCTTTTATCACCACTACTGTTCAGGTGAAAATATTTAATTCAGCCAGAAATAATGAATCGAGCTTGGTAATACACTTACAAGAAACTCTGACAGTATTTAACCACAATTGTTAATACACTTACAAGAAACTCTGACAGTATTTAACCATAATTGTTAATACACTTACAAGAAACTCAGGCAGTATTTAACCATAATTGTTAATACACTTACAAGAAATTCAGGCAGTATACAATCATAATTGTTAATACACTTACAAGAAACTCAGGCAGTATTTAACCATAATTGTTAATACACTTACAAGAAACTCTGACAGTATTTAACCACAATTGTTAATACACTTACAAGAAATTCAGGCAGTATACAATCATAATTGTTAATACACTTACAAGAAACTCTGACAGTATTTAACCATAATTGTTAATACACTTACAAGAAATTCAGGCAGTATACAATCATAATTGTTAATACACTTACAAGAAACTCAGGCAGTATTTAACCATAATTGTTAATACACTTACAAGAAACTCTGACAGTATTTAACCACAATTGTTAATACACTTACAAGAAATTCAGGCAGTATACAATCATAATTGTTAATACACTTACAAGAAATTCAGGCAGTATTTAACCATAATTGTTAATACACTTACAAGAAACTCTGACAGTATTTAACCATAATTGTTAATACACTTACAAGAAATTCAGGCAGTATTTAATCATAATTGCTAATACACTTACAAGAAACTCTGACAGTATTTAACCATAATTGTTAATACACTTACAAGAAACTCTGACAGTATTTAACCACAATTGTTAATACACTTACAAGAAATTCAGGCAGTATTTAATCGTAATTGTTAATACACTTACAAGAAACTCAGGCAGTATTTAACCATAATTGTTAATACACTTACAAGAAACTCAGGCAGTATTTAACCATAATTGTTAATACACTTACAAGAAACTCTGTCAGTATTTAACCATAATTTTTAACACACTTACAAGAAACTCTGTCAGTATTTAACCATAATTGTTTATACACTTACAAGAAACTCAGGCAGTATTTAACCATAATTGTTAATACACTTACAAGAAACTCTGACAGTATTTAACCACAATTGTTAATACACTTACAAGAAATTCAGGCAGTATACAATCATAATTGTTAATACACTTACAAGAAATTCAGGCAGTATTTAACCATAATTGTTAATACACTTACAAGAAACTCTGACAGTATTTAACCATAATTGTTAATACACTTACAAGAAATTCAGGCAGTATTTAATCATAATTGCTAATACACTTACAAGAAACTCTGACAGTATTTAACCATAATTGTTAATACACTTACAAGAAACTCTGACAGTATTTAACCACAATTGTTAATACACTTACAAGAAATTCAGGCAGTATTTAATCGTAATTGTTAATACACTTACAAGAAACTCAGGCAGTATTTAACCATAATTGTTAATACACTTACAAGAAACTCAGGCAGTATTTAACCATAATTGTTAATACACTTACAAGAAACTCTGTCAGTATTTAACCATAATTTTTAACACACTTACAAGAAACTCTGTCAGTATTTAACCATAATTGTTTATACACTTACAAGAAACTCAGGCAGTATTTAACCATAATTGTTAATACACTTACAAGAAACTCTGTCAGTATTTAACCATAATTTTTAATACACTTACAAGAAACTCTGTCAGTATTTAACCATAATTGTTTATACACTTACAAGAAATTCAGGCAGTATTTAATCATAATTGTTAATACACGTACAAGAAACTCTGTCAGTATTTAACCATAATTGTTAATATACTTACAAGAAACTCTGGCATTTTTTAACCATAATTGTTAATGCACGTGCAACAAACTCTGTCAGTATTTAATCATAATTGTCAATGCACGTACAACAAACTCTGTCAGTATTTAATCATAATTGTTAATACACGTACAAGAAACTCCGGCAGTATTTAACCATAATTGTTAATACACGTACAAGAAACTCTGGCATTTTCTAACCATAATTGTTAATACACTTACAAGAAACTCAGGCAGTATTTAACCATGACTGTTAATACACTTACAAGAAACCTTGGCAGTATTTAATCATAATTGTTAATACTCTTACAAGAAACTCTGGCAGTATGTAACCATAATTGTTAATACTCTTACAAGAAACTCTGGCGGTATGTAACCATAATTGTCAATACAGTTATACGAACAGTTTGGAACTAGAGAACCAAGTCTGATAGAATTGCCTTCAAGAACACTTTTGAAATACCACATGAAGACATAATATCGTTAAAAGACCACGTTAACTAGGCTCTCTTGTTGCTTCAATCCCAAAGAAGAATAGAGTCGTTTTTTAATCTTGATAAAGATTTAAGATGAACTACAGAGAACTTCCTTGTAACATAGGAAATGTACTTTTGATCCTCTTGTCCTAAACAGGAAATAAAGAGCACATGATAGTGGGAGGTTTTCCTTCCCACTTTATCAGCGCAGACGGTAAGGTTTGTAAGTTTAAAGTAATTTTGTTAATACTGGACAACATTGTGATGTGTAAATAAATACAGTACACTTATAAGTTACGAAGTTCACAGATATGTTGGTTACAAGTACGAAGTTCACAGATATGTTGGTTACAGATTCAAGCACAACACGTCCTTTGTAACCCGCCTCTCGACCATTCGACGTAATAAACCTCAAAGTGCCACTTATGGCTACTCTTCTTCTCCAAAGAGTAGGTTTGGAGAATGCCCCTCTGAATCTACTAGCGGAAGAACCAACAACAATGAAGACAATGTCTCCAAAGATATCGATGTGTCCAAGAGAAACTCTGACGGTAAACCTCAAAGTTGCATTTTACTCTTTGTCAGTGAAAGCTTAAACATCTCTCCAGAGAGAATCCAACCATAGATTTATATGTATAGTTTGCCTTAAAAACTGGCTAGAATCAAAATTATTCTCAATAGTTGAAACTTTATTTTTTTAAATAAACTAGGGCAAAATTAATCTTAAAGTAAAAGGAAATCCAAATAAACTAAGGCAAAATTAACCTTAAAGTAAAAGGAAATTCAAACAAACTGAATTCCACGTTATAGAAGACGGTAAGTAGTAACATTAAAAGTATATATTTTTCATAATTCAGTCTTAACTAAAATTACACTTCCTTCACTAACATCGTTAATAACAGGTAACCAGAAATGCAAGTTCTTTGACGATACCTACAGATTGTGCAGTTCAAGAGTGTAGTGATAAACTATCCAGTGCAAAGTGTCATTCTTTATGTAATATTTCGTGTATCGAGCACCTGTGTGTGAAATAAACTGAACGAACTCATTTAAATTTAAGCCTTGGCACTCATCAGTTGTGTTAAGCCTTTTTACTGTAATATCGCTGATCCATAAAATCATCACTTAACAATGAAAGGTATTTCACTTAATGTTAACACACAATTAATTCATTTATTTTTTCATCTTTTTAATTCAAATACAGTGAGTAAAAGTATTCTGAGTCACGTGACTGTCATAAGGATGTTATATTTTAGTCACGTAACGGTTACCGGATTGGAGAGTAAGTGTTTCTTAATAAATAAACTGTCATATATGATACCTTATCTTTCCTATGTGTCCATTGTTTTAAGTGAAAGGACAATACTGCGATAAAAGTTATATGATATCCAGGTGTTTTAGGAATAAATCTGAGAAAAATATGTGGTACTTGACTTTTGTGTCATTCTTTATTTAACATACTTATGTATAATTATTTAATATGTCGTACTTGACTTTTGTGTCACTCTTTACTTAACATACTTATGTATAATTATTTAATATTTCGTACTTGACTTTTGTGTCACTCTTTATTTAACATACTTATGTATAATTATTTAATATTTCGTACTTGACTTTTGTGTCATTCTTTATTTAACATACTTATGTATAATTATTTAATATTTCGTACTTGACTTTTGTGTCACTCTTTATTTAACATACTTATGTATAATTATTTAATATCTCGTACTTGACTTTTGTGTCACTCTTTATTTAACATACTTATGTATAATTATTTAATATGTCGTACTTGACTTTTGTGTCACTCTTTATTTAACATACTTATGTATAATTATTTAATATTTCGTACTTGACTTTTGTGTCATTCTTTATTTAACATACTTATGTATAATTATTTAATATTTCGTACTTGACTTTTGTGTCTCTCTTTATTTAACATACTTATGTATAATTATTTAATATTTCGTACTTGACTTTTGTGTCACTCTTTATTTAACATACTTATGTATAATTATTTAATATGTCGTACTTGACTTTTGTGTCATTCTTTATTTAACATACTTATGTATAATTATTTAATATGTCGTACTTGACTTTTGTGTCATTTTTTATTTAACACACTTGTGTATAAGTATTTAATACTTCGTACTTGACTTTTGTGTCATTCTTTATTTAACATACTTATGTATAAGTATTTAATATTTCGTACTTGACTTTTGTGTCACTTTTTATTTAACATACTTATGTATAATTATTTAATATTTCGTACTTGACTTTTGTGTCATTCTTTATTTAACATACTTATGTATAATTATTTAATATCTCGTACTTGACTTTTGTGTCACTCTTTATTTAACATACTTACGTATAATTATTTAATATCTCGTACTTGACTTTTGTGTCATTCTTTATTTAACATACTTATGTATAATTATTTGTTTTTATATATCTTCAATATCGTGCTAGCTGGTGCCATTCTCAACATCTTGTCAGTTTGAAGAACAGTTTTTACACGTGATTCGAAGTGCTTCTATTTCAGTATATTCTTAGAAATATTATAAACCTTAAATGATAATAAAACTAGGCAATCCTACAATCATTTTTGCTTTCTTGCGAAATTCTTCTTTTTATGTGTTAGAAAATGTTTAAAAGTTCATGAAATAAAGTGTTAGATAAGTTAAATTGTGTTATCTGTTGTTGCATGATTTATGTGTGAAGCGTCAGATAAATTAATATTGTGTTATCTGTTGTTGCATGAGTTATATGTGAAGCCTAAAAAAGTGACTCTTTCTCGCATACCTGTGTTGTATCGCCCAAGTTTACCCGAGAAAAGTATTGCTTTGAAGTTTGGAGTGTCATTAGCCTGCATGTTGTTTCAGAAGTATTTACACCAGATGGAGCCACTGCATCACAAGGGTTATGCAGCTTACTTCAGAAAGAACTAAACAATCCAACGTTTTTAGTGTTGCCGTTACCTGCACTGTCAACATCAAGTAGTTTACCAGGTGCGAAAGTTACGAATCAACAAGTGAAAAAACACACACACAAAACCAAACAAACAAACTAGAAGTCAATTCATGAGACATCAATTTAAATTGAATTAAAGTAAGCACGTATTTAAATGTTCGTGGTACAAATATATGTTTATTAAATGACGCTTGATGGCTAAGGTAAGTATATTTAAAATTAAAGTAACCATGAATAGTAGACAATTTTTGCATGTTACACATTCATGACACTTGCACTCAGCACTTCTGTATCGTCCACTTTTCTTATATCGGAGTTCTTTCTGCATGCTACTCTCGGACGTAACTGACACTGGTTGTAGGCGTCTGCATTTTTGATATTTTGTTTTAATGCCTCTCACAATCAACCACTTACTTTCAACTGTTTTTTCATCGCAAGTTCGATTTAGGCTTAGAGGGTTTTATTTTTACAATAATTATATATATGCTATCAGCTATATATTTTTTGTGGCGTCATGTTCTTTAAAGATAAACTTGCTATAAACATGTGAAATTCTGTTACAATATTATGGACACAATGAATAAACAATTTTTTTAATAATATCAGTTCATCGTATTTGAAAGAAAGTTTAGACATAGGAAGACATTTAAAAGGATCTTTTAATGGAGGGCAACTGTATAGGAAGTTTCGGGCGTCATTCAGAGCTGTAGCGCAGGTCCTAGCAGCTTGTCACGTCTTCCAGTACACTCTAGACAGATACCATCCATTCAGCGCCATTGCTTTTCAATTAAAAACTTGCCAGTTATTTTCTAAAACGAATTAGTGTTGCGTTGATAGTGCCATCTATCCACAAATATGTAAACAAATTAAATATATCACTGTCACCGTTTTCTGACTAAATATTTTAGAAACACTTAATGCTCCTGGCTTACTGTATAATGTGAAGCCAGTGTTGTCTCCACAACTTAAGTATGATTTTTCTGTTTCTATTAGCGAATATTAAGTAAAAATACTTTTAGTGGAATTTATAACAAATCATCTGATGATGTTGATGAAATTTATGATAAACTTTACAATGAGATGAAGATTTCAGCTGTTAATGAAATCATAATTATGGTTTATTTTAATTTCATACATACTTATTGGGAAACACTAGAATCAAACAGTGAGGGAGGAAGGTGTTAAAAACTGTACAAAATGGTTTTCTTCACCACTTAATCAAGAAACCTACTAGGAACAATGCTATTTTTTGTATGTATTGTTAACGTTAAATATATAAATGATTGAGAGATTGGATGCTGGAAAACACCTGGATGCAGGTGGTCATTGTTGAATTTGATTTGATGTTTTGCTGCATATGGGGACTTACAACGCTGAAAACCAGGGTTCGATACCTGTGGTGGACAGAGCACAGATAGCCCATTGAGTAGCTTTGTGTTTCATTAAAAACAACAACTGCATATGCAGATAAGGAATAACAATATGTTGGTTACAAACTCTGGAGGAATGCAAAAAGAACTATTTGTTGTGATTTGGACATCACAGTTATATGGAGACTGAACTATCTGTTGTGATTTGGACATCACAGTTATATGGAGACACTGAACTATCTGTTGTTATTTGGACGTCTTAGTTATATGGAGACACTGAACTATCTGTTGTGAATTGGACATCTCAGTTATATAGAGACACTGAACTATCTGTTGTGATTTGGACATCTTAGTTATATGGAGACACTGAACTATCTGTTTTGATTTTTTACATCTCAGTTATATGGAGACACTGAACTATCTGTTGTGATTTGGACATCTTAGTTATATGAAGACACTGAACTATCTGTTTTGATTTGGACATCTCAGTTATATGGAGACACTGAGCTATCTGTTGTGATTTGGACACCTCAGTTATGTGGTGACACTGAACTATCTGTTGTGCTTTGGACATTTTAGTTATGTGGAGACACTGAACTCTCTGTTGTGATTTGGACATCTCAGTTATATGGAGACACTGAACCATCTGTTGTGATTTGGACATCTTAGTTATGTGGAGACTGATGAGATGTGGATATATTTTTTTAAATATTCAAGGTGAACGTGTTTGATAGGTGCAAGTAAAAACCAGGTTGGATCACACATCTTATAAAAGACATAACTAAAGGTTAGCATTATAAACCTAAGAAAGTTAAATAGACATGTTTAATAGGAGATTTAGGAGATAATAGGAGAAAGTTGGTGAAACAGTAAATTGGTGAATCAGAAAGGATGCATGAGAAAAGGATGGCTAAACTGTTAAAATAGTGCACAAAATGGAGGTAGGATTCTTCAAGGATGATAGAAGGAAGTTGTTACTCATAGCTATAAGATGAGTGGGTTATGAAAGTCTGCATTTTCTTCAGTTTCTGCTAAAGAAAATTTGAGAAGTTGATAGATGGAAACGACATCAAACAAGATTCACCATTAATTCTGAGTTGGTTTAAGAACTAACAACACGACTCCTGGGCCAGATACTTTTCCCCAGTGGTTTTGAAGGATGTTAAAGATTGGATACGTGAACCACTTATTTCTATTTTTTGTAAATTCTTCAAAGTAGACAAGTACCAGATGATTGAAAGTTAGCTAACATAACTTCTGTTTTCATGGGAGGTGACAGTAATTACAGAGTCATCAGTCACATCATCACTGCAGGTCTAACCGTGATAATGCTACAAGTCTAACTACACTAGCATTGCAGGTTCAGTCGTGATGGTGTGACAGATCTAACAGTGGTGATGTTATAGGTCTAACCATATTCGTATTGCAGGTAATGGTATGACAGGTTTAAAAGTAATGGTGAGAGAGATTTGAAGGTAATGGTGTGACAGCTTAAAAGGTAATGTTGAGAGAGATTAGAAGGTAATGATGTGACAGGTTTACAGGTAGTTGTGACAGAGATTTGAAGGTAATCGTGTGACAGGTTTAAAGGTAATGGTGGGAGAGATTTGAAGGTAATGGTGTGACAGATTTACAGGTAGTTGTGACAGAGATTTGAAGGTAATCGTGTGACAAGCTTAAAGGTAATGGTGAGATAGGTTTAAATATACAACTAGTTATTCTAACAACATGGGTTAGGTGAAGAGTCCAACTAAAACAGTTAAATATAACTGTTTTTGTTAGAAATCTTATGTTTAAACATGAAAGAGGAAACAACTAGTGACTGCTAGCGTTTTCATGTTTGAAGTACAGTTTAAAATCTACTGTAAGATACAGAATCAATCCGCAGTCTCTTCTAGAATTAGTTTATCAGTAATTTCCCTAGAACCTCAATTATGTCTCTATACAAACAATATTTTACCAAAACCTTACGTGAAGACGCCGGTTGGAAGCCATTAAAAGATTATATAAACGTGCATGTTTCTGTCATAAGTTTATGTTTCCAAATTAATATTTCTTATATTTCTTCGCTACACTTTTCCACGTTTGTGAAGACCGAATTTCAACTTTAATTAAAAAGTCATGCTTGTTGCTTGTGGCCACGATTTCGGGCCAAGCTTGGGAATTTTTTTTATTTTAGTTCAACTAAAGCGTTGGAATAACAGTAGAAATTGCATGACGTCACTCGAACCACAACAGCATGCACCTATCAAAGAAGTTTAGGATAGACAGTGAAATAATTATTATTTTAAATGTCAGTATTACTTTTACTACGCTTGTTACCTGTATTTCCATCAGATGTTAATTAAATCAAACTATAAAAAATATCCAACAAACGATACACCCATAGTACCACTTTGTCATTTATAATTCTAACTTTAAATTCATATAAAACTTACATTAAATAGTTAAAAAACCAAACCGGATTATATTTAATATTCATTAACCTTAAAATAGTAAACCTTTCTGTAGAGAAACAGTGACGTGTTTCTGCATCCTGAAATGTCTTACGTCACATTTCTGTTCATAACTTATTTCAGATGACGACCAGGAAGTACAAAACATTACCGTCTTAACCAAACAACATAAAACCGCCATTAGAGCCCTCAGAAAGGTAAGAAGAACACAAATTAATATTTGTCAGTCACAAACATATTTTGATGTCCTAAACTCGTGGGAAATTCTTTCTTTGTTATTAACAAAGTGAGAATATTCCTTGTTATTTCTTTGTTGTCATTTTACAAAATCAACGAATTACGTTTATACCCTAATAATATACAGACAACACTTTAATTTCTAAGTTACAATATAAAGATCAGCTATGTGTGGACATAGAGGTCAATCGTTTGTGGTATACGTAATACCAAAAAGTTCAACGTAAGTGTTGAACTACTCACATAGAAGTAAACTATCGATACACTAAGTAATAACACGGAGGCCACTTAATTACACTATAAGTAATGATATGTGGGTCAAATTATCGTCATAAAAGTAAATGTACAGAAGACAGCTACGTATACCCACACCTTCTTCCTTTGTTTAATGTAATGTATCATCTACAGTCAACTCTCTCTCTTATTTTTAAATGTAATATATCCTCTACAGTCAAATCCCTCTCTTGTTTTTAAATGTAATGTAAAGTATCATCTACAGTCAACTCCTTCTCTTGTTTTCAAATGTAATGTATCATCTACAGTCAACTCCTTCTCTTGTTTTTTAAATACAATGTGTCATCTACAGTACACTCCTTCTCTTCTTTTAAATGTAATGTATCATCTACAATCAACTTCTTCTCTTGTTTTTAAATATAATGTGTCATCTACAGTAACTCCTTTTGTTTTTAAATGTAATGTATCATCTACAGTCAACTCCATCTCTTGTTTTTAAATATAATGTGTCATCTACAGTCCCCTCCCTCTTTTCTTTTTAAATGTAATGTATCATCTAGAGTCAACTCCCTCTCTTGTTTTTAAATGTAATGAATCATCTACAGTCTACTCCTTCTCTTGTTTTTAAATGTAATGTATCATCTAGTCAACTCCCTCTCTTTTTTTAAATGTAATGTATCATCTACAGTCCCCTTCCTCTTTTCTTTTTAAATGTATTGTATCATCTACAGTCAACTCCTTTTCTTGTTTTTAAATTTAATGTGTCATCTACAGTAACTTCTCTTGTTTTTAAATGTAATGTATCATCTACAGTAACTCCTCTTGTTTTTAAATGTAATGTATCATCTACAAACAATTCCCTCTTGTTTTTAAATGTAATGTATCATCTACAGTCAACTCCTTTTCTTGTTTTGAAATGTAAAGTATCATCTACAGTCAACTCCTTCTCTTGTTTTTTAAATACAATGTGTCATCTACAGTAACTCCTTTTGTTTTTAAATGTAATGTATCATCTACAGTCAACTCCTTCTCATCTTTTTAAATATAATGTATCATCTACAGTCATCTCCCTCTCTTGTTTTTAAAAGTAATGTATCATCACCAGTCAACTCCTTCTCTTGTTTTTAAATATAATGTGTCATCTATAGTAACTCCTTTTGTTTTCAAATGTAATGTATCATCTACAGTCAACTCCTTCTCTTGTTTTAAAATGTAATGAATCATCTACAGTCAACTCCTTTTCTTGTTTTGAAATGTAAAGTATCATCTACAGTCAACTCTATCTCTTGTTTTTAAATATAATATGTCATCTACAGTCAGCTCCTTCTCTTCTTTTTAAATGTAATGTGTCATCTACAGTCAGCTCCTTCTCATCTTTTTAATATATAATGTATCATCTACAGTCATCTCCTTCTCTTGTTTTTAAAAGTAATGTATCATCACCAGTCAACTCCTTCTCTTGTTTTTAAATATAATGTGTCATCTATAGTAACTCCTTTTGTTATTAAATGTAATATATCATCTACAGTCAACTCCTTCTCTTGTTTTTAAATGTAATGAATCATCTACAGTCAACTTCTTCTCTTGTTTTTAAATGTAATGTATCATCAAGTCAACTCCCTCTCTTGTTTTTAAATGTAATGTATCATCTACAGTCTCCTCCCTCTCTTGTTTTTAAATGTAATGTATCATCTACAGTCAACTCTCTTTCATGTTTTTAAATGTAATGTATCATCTACAGTCAACTCTTTCTTTTGTTTTTAAATGTAATGTATCATCTACAGTCACCTCCTTCTCTTCTTTTTAAATGTAATGTATCATCTACAGTCCCCTCCCTCTCTTTTTTTTAAATGTAATGTATCATCTACAGTCAAATCCTTCTCTTGTTTTTAAGTGTAATGTATCATCTAGTAAACTCCCTCTCTTGTTTTTAAATGTAATGTATCATCAACAGTCAACTCCTTCTCTTGTTTTTAAATGTAATGTATCATCAACAGTCAACTCCTTCTCTTGTTTTTAAATGTAATGTATCATCTACAGTCAACTCCTTCTCTTGTTTTTAAATATAATGTGTCATCTACAGTAACTCCTCTTGTTTTTAAATGTAATGTATCATCTACAGTAACTTCTCTTGTTTTTAAATGTAATGTATCATCTACAGTCAATTCCCTCTTGTTTTTAAATGTAATGTATCATCTACAGTCAACTCCTTTTCTTGTTTTGAAATGTAAAGTATCATCTACAGTCAACTCCTTCTCTTGTTTTCAAATGTAATGTATCATCTACAGTCAACTCCTTCTCTTGTTTTTTAAATACAATGTGTCATCTACAGTAACTCCTTTTGTTTTTAAATGTAATGTATCATCTACAGTCAACTCTATCTCTTGTTTTTAAATATAATGTGTCATCTACAGTCAGCTCCTTCTCTTCTTTTTAAATGTAATGTGTCATCTACAGTCAGCTCCTTCTCTTCTTTTTAAATATAATGTATCATCTACAGTCATCTCTCTCTCTTGTTTTTAAAAGTAATGTATCATCACCAGTCAACTCCTTCTCTTGTTTTTAAATATAATGTGTCATCTATAGTAACTCCTTTTGTTTTTAAATGTAATGTATCATCACCAGTCAACTCCTTCTCTTGTTTTTAAATATAATGTGTCATCTATAGTAACTCCTTTTGTTTTTAAATGTAATGTATCATCTACAGTCAACTCCTCTTGTTTTTAAATGTAATGAATCATCTACAGTCAACTTCTTCTCTTGTTTTTAAATGTAATGTATCATCAAGTCAACTCCCTCTCTTGTTTTTAAATGTAATGTATCATCTACAGTCTCCTCGCTCTCTTGTTTTTAAATGTAATGTATCATCTACAGTCAACTCTCTTTCATGTTTTTAAATGTAATGTATCATCTACAGTCAACTACTTTTCTTGTTTTTAAATGTAATGTATCATCTTCAGTCAACTCTTTCTTTTGTTTCCAAATGTAATGTATCATCTACAATCAACTCCTACTCCTGTTTTTAAATATAATGTGTCATCTACAGTAACTTCTTTTGTTTTTAAATGTAATGTATCATCTACAGTCACCTCCTTCTCTTCTTTTTAAATGTAATGTATCATCTACAGTCACCTCCTTCTCTTCTTTTTAAATGTAATGTATCATCTACAGTCAAATCCTTCTCTTGTTTTTAAGTGTAATGTATCATCTAGTAAACTCCCTCTCATGTTTTTAAATGTAATGTATCATCTACAGTAACTCCTCTTGTTTTTAAATGTAATGTATCATCTACAGTCAACTCCTTTTTTTGTTTTGAAATGTAAAGTATCATCTACAGTCAACTCCTTCTCTTGTTTTCAAATAAAATGTATCATCTACAGTCAACTCCTTCTCTTGTTTTTAAATACAATGTGTCATCTACAGTAACTCCTTTTGTTTTTAAATGTAATGTATCATCTACAGTCAACTCTATCTCTTGTTTTTAAATATAATGTGTCATCTACAGTCAGCTCCTTCTCTTCTTTTTAAATGTAATGTGTCATCTACAGTCAGCTCCTTCTCTTCTTTTTAAATATAATGTATCATCTACAGTCATCTCTCTCTCTTGTTTTTAAAAGTAATGTATCATCACCAGTCAACTCCTTCTCTTGTTTTTAAATATAATGTGTCATCTATAGTAACTCCTTTTGTTTTTAAATGTAATGTATCATCTACAGTCAACTCCTTCTCTTGTTTTTAAATGTAATATATCATCTACAGTCAACTCCTCTTGTTTTTAATTATAATGTGTCATCTGCAGAAACTACTTTTGTTTTTAAATGTAATGTATCATCTACAGACAACTCCATCTCTTGTTTTTAAATATAATGTATCATCTACAGCCCCTCCCTCTCTTGTTTTTAAATGTAATGTATCATCTACAGTCAACTTCTTCTCTTGTTTTTAAATGTAATGAATCATCTACAGTCAACTTCTCTTGTTTTTAAATGTAATGTATCATCAACAGTCAACTTCTTCTCTTGTTTTTAAATGTAATGTATCATCTACAGTCAACTCCTTCTCTTGTTTTTAAATATAATGTGTCATCTACAGTAACTCCTCTTGTTTTTAAATGTAGTGTGTCATCTACAGTAACTCCTCCTGTTTTTAAATGTAATGTATCATCTACAGTCAATTTCCTCTTGTTTTTAAATGTAATGTATCATCTACAGTCAACTCCTTTACTTGTTTTCAAATGTAATGAATCATCTACAGTCAACTTCTTCTCTTGTTTTTAAATGTAATGTATCATCAAATCAACTCCCTCTCTTGTTTTTAAATGTAATGTATCATCTACAGTCTCCTCCCTCTCTTGTTTTTAAATGTAATGTATCATCTACAGTCAACTCTCTTTCATGTTTTTAAATGTAATGTATCATCTACAGTCAACTACTTTTCTTGTTTTTAAATGTAATGTATCATCTTCAGTCAACTCTTTCTTTTGTTTTCAAATGTAATGTATCATCTACAATCAACTCCTACTCTTGTTTTTAAATATAATGTGTCATCTACAGTAACTTCTTTTGTTTTTAAATGTAATGTATCATCTACAGTCACCTCCTTCTCTTCTTTTTAAATGTAATGTATCATCTACAGTCCCCTCCCTCTCTTTTTTTTAAATGTAATGTATCATCTACAGTCAAATCCTTCTCTTGTTTTTAAGTGTAATGTATCATCTAGTAAACTCCCTCTCTTGTTTTTAAATGTAATATATCATCAACAGTCAACTCCTTCTCTTGTTTTTAAATGTAATGTATCATCTACAGTCAACTCCTTCTCTTGTTTTTAAATATAATGTGTCATCTACAGTAACTCCTCTTGTTTTTAAGTGTAATGTATCATTTACAGTAACTCCTCTTGTTTTTAAATGTAATGTATCATCTACAGTCAATTCCCTCTTGTTTTTAAATGTATTGTATCATCTACATTCAACTCCTTTTCTTGTTTTGAAATGTAAAGAATCATCTAGAGTCAACTCCTTCTCTTGTTTTCAAATGTAATGTATCATCTACAGTCAACTCCTTCTCTTGTTTTTTAAATACAATGTGTCATCTACAGTAACTCCTTTTGTTTTTAAATGTAATATATCATCTACAGTCACCTCCTTCTCTTCTTTTTAAATGTAATGTATCATCTACAGTCAAATCCTTCTTTTGTTTTTAAGTGTAATGTATCATCTAGTGAACTCCCTCTCATGTTCTTAAATGTAATGTATCATCTACAGTAACTCCTCTTGTTTTTAAATGTAATGTATCATCTACAGTCAACTCCTTTTTTTTGTTTTGAAATGTAAAGTATCATCTACAGTCAACTCCTTCTCTTGTTTTCAAATAAAATGTATCATCTACAGTCAACTCCTTCTCTTGTTTTTAAATACAATGTGTCATCTACAGTAACTCCTTTTGTTTTTAAATGTAATGTATCATCTAGAGTCAACTCTATCTCTTGTTTTTAAATATAATGTGTCATCTACAGTCAGCTCCTTCTCTTCTTTTTAAATTTAATGTGTCATCTACAGTCAGCTCCTTCTCTTCTTTTTAAATATAATGTATCATCTACAGTCATCTCTCTCTCTTGTTTTTAAAAGTAATGTATCATCACCAGTCAACTCCTTCTCTTGTTTTTAAATATAATGTGTCATCTATAGTAATTCCTTTTGTTTTTAAATGTAATGTATCATCTACAGTAACTCCTCTTGTTTTGAAATGTAAGGTATCATCTACAGTGAACTCCTTCTCTTGTTTTCAAATAAAATGTATCATCTACAGTCAACTCCTTCTCTTGTTTTTAAATACAATGTGTCATCTACAGTAACTCCTTTTGTTTTTAAATGTAATGTATCATCTACAGTCAACTCTATCTCTTGTTTTTAAATATAATGTGTCATCTACAGTCAGCTCCTTCTCTTCTTTTTAAATTTAATGTGTCATCTACAGTCAGCTCCTTCTCTTCTTTTTAAATATAATGTATCATCTACAGTCATCTATCTCTCTTGTTTTTAAAAGTAATGTATCATCACCAGTCAACTCCTTCTCTTGTTTTTAAATATAATGTGTCATCTATAGTAACTCCTTTTGTTTTTAAATGTAATGTATCATCTACAGTCAACTCCTTCTCTTGTTTTTAAATGTAATATATCATCTACAGTCAACTCCTCTTGTTTTTAATTATAATGTGTCATCTGCAGAAACTACTTTTGTTTTTAAATGTAATGTATCATCTACAGTCAACTCCATCTCTTGTTTTTAAATGTAATGTATCATCTACAGCCCCTCCCTCTCTTGTTTTTAAATGTAATGTATCATCTACAGTCAACTTCTTCTCTTGTTTTTAAATGTAATGAATCATCTACAGTCAACTTCTCTTGTTTTTAAATGTAATGTATCATCAACAGTCAACTTCTTCTCTTGTTTTTAAATGTAATGTATAATCTACAGTCAACTCCTTCTCTTGTTTTTAAATATAATGTGTCATCTACAGTAACTCCTCTTGTTTTTAAATGTAGTGTGTCATCTACAGTAACTCCTCCTGTTTTTAAATGTAATGTATCATCTACAGTCAATTTCCTCTTGTTTTTAAATGTAATGTATCATCTACAGTCAACTCCTTGTTTTCAAATGTAATGAATCATCTACAGTCAACTTCTTCTCTTGTTTTTAAATGTAATGTATCATCAAATCAACTCCCTCTCTTGTTTTTAAATGTAATGTATCATCTACAGTCAACTCTCTTTCATGTTTTAAATGTAATGTATCATCTACAGTCAACTACTTTTCTTGTTTTTAAATGTAATGTATCATCTTCAGTCAACTCTTTCTTTTCTTTTCAAATGTAATGTATCATCTACAATCAACTCCTACTCTTATTTTTAAATATAATGTGTCATCTACAGTAACTTCTTTTGTTTTCAAATGTAATGTAT
>VWRL01001396.1:0-37849 GCA_011833715.1 Carcinoscorpius rotundicauda
TAAGACTAAAATTAACGTAACTATGTTTTTAGGTTTCTCTGATCTGCCACAGATAACGTCATAGAAGTAATATATATTTAGCCACAAAACTGTTTAAGGTATTCGAATAAATAAGAAACTCAATTATTCACTTTACGCCTTGTGAACGCATCTGTGAGAAGTGTTAATGTAAAGAAGTTAGTGGTGTATTATGCCATTATTCACGTAATTAACTTAAATTTAACGATAAGCTTATCTTAATAACCTGGATACTTCATATATAATTTTTAAATTTAGCATAATTCGCTTCAAAACTTACCCAAATATTTCAAGAGGAAGGTTTAATGACGTAATATTTATCTGTATAACGAACGTATTTCTTGGTAATAAATATTGTCTGCCTTTTGTTTTGTTTTTTATTTATATACTCTGTTATTTGATTGGTTGTTTAAACGCGTTTAATAACAATAATTCTTTTGTACTATTTTCGCACAAACACATTTGGATATTAATTAGACAGAAACTGATAAAAACAAACTCTTGATGAACTAAAATATTAAAATAACATTTACAACTGATAAAATATAAAATACATTTGATGACTCATAACCTGTATTTTAAGTTCGTATAATATTGGTTGATCACAAACACAAAAATTCCTCTGAAAATTGCAGAAAGGCAAACCGTGTGCTTTACTTAAAATGGGTTAAGAGAAGGTTATAGAAAGATTAACCTGACCATGAATCAATGTGGATTAAATTATCTTTGAAAGGTAAGTGGTAAAAACCGTTCTGTTTATTTTAATAATATACTGGTAATTGTTTCAAATTATATGATTTAGATAAATAGTTAAAATTCGTGTTTACGTTTGTTAGGCTAACCTAACTTTCCTCTAACACAATTGATATCTGCTCGAAACTTACAAGTTCAACATTTTTATTTTTAATAACAAGAATGCGTTGAGCCTAGTGGGAATATCTACCTGTTCCACATTAATTATCCTGTAATCTCAAACAAATAGTTGAGAAACTATTGAACAACTTGCATAATTAAATAGAATAAGAATATTTTAAGTTTTTCACACTAATTTAGACAGGGTGGTTATTAAATAACATTGTCTGTAACACAGAGATACCGGATATTACAACTTTGTGAACCTGAATTAACCAATGCAAACGCAACGACTATGTTGTCGTAGTTTGAAGTGGAATTTGGGTGAGGGGGCATTCCTCCAGTCATTAATGACGCCAACATTGAGCCGTGCTAAGTGACAGCGCAATTGGATATGTATAAATGTGGAGTAAAATATCCATTGTATCACACTCCATTGTTGTATACCTCATGTTTTTTCCAATTCTGTCTAATTAATAAAATTGTACGATAACTTATGAACACCCTATTGAACTCGCCAAAGTGTTGAATAGACTATTATTAAGTACTTTATGCGTCGGTAGTAAATAACAAAACAGATGGACGACGTTTCCAAACAATTCACGGGGCCGCAAAATCACCCTAATGAATTTCTAAGACAAAAAACAACAACAAACGAATATTTAAAGTATTGGTTACGATATATTATGAACGTATACACTAATGACACAACAGAACGTTTCCTGTATAACTATTTTTAATAATTCTAAAACAGTGCTTTTCGTCTGCTCCCGAACTACCTTGTCACGTCAGCGGGGCTAGACCATAGAAGGCTTGGGCTATCGTATCAAAATTTCTTCAAATTAATTGACTAGTCTACGGATATTCGCTTTTGATATTCTGATAGATATACGTTTATTGTTTTGTTTGTTTTATTATAAACGGTAAATATATCATGCACGTATTTAAATATCTTTTAAACCCAATTCAAACAAACAGACGGATAGTTTGATTATTTTTTTAAATTTCGTGCAAAGCTACACAAGGGCTATTTGCTCTAGCCGTCCCTAATTTCACAGTGTAATATTAGAGAGGAAGGCAGCTAGTCATCACCACCCACCGCCAACTCTTGTGCTACTCTTTTGCAAACAAAAAGTGGGATTGACCGTACCATTATGACGCTCCCACGGCGGAAAGGAAGAGCCAGTTTGGTGTGACAGGGATTCGACACCGCGTCCCTCAGTTTACGAATCCAGCGCCTTTAAAATCTGGCCGTGGAGTGCCTCGATAGATAAACACGACAATTTCTAAAATTAAAATATATAGTTTATATAGGAACAACATCAAAATAAGGAAACAAGATATTAGAGATCATTAGTTTCAAAATGAAGTAAAGATTCTTCTAATTGTAACCACAAATTTATAAATTTTAATATTTACTTCCGCAGTTTTATACACACACTTGTAATGATTACATTTTAAAAATTTCTTATTGTGGTTTTAATTTTTTGTAAAAGTTATAGTTTTCAATGATATGTCTATACTGATAGCTTATAGATGAGTCTATTCTAAACATATTAAAACTGAACGAATAAATGGTAAAAAAAATAAAATTTTGACGAAAAATAAGCATTGTTGGTTATTCTTACAATTATTACAAGATGCCTCCAAAACAAATATTTCAATAAAACGTACAGCAAAGTGTTACAAACTGGATTGTTTCAAAATAAATTGGCTGCTGAATCATGACTGCTTTATTTAGCTACATGTATTTATTGTCTGCTAAAAACCGGGTTTCGATACCCGTGGCTGGCAGAACACACATAGCTTAATCCAAAACAACAACAACAACATACGTATTCATTTTGTTTCGGGCAATTCTCATTGCAATTATACTAACAACCTATTTATTGCAACAGTTTAGGTTCTAAATAACGGCTTGGTTTAATTCTCTTGTATATGCCTACTTATACTTTAACATATATTCATTAGTTTAGTGGTGAGTTTGAAGGCTTATAACACACACACAAAAAAATCGAGTTTCGATATCAAGTATACAAGTTTTCATTAACGAATAAAACGACGCTACATGGCCAGGTGGGTTTAAGCGTTCGACTCGTAATTTCAGGATCGCGGGTTCGAATCCCCGTCGCACCAAACATGCTCGCCTTTTCAGCCGTGGGGGCGTTATAAAGTGACAGTCAATTCCACTATTCATGGGTAAAAGAGTAGCTCGAGAGTTAGCGGTGATGACTAGCTGCCATACCTCAGGTGTTACACTGCAAAATTAAAGACGGCTAGCGCAGATAGCCCTTGAGTAGCTTTGCGCGAAATTTAAAAAAGAAATTAATGAGGACCTCAAACTTACCAACGTGCGTAGCAGCTTTCTTCAGTCGCGAGTGAACGAAGGCCAGAAACGTATCTCACGATATATAATAAATGATAGACAAGTATAGTTACAAGGGCATTAGCAACGCAAATAAAACTGGATAATAGGTTGAACAACTACTTATAAAAGGATGAAGTTTCGAACTTGCACTCCTACTCAGATCCTTTAGTTTACAAGAAAAGCGCATGTGCAGAATTAAAAGAAATTGCGTGTCTGTTATTTTGAATGTTCAACGTAAAAATTTTAAGCAAAATTAGATCTGTTGCATAACAATTCCAAATATTGAAAAGATAAAACAGATGGCAATTAAGCTAAAACAAGAGACGGAAAACTAGAAATTAAAGGTGAGAAAAACATCCGTTTAAACCATCAGGTTTTCAGAGCACAGCCTAACTTCCAAGTGGTTCTCTTCAGTTTGTTGGACTACTAATAAGTTCCAGAATCGAAACGTCCTCGTATATGGTTGTTGATTGTAAAATCCTTGTGTATTTGGTTCTTTAGTTTAATTTGGTTTATATGTTCTCGTGCTTAGTTGGCAACCTGTTTGTATAAACTATTGAATCTTTTACAAGTTACACATTCAGTGGGCTGTCTTGTGTCAAAAGTTGTCTTCTTTCTCAGTATACGAGTGTATGTAGTGTTAGGAGCATCGTTTGGTTTAAGGTTACTGTCCACTATGATTTATTTAGGTGTTTTTTTTTGTCATGTCTGTAAGAAATAACGAGGGGTGAGTCCTTGAAAAAAAGGTTTATTGGTGGAGTATTCAGTAAGTGTTGTGTAAATGTTTAGTATAACGTCTTTCTGTTGGTCTGATGATATGTTAACACAAGTTCAATACGACCGGTGTGTCTTGGTAGGCTTAAGTGAAGTAACTTCATTAAACTACGTTGTCTTTAAATTTGACACGTATTTGTTATCTTTATTGTCATTACGTAGTTTGTGTAATCATAGAAACTAACTGTGAGTACGGTGTTGACTATTGTTATTGTACGTGTTTGAATGTATTTCTTTGTAATGTGTTCTAGTGGTCATCTTGTATGTATTTGTTAATGTAGGTACGTTTGTCAATATGTATTCTAGTGGTCAGATGGTCATTACTGGTGCAAAAATACAGATCTTGAAATAAAGACATTCATACTGAAACTCATACATCACTGGTACAAAAATAAAAAAGTTGAAGTAAAAAAAATTCATACTGAAACTTATACATTACTGGTACAAAAATATAGAAGTTAAAATAAAGTCATTCATACTGAAACTTATGCAATACTGGTACAAAAATATAGAAGTTAAAATAAAGTCATTCGTACTGAAACTTATGCATTACTGGTACAAAAATATAAAAGTTGAAATAAAAAGTCATTCTGAAACTTATACATTACTGGTACAAAACTATAAAATTTAAATTAAGTCATTCGTACTGAAACTTATACATTACTGGTACAAAAATATAAAAGTTAAAATAAAGTCATTCGTACTGAAACTTATACGATACTGGTACAAAAATATACAAGTTAAAATAAAGACATTGAAACCTGTACATTACTGGTACAAAACTGTAGCAGTTAAAATAAAGACCTTGCCATATGCGACTACTATTCTTCGCTGACATGTTAATTAATAAGTTGATGAATTTACTAATGTTCTATCTATTAAGAAATTTATGTCTGCAATTGAAGAAATTGGGACACTTGACGAGAATTATTTAAGATAGCTAGAACATTGCTTGTGATAGTATACTGGATAACAGATTGTCCTTCGACCATTAAACTATCGCTTTCTTACGACTCATAACATTAAATCACCCTCATAGGTTGAATGTGAACCTGCCGTGGCCATGACTCGTAATTTCTCGGCTCTAATATCGCCATAAACAATATAGCGGGAATGCTTCAAAGTATGAAGACTTAATCTAGAACGTATTATCCTTGAAAAGCGTGCGTTAAGTGAAGTCCACGTTACTGGAAGAACCATAATCACCGTCTTTCCGCTTGTAATGCCATTTCTGTCTCCGCCTACCTTATAGAAAGGGAGGGTAAAGAAACGAAAATGTTATCGACTACTAAGTGATGCCTCTAGCTCTTGTCGTGTCAGATGGCTTACCTTCTGACTACGAACCAAATTGAAATTTTAGCTCAAACCACCATGTTTAATTCCTGGTGTCTAACGTACCGACAAGGGTTCCACCATCGCATAGAATAATTTTAGGAATTCCAGAAAAAAAAAACACGGGCCCTTAAGTGCGTTAATGTTGGGTTAATGACGGTCGTAAAGACGAGATAAATATTTTCTGCACTTTTCCTAATGGAGCTTCCAAGCCCCAGCAATTACACCAACAAACAGCCTGGCACGAGGTCCCAACCACACTGTCAACTGACAGATGATGACTTCACTTGTAGCCTCAACAGACAAAAAACTATCCCATACACCAACCTATCATTAACTTAACCAGCGAGAAATATTTTTAGGTCATCTTTTCCTTGCCTGAACAGTCTAATCCCTCCCTCTGGTGTTCGACTGTTTTTTGAAACATGGAAATTATTATAGTCGTACTAAATGTAATGACTCTGTCAGTCATTTGTTTTAACGAGACAAATATACATATTCGTGAGGTGTGAATCTAGACTGTTAAAAATTCAAAGTACACACTTTTAACAATTTTAAGGGGAAAATGTAAATCTTATTTCGTTGAGAAACTTGTGGAGTAACTATAAAACACATCAACGTCTCTTCTATCCATCCAGTAAAACCTCCAACTTTGGACCTTACATCAATTGTGATTCGCGAGAACGCACATCTGATATTTTGGAAAACTCGTTGTTCATATAAATCTTAGATTCGGGAGCAGCTTTAAGTAAGTGTGGGGCTCAGTTCGATAACTCTTACATAATCACAGTTCTATTTACGACAAGACCGCTGGTCCGGAAGTGTTTTTATACTGGTTTAAATCACCCAAATATTTCCCTTTTCATCAAATGTCGCAATCCAATGAAATGCGCTCTTCGTACCGGAAACCGATTTACTGACAGCGTATTGGTTAAGAAAACTTTCCACTAACACATTTTGTTACAGTTGTTGTTTAAAAAGATACGACTTGATTGATTGGTAACCACTTTGATTGCACAAAACGTAAAAAATCGAACTCAATCGTACGTTTTGTTTTATCTTTGGTGGTAAGGACAGGAACAAATTAAATATAATAGTGAATTATTTCTCGGAAAATATGTTCACTAGGTGGCGCTACCATTCTTATTCAAATTAGTCAATCGTGTTTCATTTTTCTTGAAGTTATCAGTTCAAACACCAAAACACTTCAATTGATTTATTGGACCCTGACAAAGCATATTCAAAGGTTTTAATAAAGTTCTGTATCCATTTTGTGTCAT
The DNA here is from genome assembly GCA_011833715.1 of Carcinoscorpius rotundicauda. Classification (NCBI taxonomy): domain Eukaryota; kingdom Metazoa; phylum Arthropoda; class Merostomata; order Xiphosura; family Limulidae; genus Carcinoscorpius; species Carcinoscorpius rotundicauda. Next base: position 6,625 of record VWRL01001396.1, read on the forward strand.
TTGTATGCAGTTTTACATGTCTCACCACAGCACATGAAAGAAGGGATAACAATCTACTTACCTAGAGTAAACAGACACGAGTAATATACATAATATCTTGTGTGTTTTCTTATAGCAAAGCCACATTGGACTATATGTTGAATCCACCGAGGGGAATCGAACCCCTGATCTTAGCATTGTAAACCCGTAGACTTACTCCTGTAGCAGAGGGGGACCATAATATCTTGATAAGGACAAAGAAAATGTTTGCAGCAATAAAAGCTTAAGATATTCAAAATAAACAGACATATTTCCAAGAATATTTATTTATGTTATAATACTGTACTAAAAAGAAGAACAAAAATTAAAACATGACCATGGGGCTTTGGAAGGCTTTTTTGTCATGTTTCATGTTTTGGGGTTAAGTTATAAGTCGGTTTTATTATTCTTTAAAGAATTAATTTACGTGATGCACAAAACCCAGTTATAAATCCCAAAAGTTCGGGTTTCCAATCTTGCAATTCAGTTTTGTGCGAGTAATAAATCCCCCCAGTGGCTCAGCGATATGTTTGCGGACTTACACGCTAAAATCCGGGTTTCGATACCCGTGGTCGGCAGAGCACAGATAGCCTATTGTGTATCTTTGTGCTTAATTCAAAACAACAACAAAACAACAGCGAGTAATAAACAGCACTCTGGTGGACATTACGTTTGTTTGTTTGTTTGTTTCTAAATTTCATGCAAAGCTTGTTTGTTTTTATTTCGCGCAAAGCTACACGAGGATTATTTGCGTTAGCTATCTCTAATTTAGCATTATAAGACCAGAGGGAAGGCAGGTAGTCATCACAACCAACCGCCAACTCTTGGGCTACTCTTTTACCAACGAATAGTGTGATTGATCGTCACGTTATAACGTCCCCACGGTTGAAAAGACGAGCATCTTTGGTGTGACGGGGATTCGAACTCTCGACCCTCAGATTACGAGTCGAGGGCTCTAACTAGCAAACCATGCTGGACCAAAATCTCAACACAAGGAAATTTAAAAGAACGTCCGCCCTCTGGTTTGTTTGTTTGTTTAGAATTAAGCACAAAGCTACTCAATGGGCTATCTGTGCTTTGCCCACCACGGGTATCGAAACCCGGTTTTTAGTGTGCAAGTCCGCAGACATACCACTATGCCACTGGGGGGCCCGCCCTCTGGAGTAATATAAGGCTTAGTACAGAAAAGACAAAAGTGTTTTGTGGTTTTTACAGCTTTCTTTAATCACTACTAAAAATATTCTGTTTCAGAATATTATTGGAAAGATATCATTTTTTAAATGTTTGTAACAAAATCTCGTTTCTCGACGGTTTGGTGTTTTTTAGTAACTGGATTCTTTTATTTGTTATTTTACAGATTCTATCGGCTAAAATAGTCCATCAATTTTCTTGGTGACAGTTCATAGTTCTTTTTTTGCTCACTTATCGAACACAAGAGCGAGCTAGCGATTACCTAAAGCGACTCCTAGCTGCAAGACAAAGTAAGTTCTCTTATCAAAGAATTTTCTTTCTTTTTTTCAAACCGACTTTTTCTCTAACCCTAATCATGGAGCCAAGACTGGCTTAAAGTTCCAGTTTATAACCTGCTAGAAAAGGAGAAAATGTTGGGTTAAGGTAAATTCACAAAGAAGAAAGACCACATACCCCATGTACGATCAGGAAGGGAAAGTAGTGTCACAGAAACAATAACGAAATTAAATATTAAAGATATTGTTAACAGAACTGCAGGGTTCACATCACAAGAATCAATATGTAACAAACACGGCAGGTTTAGTAGAGTAAAAACAGTAGTTCCTATGCCTAAATCAATAACAATGAACGACAGCAAATGAGAACAGGTGTAGATCAAACAAGAAGATATAATAAATAGATTCTGTATTGAATAAAGGTTACATCGAAGTAGATGGCATGTATTTTGTAAAAGTAATTACTCTTCAAACATAGAAACTATATATATTATTAAATAATTAGCAGTAATTATATTTGCAGTTAATAACTGTTTGAAATTTACACAACGTGAGCTAACAGATAGTTAACAGTATTAATAACTGTTTGAAATGTTTATGGCCCAGTATTGCCTGGGGATTTGGGTGCTTGACTCGCAATGCGAGAATCGTACTTTCGACTCCTGTTTCCACCAAACATGTTCACCTTTTCATTTGAGCCGTGGAGGCGATATAATGTGACGGTCAATATGACTATTCGCTGGTGAAATAGTATCTCAAGAGTTGACTGTAGGTGATGGTATCTGTCTTCCCTCTAGTCTTTCACTACTAAAATGAGGACGGTGGGCGAATATAATTTTTAATGACACTGAAAACAAATCAAATATATACAACATATATAAACAGTTGTTAAAATATGTTTTACGTACCGACTGAAAATGTTTAGTAGTTCAGAAACATTTTATTCCTTTTAGGAAGAAGGAAATTCACAATTAGCCTGCAAGTGTCGCCGGAAAAGAGCTCGAAGCTGAACAGTGATGTCAGTGATGAGCACGCGGCGCTGTTTCATAATGTTCGTCGAGTTCCACACGATAAAGGATAATTTCTGCATTTCTTACAAACCAATGATTAGGCACAACCATTTCACTCTATAATGAGGGTCCAAAAAACATGGATAAGCACTTTTTCGCTTGGATGAAACATCTTGACTTGTCTCAGCAAAACGTTCTGTTACACGTGGTTTCACACGCATGAGAAACGGTACTGTTTTCATTGTGGGTAATAAATCATGGATCCTTATCATGTGAATTTACTGTATAGTGGGTTACGACCTAAAGACGGATGGTACTAAATCATAGATCCTTATCATATGGGTTTATTTTATACTGGGTTACAACCTACTGACTGATGGTACTAAATCATAGATCCTTATCATATGGGTTTACTGTATACTGAGTTGCAACCTAAAGACTGATGGTACTAAATCATGGATCCTTATCATATGGGTTTATTGTATACTGGGTTACAACCTACTGACTGATGGTACTAAATCATAGATCCTTATCATATGGGTTTACTGTATACTGAGTTACAACCTAAAGACTGATGGTACTAAATCATAGATCCTTATCATATGGGTTTATTGTATACTGGGTTACAACCTACTGACTGATGGTACTAAATCATAGATCCTTATCATATGGGTTTACTGTATACTGAGTTACAACCTGAAAACTGATGGTACTAAATCATGGATCCTTATCATGTGGGTTTAATGTATACCGAGTGACAACATGAAGACTGATGGCACTAAATCATAGATCCTTATCATATGGGTTTACTGTATACTGACTTACAACCTAAAGACTGATGGTACTAAATCATAGATCTTTATAATATGGGTTTACTGTATACTGAGTTACAACCTAAAGACTGATGGTACTAAATCATGGATCCTTATCATGTGGGTTTAATGTATACTGAGTGACAACATGAAGACTGATGGTACTAAATCATAGATCCTTATCATGTGGGTTTAATGTATACTAACTTGCAACCTGAAAACTGATGGTACTAAATTATAGATCCTTATCATATGGGTTTACTGTATACTGGGTTACAATCTAAAGACTGATGGTACTAAATCATGGATCCTTATGATATGGGTTTAATGTATACTGACTTACAACCTAAAGAGTGATAGTATCCTTCTTTTTTACTTGTAGCCACTGTTTAAACCTGTATTACAAAGATATTTCTGTCATCAAAATCATCTATATTTAACTACATTTTAATTATTCCCATTAAATGAAAATCCTCTGTTCCTTCCAATGCCCAAAACTAATCAGTTTTATTTCTTTACTTCATGCATTACAACAGTAAACATTAAACCTTCGGTCATAACTACGTATATACTCTTCCCCTGTAATAAACTTACTTCAAGGCGGACCTTTTTCATTTATATTATCATCACCACTGTCTAGTCTTAATTTTAAACGTTCCTTGCAGAAGAATTTATCGCCCTTGTAAACATGGCAGCTACAACCTTACTTGAATTAAAACCACCCATTCGATAAAACATCATTATTGAAAGATATATATAACGATCACACCAGCTTCTTTTGGAACCACAAAAGATGACTATTAACCAGGAGTCTTCTCCATCAACCATGAAGTTTTCTTGTTGTTATCAGAAGTCTTCTGAAACAACCATGAACTTTTCTTGTAGTAACCAGCAGTCTTCTGAAACAACCATGAACTTTTCTTGTAGTAACCAGGAATCTTTTGAAACAACCATGAACTTTTCTTGTAATAACCAGGAGTCTTTTGAAACAAACATGAACTTTTCTTGTAGTAACCAGGAGTCTTTTGAAACAACCATGAACTTTTCTTGTAGTAACCAGGAATCTTTTGAAACAACCATGAACTTTTCTTGTAGTAATCAGGAGTCTTCTGAAACAACCATGAACTTTTCTTGTAATAACCAGGAGTCTTTTGAAACAAACATGAACTTTTCTTGTAGTAACCAGGAGTTTTCTGAAACAACCATGAACTTTTCTTGTAGTAACCAGGAGTCTTTTGAAACAACCATGAACTTTTCTTGTAGTAACCAGGAGTTTTCTGAAACAACCATGAACTTTTCTTGTAGTAACCAGGAGTTTTCTGAAACAACCATGAACTTTTCTTGTAGTAACCAAGAGTCTCTTCCATCGACCTTATGTTTCTTGTTCTGTCACTAAATCCTGTTACACCAAATTAAACTGTCTTTACAATTGACTCTAGAAATCACGAATCTGAACATTACGTTTTGGACAACCATTTTATTTCTTCCATCTCATCATCTTTATTCTTATTAATATTCGAATTGCTAGATGCCTTTATTGCTTTGTCCATAGACGAGCAGTGAGGTTTCCTACTGTTATCATTATCAGAAGTTCTTTGTTCGTTAAAATGTTTTTCGCCAAATTCTAAATTAGCAAGTAATAAAAGTGTCATGGAAATCCGTAACGTCGTTTTATAACAATAATTATTTCAACATTTCACGTCTTTTATTGTTAGAAATGAACATACGTGATTCACCAATCTTTGTAAGGTCTAAAATGAAAGGTTTTGTAGTTTAGGATGGTCACTTTTCGTCAGCAAGACATATCTCGAATAATAGTCTCATTTCAACCTTGAATATCTTCACGACTATTTAAAACTAAAATAGAATAACATCCGGGTACTTTAACATGTTTCTCTTTGCAATCAGTAAATAATTTAGCTTTCATATAGTTAGTAACAGTTTGAAAATAGATTCAAATTTTAGGAACTTACCTTATTTAGGTAATTTTAATTCATAAGAGGGGTCTTTATTTCTTATGAATTTATTTAAGATATTCAAACTGTCGAAGTATGCATTTTAAAAGTTATATTTTTCATAATCATCAAATACGAAATAAAGAAGGTTTGGCTGTGTCGCCTCTTTTTTTGCCATTGGGGCGTTATAAGGTGACGGTCAATCTCACTATTCGTTGATGAAAGAGATGCTAAAATATTGGCGGTGGGTGGTGATGACTAGCTTCCTTACATTTTGTCTATCACTGCTAAATTAGGGGCAGCTAATAATAATAGCGCAAATAACCCTCATGCACCTTTGCACGAAATTCTAAACAAAGCAAACAAACAGAGCGTATGGTTATGTTGACTGTACATTAAACATTATTTCTGGTCAGTTATTTGGAGGTATACCTAATCTTCTAGACCAGTTGCTCTCAATACCAGTTTTTTTCAGATTGAGACAAGGTATTTCAAATCGAACACAGGCAAGGGACGTGCAGACACTTCAGGGCTGCCAGGTCTAACAAACAGTGGTCACTGAAAGGCAGTACTAAATTAACGAACAATAATTTGTACCCACATTGAGGGAGACAGACCAACGTTTATCTTAGTTTACCAGGTATGATCAAACAAACAGTTCTGAGACTTCTTCTGTTACAGGTGCCAGTACAGAGGCACTGAGCTCCACTGAAGTGTGTACAAAGTACAAACAGTGATCTACCACTCAAACAAGCCACTTCTCCAGACCTTAAACTCGTGTTACGGAAAACGTGTTTAAAAACAGACGTGTATCTTTGTCGTAATAAAAATGGACAGGAAATAAGAACAACGTGTTTCCATCAAGTTGTGCGAAAAATGGTAAAGGAGGAACATAAATCCTTTAAATGTTAAGAACTGTCTGAAATAAGGTTGTTAGGCCTGGCATGGCCAAGCGCTTAAGGCGTGCGACTCGTAATCCGATGGTCGCGCTAAACATGCTCGCCCTCCCAGCCGTGGGGGTGTATAATATGACGGTCAATCCCACTATTCGTTGGTAAAAGAGTAGCCCAAGAGTTTGCGGTGGGTGGTGATGACTAGCTGCCTTCCCTCTAGTCTTACACTGCTAAATTAGGGACGGCTTGTACAGATAGCCCTCGAGTAGCTTTGTGCGAAATTTCAAAACAAACAAACAAGTAAGGCTGCCATTTATCACTGGATAAAATGCTTCCAAGATGGCCGGGAAGCGGTCAAAGATGACCCACGTTCTAGGCAATTGTCGACATCATCCACTGATGAAACGGTTGCTAAGGTGAAAGAAAAAGGCAGTTAACTAGGCCTTTTATGAAGAGGTCTTACTTCGCTCGAGGGAGAAACTTAGAAGAAACCATCGTGAGCTGTAGGAGAGAACGGTCACTGGTTTTTCATCATGACAATGGACCTTCACACACTGCTGTGTCTGTTAAAGAATTTCTGGCAGAAAAACACATTCCTGTGATGCTACACATCCTGTTTTCTCCCGATCTTGCCCCGTGTGATCTTTACACTTCCCAAAAATCAAAATTAAGTTGAAAGAGATTTCATGGCATTCTAGCCATCCATAATAGAGTGAAAGCAGAACACAGTCGCATGACAGTTAAATACTTCCAGCACTGCTTCCAAAAACAGAAGGAATGTTGGAACAAGTGTGTATCAGCTTGGGGAGATCACTTTGAAGATGATAACATGTGTATGTACATTATTCTTCGGAATAAAAGTGAAATCTGAGAACCTTTGATAGCACCTCGTATATAAAGAATCTTGATGGAACTAGTGATTCACTGTGTACGTGATGATTTGCTGTACTTGGAAATGTTTGTCAAACTGTTATTTATTCTACACGTCAAAGAGAAACTACACGTTTTTAACGGGACTGTTTGGGCAAACATTTCAGGAACGCGAACAAGTTTATCATGTAGGCATTCGTTTTTTGGTTGGGTTTTAAGTTCAATCGAAATTGAATAATAAGTTTGAATAGGAATATTTAAATAAAAATATTAACGAACACTTGGTAACCCATTGTTCAATGTCCATATCATTGTCGCCTATGCGGTTTTAACTATATACCTCTTGCAAGTACAGTGGCATATGATTTTAACTAGATCTAGTAAGTACAGTGGCATATGTTTTTAACTGGTTCTAGTAAGTCCAGTAACATGTGTTTATAATTGTCTCTGGTAAGTCCAGTGGCATATGTTTTTAACTGGATCTAGTAAATACAGTGGCATATGTTTTTAACTGGTTCTAGTAAGTACAGTGGCATATGTTTTTAACTGGATCTAGTAAGTACAGTGGCATATGTTTTTAACTGGTTCTAGTAAGTACAGTGGCATATGTTTTTAACTGGTTCTAGTAAGTCCAGTAACATGTGTTTATAATTGTCTCTGGTAAGTCCAGTGGCATATGTTTTTAACTGGATCTAGTAAATACAGTGGCATATGTTTTAAACTGGTTCTAGTAAGTACAGTGGCATATGTTTTTAACTGGTTCTAGTAAGTCCAGTAACATGTGTTTATAATTGTCTCTGGTAAGTCCAGTGGCATATGTTTTTAACTGGATCTAGTAAATACAGTGGCATATGTTTTAAACTGGTTCTAGTAAGTACAGTGGCATATGTTTTTAATTGGTTCTAGTAAGTCCAGTAACATGTGTTTATAATTGTCTCTGGTAAGTCCAGTGGCATATGTTTTTAACTGGATCTAGTAAATACAGTGGCATATGTTTTTAACTGGATCTAGTAAATACAGTGGCATATGTTTTTAACTGGATCTAATAAATACAGTGGCATATGTTTTCAACTGGATCTAGTAAATACAGTGGCATATGTTTTTAACTGGATCTAGTAAATACAGTGGCATATGTTTTAACTGGATCTAGTAAGTACAGTGGCATATGGTTTTAACTGGATCTAGTAAGTACAGTGGCATATGTTTTTAACTGGTTCTAGTAACTACAGTGGCATATGTTTTTAACTGGTTCTAGTAAGTACAGTGGCATATGTTTTTAACTGGTTCTGGTAAGTCCAGTAACATGTGTTTATAATTGTATCTGGTAAGTCCAGTAAAATGTGTTCATAACTGTCTCTAGTAAGACCAGTAACACATGTTTATAATTGTTTCTGATAAGTTCAGTAACATGTGTTTATAATTGTCTCTGGTAAGTCTGTCAATATGTGTTTTTAATGGATGTAATAAGTTCAGTAATATGTGTTTTTAACTGGCTGTGGTAAGACCAGTAACACATGTTTATAACTGTCTCTAGTAAGTCCAGTACCGTGTGTTTTAATTGGGTGAGGTAAGTCTAGTAACGTGTGTTTTAATTGGCTGTGGTAAGTCCAGTAACATGTCTTTATAACTGTCTCTAGCAAGTCCAGTAAGGTGTGTTTTAAGTGACTGTGGTAAGTCCAGTAAGGTGTGTTTTAATCGGCTGTGGTAAGTCCAGTAAGGTGTGTTTTAATTGGCTGTGGTAAGACCAGTAATGTGTGTTTTAATCGGCTGTGGTAAGTCCAGTAAGGTGTGTTTTAAGTGACTGTGGTAAGTCCAGTAAGGTGTGTTTTAATCGGCTGTGGTAAGTCCAGTAAGGTGTGTTTTAATTGGCTGTGGTAAGACCAGTAATGTGTGTTTTAATTGACTGTGGTAAGTCCAGTAAGGTGTGTTTTAATTGGCTGTGGTAAGTCTAGTAATGTGTGTTTTAATCAGCTGTGGAAAGTCCAGTAAGGTGTGTTTTACTTGGCTGTGGTAAGACCAGTAATGTGTGTTTTAATCGGCTGTGGTAAGTCCAGTAAGGTGTGTTTTAATCGGCTGTGGTAAGTCCAGTAAGGTGTGTTTTAATTGTTTTATTTGCATTTACTGAAATTATTACCCCCGAGTGATGAAGTTAAATGATAGCTTCCAAAAAGTGACACTAGGGTTATTTCATCGCTGATGTTACATTTAACAATACTGTGTCCATAAACTTAGCAGTATTTTATTAATATTCTAATAAAACTTTAGTGACGTCTCTTAATGTGTGTTAACTTCATTAACAATATTTTATTGTCATGAATAGACTTAACTACGTTATGTGGAGTTATTAATACATCCAGAAATATTTGTGATCTGTATGTATTAAACTTCGTCATTGTAACCAAGTGTGACAGTGTTGTGTGTTATTACATCATTACACTTAACAGTATTGTGTATCGAACGACAGTTTCATGTTTGAGTAACACCAGCATTACGTAAGGTATCGTAGTTGAAGGCCCAACACCAGTAATAAACATCGAAACGCGTGTATTCCTGACCTGAGGCACCCTGTTCTTTAACTTTTACATCAGTTTTTGTTACAATCTAAAAGGACACGTACTTCTAAATTATTTGATCAGACTCTTTTCGAGAGACTTGGAAAGAGTGTTGCTGGTATTAATACAGATTAGATTAATATTGTTACAACACAGAGTTTAATACTTACGTGACTTGAGTAACGATCTATTCAGACGTATTTACCTTTGTCAAAATACATCTACTGAGTTTCTATAGAAGCAGGCACGTAGTACAGCGAATTTGAACGTTTTTCAACTTTAGACGACCCGAGAATAATAACGAAGTGTTTCTACGCTTCACGTTAAATAACACTTTGTAACACAAATAACACTATGTTACACACATTTTGTTCGAGGACGGTACGCGTTATTTCTTAATTGCTATGTTGTAAAAGTACAGAAAATGACCATTATTCACTTCAAACTTTGCATTAGAGACCAGGATAATGAAATTTGGTAATTAATCTATTTTCTATATAAAAACGAGCAAATTTGCACATTTTCATTTACATAAGGTCTGAATAAATCAACATATGAATCAAGATTTACATGTATTTATACTAAAGTTATATAAAAATGTTTAGAAGTGAGTAGTTTTTCGAGATTTGCGACTGTAATGTAAATCACTTTCACGTATTAGCCCTCAAATATAGTCTTCCATCATGTTTACATTATATACTTCTTGCTAGTGGCATTCAAAGTCCAGTATATCTTGGTGGAAGTGCTCACCTTGCTCCCCTGAGTATGCTTCCATGTTCTCCTTGAATTTATCAAGATGAGTGTCAAGGATATAGACTTTCAGGGACTAGTTGCACATAAGTTTTAGCCTTGTGATTGCCCAAGAAGCCCCAAACCACTACGATAATCCTGCCCCAAGTTTCTTGGGGAATTCTGTGGACTCCTGGATCTTTATTTGTGGTCCATTGAAGACACTAGTTTTGACTTTTGCCTCAGACAGCTTAAGGAAGAAGTCTCGAAGGTACTTGAAAGCTGCAGACTCCTTATCAAGAGTTGTGACAAACTGTTTCATAAGACCCAGTTTTATATGCAATGGTGGGAACAACACCTTCTGTGACTCACACTTGACATTGTGCCTCCCCACAGAGAACTCGATCCGTTGTGGCCAGTGCTTCCTGTTGTAGTGCGTTGTGGTGTCCCTGCTGTTCCAAAGGCAAAGATAACAAGGAAGCTTGATAAATCACCTTGAAGATCCACAAGAAATGCCACCATTTTGAAGCTTCCGATAACCTCCCAGCCATACTTATCACACTTCAAGACTTCCAGCAAGGTCTTGACACAGTAGTATTCCTCTCTGAGGTGTACCGAATGAGCCAGAGGAAGAGACGGATACTTATTCCCTTTATGTAGCAGCACAGTTTTGAGGCTTCTGGATGAGCTATCAGTGAAGACGTGCCACTCGTTCGGGTTACAGGCAATTCCAATTGCCTCGCACAGACCAGATACATTGTGGCAGAACCAAGGCCCATCTTCCTAAGTGAAGAAGCTTGAAAAATGTCGGTGATGCTTCCTCTGACTTGCGACTTTCATCTAACAAATCCCATTCCTTGAGTTAGACCAAGCTCTCTGATGAAGTCATTGAGGTCTCTTTGGTTGGGGTAGTATGGGTTTCTTTCACCAGTTGCGCTTCTGAAATTGTAATCTGGATCTTCAATGTGTACCTCATCTTATTATTTGCTGCTCTCTTCTGAGGATGGCTGTTTTCTCTCTGGCAGAGTGAGTACAGGGAACTCAGGGCAGTGTTGCACTGGGGTGATGGCTGATGGAAGAATCAGATACATGACAGCAGATGCATTCTTGCGAGACGTTTGGAAGGGTCCACCATCCAGAAGTAGCATTTGCTTAAGTGATCGGTGGGTTCACGCCAAATTCTTGTAGCTTCTTGATGCCATTTCTGATAAAATCAGACAGGTCCACGTGTTAACTTAAGCAGCTAGAACTAAACTGAAGTGATGAGTAGTGAGCCCTGTTTATGGAAAGTTCTAGAAAATTCTAAAAGGTTCTTGAAAATTCTCGAAAGTTCTACAACATTCTTGAAATTTCATGTAAGTTCCACAACATTCTACGAATTTCTTGAAAATTCTTGTAAGTTTGAGAAAATTCTTTATCAGCTACTTACCATTGAATCTATTTACAATGTTTTGGAAAATAGATAAATTTGAAAATTTCATTACCCAGATCACGAAAGCAAAGTTTGAAGGGAAAAACAGGACTTTTCCATTTACTTCAGGCATAAGCAATTGGGAAATAACACTTTGAGCCCAGGACCAAAAAAAAAGTAAAAATTTTGTTACATGATGTAATTCAACAGAATATACCAGCTACAGTGACAGTTTAAAGTATTTATGCTGTTTATTGTTCACATCAGGTCACACTTCAACTCATGATACCTTCATACATTATTACTGCTTATTGTTCACATCAGATCACACTTCAACTCATGATACCTTCATAAATTATTACTGTTTATTGTTCACATCAGATCACATTTTAACTCACGATACCTTCACACATTGTTACTGCTTATTGTTCACATTAGATCACAATTCAACTCACGATACCTTTCATACAGTTTTCTCCTTCATTCTTTACTTTAGTTTTGATGATTACATTTTGAAATGCATTTAAAAGCGTATTAAACGTGATTTTTGCCACACCGCTGTCGGTTGAAGTACTACATTCCACATGCTATTTTTTCTACTCTATATTATGATACTTTAAACAGACCTTCAAAATAACTTTTACTGTTGTTTTTTTTCATTTCAAGCGTGTGATTCTTAGGCTTTCACGCTCGGTCAACCGTGGGCGCCAATCACATTGTCTATTGAGGAAGAACTCCATTTTAAACCATAATGAGCAACAGTCGTATTACCCTGCATTGTACGAACATAACGAAATTCACAAAAACACGTACACTAACAATCACTTTAAAATAACAATATCACTACAATTGTTGTGAAACACTCACTACCACGTTTGTTGGGTTCTTGTAGTTTTATAACATGTACACTAACAATCACTTTAAAATAACAATATCACTACAATTGTTGTGAAACACTCACTACCACGTTTAGAATCTGTGTTTATTCAATGTGTTTTGTGTATAGTTAAGATTCTGTGTTTATTCAATGTGTTTTGTGTATAGTTAAGATTCTGTGTTTATTCAATGTGTTTTGTGTATAGTTAAGATGCTGTGTTTATTCAATGTATTTTGTGTATAGTTAAGATTCTGTGTTTATTCAATGTGTTTTGTGTATAGTTAAGATTCTGTGTTTATTCAATGTGTTTTGTGTATAGTTAAGATTCTGTATTTATTCAATGTAGTTTTGTGTACAGTTTACGTTGAAAACCAATACATTACAATAGTTGAAGCAAATGTGATAAAATTGTCGTTTCATAAAGAAACAAACAAATGATGATTTTAAGAGTAATCTGTTTTAGAATCTGATTGATTCCAGTTCCACTTAGCTTCTCTTTTTCTGTGTTTCAACCACCTTCCTATCTTGTAGAATTAATCAGTCAGTCTGTTACTGTTGGTACATTCTACAACTTATCATTCAACCCATATCTGACTGTCCATCCTTCTTTAACAAGTGATCGTTGATTCTGTCAATGCCTGTTGATTAATCAATAAACTGTCATTCTGTTATGTCACGTAACTTACACGTTACATTCCTCCAGTGGTTCCATCTTCAATATTATCTCTTACAATAATAAACTGTCATTCTGCTGTGTCACGTAACTTACACGTTACATTCCTCCAGTGGTTCCATCTTCAATATTATCTCTTACAATAATAAACTGTCATTCTGCTGTGTCACGGAACTTACATATTATAGTAGTCCTTCAATGATTCCATATTTAATATTTCTTCTCAGCTGTTACAGAGTTGTTACAAAGCCATTCAGTATTTCATTCGCTCTCTGACCAACCCAGAATTTAAACTTCGAATATTATGGGTTCTCAAAGATACGGCTGAACCATTGGGGGTTCCTTCCCAAGGTAAAAGATTCAAACCACTGTGATGTACATATTTATTCATTTTTTTTCACAAAGTGAATGTCACAAATTATAGACGGAGTGGAATCGAATATTTTTTCTTTTTTTTTCAAATTAAAGAACGAGCGTTGAGAGCACACTGAAACTCTTTATATAAGTTTATAAAACAACAAAGAGACAACCATGACCATGTCGCGTCACGGTGCCGCCAGGTTCGTGGAGATATATAAAGGAAACTTGAAAATAATATCTTAGTATATATACATATATACGATAAAGCACTTTGTCTCTGCTGTGTACCAGAAACATTTGAAGTACCTTCAAAGATCCATCTGTCTTCGTCAATATAGGTCTTGTCCAAGGTGTTGTTGGGTTAATGTACATGTGCTAATGTGTTTGTTGTGTTCTGTTCATATTAAAAATGTTGAAAGTTTTTAAGTTTTATCTTGAACAATAAACTTCCTGGGTAAGTTATAATAAAACAACAGCAGGGCTGTACAAAAGCTAAACTTCTATGTTATTATAAAACAACGGCTGTACTTGTATGTTATTATAAAACAACGGCTGTACTTGTATGTTATTGTAAAAACATATAAACTGTATACAAGACACTTTACTTTAAGTAACATGTATACAATTTATGTACCACAACTACATGTATACCTCACGTCTAAAATTAATATATTTCAAGACCGTACATGTAACATTAATTCTGTATGCCACACACAAATTTTAGATGCATATAATATATTTATTTTTTAACTACAGAATTTCGGTAGTTATACAAATGTATATTACACCAGATAAACAGTCAACGTCAGTTCGAAAAGCAACCTAAATCACAAACAAAAAGTGCAGTAAAAAATAATAATGGATGTCAAATATTAGTGTGTGATATGAGCATAAAGTGTGATAAAAGTTCGATTAATTTATAAAACTTCATTGACTTCTTATTGGACTAAATACAGTTGTGTTAACTTCACTATGGGTTAATCCACGATTTGTGCACAACGGGTATATAACACCGAGATTTGTAAATTTGCTGCTGGCTAACAGAAAGGACGGGGAGATTTATAAACCACGAAACCTAGTACTACCTACACGCAGTGAACTAACGTACTAATAACACTCAAATTAACAAGTAATGTTCCATGACACTGTACAGTTTGAACAGTTTAACAAGTAATATACCATGACACTGTACAGGTTGAACAGTTTAACAAGTAATGTTCCATGACACTGTACAGGTTAAACAGTTTAACAAGTAATGTACCTTGACCCTGTACAGTTTGAACAGTTTAACAAGTAATGTATCATGACACTGTACAGTTTGAACAGTGTGGTTTTTTACAGCTATTTTAGAAATAACGTTTTATATTGAACTGGACCTTGTATTTAATATATAATTACAGCTTATTGGAAATCAGGGCTAGCGTTGTACACATTTTCAATATTTCGATACCACTGGTTCGAAATGAGGCTTTCTGCTTTACATATTTTTAATACATCGACACAACTTGTTGCAAATCAGGCCTAGAGCTGCACACACTTTCGATACACCGTTACAACTTGGAAATCAGGCTAAGTGTTGTACACACTTTTATTACATCGATACAACTTGTCGGAAATAAGGTTTACTGCTTTACACACTTTCAATAGGTCAACAAGTTAATGTGCTTTCAGACAATCTTGACAGGATTACGTAGATAACAAGTCTAAACATTCAAAAGATATTCACACAGTTGATGAAGAAAACTTTATTTTCTTTTATCTTATAAAATGGAAACTTTTTATTCCAATAAAGTTAATTTGTGCTCTTAGCCAAGTTTTGTCATTGATTAATGACGTAACAAGAAACTTTTCTGTGATTAGTCGAGAAGAAGAGGCCTGCTAGCGAACGAATGAGAGAGATCTCGTGCACGCACAAATCACTATAGAGTAGTGACGCTCGTGCTCAGCGCATAAGCTGACCGGTGAGTTGCAAAAACGCTAGAGTAGGACGGTATAATGAATATATTTTATCCTAACAGTCAAGCGGAAACTGGCGTAGCTTAGTTCAGTAGCAAAAACCGTTACTTGTATGGACAGCAATCACCCTTCATTGTAATAGATCTTACTAAACTACTAAAATATGTTAGAAATAAAGTTCGTATTTATTTTGATAATACTGATATTAGCTAAAATGGGTCTGCTACACCGTCATCAGGCACACCTGACTGGTCGTTCAGAAATTGACGTGGCTTGTTGTGGTCACCACATTCACAAAGGTAAGGTTAATTAACATTGATTGTCATGGTTATCTGATCATTGAAAAAGTGAGTTGTTAACAAAAACGTTTTTACACCGTGTATCTCTATCAGAACTTAGTGTTGTTGTTAGGTTACAGACAGAAACATAAGAAAAGTAGACTGTTCACTCAATCTCTCGTTACGACAGTGTATTCAGTCCTAGAGTGAAACAGTTTACTCAATCTGTCGTTACAACAGTGTATTCAGTCCTAGAGTGGAACTGTTCACTCAATCTGTCGTTACAACAGTGTATTCAGTCCTAGAGTGAAACAGTTCACTCAGTCTGTCGTTACAACAGTGTATTCAGTCCTAGAGTGGAACTGTTCACTCAGTCTGTCGATACAACAGTGTATTCAGTCCTGGAGTGGAACTGTTCACTCAGTCTGTCGTTACAACAGTGTATTCAGTCCTGGAGTGGAACTGTTCACTCCGTCTGTAGTTACAACAATGTATTCAGTCCTAGAGTGGAACTGTTCACTCAGTCTGTCGTTACAACAGTGTATTCAGTCCTAGAGTGTATCAGTTGACTCAGTCTGTCGTTACAACAGTGTATTCAGTCCCAGAGTGGAACTGTTCACTCAGTCTGTCGTTACAACAGTGTATTCAGTCCTAGAGTGGAACAGTTCACTCAGTCTGTCGTTACAACAGTGTATTCAGTCCTAGAGTGGAACAGTTCACTCAGTCTGTCGTTACAACAGTGTATTCAGTCCTAGAGTGTATCAGTTGACTCAGTCTGTCGTTACAACAGTGTATTCAGTCCTAGAGTGAAACAGTTCACTCAGTCTGTCGTTACAACAATGTATTCAGTCCTAGAGTGAAACAGTTCACTCAGTCTGTCGTTACAACCGTGTATTCAGTCCTAGAGTGGAACTGTTCACTCAGTCTGTCGTTACGACAGTGTATTCAGTCCTAGAGTGGAACTGTTCACTCAGTCTGTCGTTACAAAAGTGTATTCAGTCCTAGAGTAGAACTATAGTTCACTCAGTCTGTCGTTACAACAGTGTATTCAGTCCTAGAGTGAAACAGTTCACTCAGTCTGTCGTTACAACAGTGAACTCAGTCCTATAGGACTGATCCAAGAGTGGAACTGCAGCATCATTCAAAAATATATCTTAAATTCTTTATACATAACAACTATAATAAGACAATACTTACTGTGTAGTTTATACATAACAACTATAATAAGACAATGATTACTGTGTAGTTTATGCATAACAACTATAATATGACAATATTTACTGTGTAGTTTATGCATAACAGCTACAATAAGACAATACTTGCTGTATAGTTTATACATAACAACTATAATAAGACAATACTTACTGTGTAGTTTATGCATAACAACTATAATATGACAACACTTACTGTGTAGTTTATACATAACAACTATAATATGACAACACTTGCTGTGTAATTTATGCATAACAACTATAATAAGACAACACTTACTGTGTAGTTTATGCATAACAACTATAATAAGACAACATTTGCTGTGTAGTTTATGCATAACAACTATAATATGACAACACTAACTGTGTAGTTTAAACATAACAACTATAATAAGACAATACTTACTGTGTAGTTTATACATAACAACTATAATAAGACAATACTTACTGTGTAGTTTATGCATAACAACTATAATATGACAATATTTACTGTGTAGTTTATGCATAACAGCTACAATAAGACAATACCTGCTGTGTAGTTTCAACATAACAACTATAATAAGACAATACTTAATGTGTAGTTTCTACTTAACAACTATAATAAGACAACACTTACTGTGTAGTTTATGCATAGCAACTATAATATGACAACACTAACTGTGTAGTTTATGCATAACAGCTATAATAAGACAATACTTAATGTGTAGTTTCAACATATCAACTATAATAAGACAATACTTAATGTGTAGTTTCTACTTAACAACTATAATAAGACAATACTGACTGTGTAGTTTATGCATAACAACTATAATAAGACAATACTTACTGTGTAGTTTATGCATAACAACTATAATAAAACAATACTGTGTAGTTGAAACATAATAACTATAATAAGACAATATTTACTGTGTAGTTTATGCATAACAGCTATAATAAGACAATACTTAATGTGTAGTTTCTACTTAACAACTATAATAAGACAATACTGACTGTGTAGTTTATGCATAACAACTATAATAAGACAATACTTACCCTGTAGTTTCTGCATAACAGCTATAATAAGACAATACTTAATGTGTAGTTTCAACATAACAACTATAATAAGACAACACTTGCTGTGTAGTTTATGCATAACAACTGTAATAAGACAATACTAACTGTGTAGTTTATGCATAACAACTATAATAAGACAACACTTGCTGTGTAGTTTATGCATAACAACTATAATATGACAATACTTGCTGTATAGTTTATGCATAACAGCTATAATAAGACAATACTTACTGTGTAGTTTATGCATAACAACTATAATAAGACAACACTTACTGTGTAGTTTATGCATAACAACTATAATAAGACAACACTTGCAGTGTAGTTTATGCATAACAACTATAATATGACAACACTCACTGTGTAGTTTATACATAACAACTATAATAAGACAATACTTACTGTGTAGTTTATACATAACAACTATAATAAGACAATACTTACTGTGTAGTTTATGCATAACAACTATAATATGACAATATTTACTGTGTAGTTTATGCATAACAGCTACAATAAGACAATACTTACTGTGTAGTTTATACATAACAACTATAATAAGACAATACTTACTGTGTAGTTTATGCATAACAACTATAATATGACAACACTAACTGTGTAGTTTATACATAACAACTATAATAAGACAATACTTACTGTGTAGTTTATGCATAACAACTATGATAAGACAATACTTACTGTGTAGTTGAAACATAACAACTATAATAAGACAATATTTACAATGTAATTTATGCATAACAGCTATAATAAGACAATACTTAAAATGTAGTTTCAACATAACAACTATAATAAGACAATACTTAATGTGTAGTTTCTACTTAACAACTATAATAAGACAATACTTGCTGTATAGTTTATACATAACAACTATAATAAGACAATACTTACTGCGTAGTTTATGCATAACAACTATAATATGACAATATTTACTGTGTAGTTTATGCATAACAGCTACAATAAGACAATACTTGCTGTATAGTTTATACATAACAACTATAAGACAATACTTACTGTGTACTTTATGCATAACAACTATAATATGACAACACTTCCTGTGTAGTTTATACTTAACAACTGTAATAAGACAATACTAACTGTGTAGTTTATGCATAACAACTATAATAAGACAACACTTGCTGTGTAGTTTATGCATAACAACTATAATATGACAACACTTGCTGTGTACTTTATGCATAACAACTATAATATGACAACACTTCCTGTGTAGTTTATACTTAACAACTGTAATAAGACAATACTAACTGTGTAGTTTATGCATAACAACTATAATAAGACAATACTTAATGTGTAGTTTCAACATAACAACTATAATAAGACAACACTTGCTGTGTAGTTTATGCATAACAACTGTAATAAGACAATACTAACTGTGTAGTTTATGCATAACAACTATAATAAGACAACACTTGCTGTGTAGTTTATACATAACAACTATAATATGACAATACTTGCTGTATAGTTTATGCATAACAGCTATAATAAGACAATACTTACTGTGTAGTTTATGCATAACAACTATAATAAGACAACACTTACTGTGTAGTTTATGCATAACAACTATAATAAGACAACACTTGCAGTGTAGTTTATGCATAACAACTATAATATGACAACACTAACTGTGTAGTTTATACATAACAACTATAATAAGACAATACTTACTGTGTAGTTTATACATAACAACTATAATAAGACAATACTTACTGTGTAGTTTATGCATAACAACTATAATATGACAATATTTACTGTGTAGTTTATGCATAACAGCTACAATAAGACAATACTTACTGTGTAGTTTATGCATAACAACTATAATATGACAACACTAACTGTGTAGTTTATACATAACAACTATAATAAGACAATACTTACTGTGTAGTTTATACATAACAACTATAATAAGACAATACTTACTGTGTAGTTTATGCATAACAACTATAATATGACAACACTAACTGTGTAGTTTATACATAACAACTATAATAAGACAATACTTACTGTGTAGTTTATGCATAACAACTATGATAAGACAATACTTACTGTGTAGTTGAAACATAACAACTATAATAAGACAATATTTACAATGTAATTTATGCATAACAGCTATAATAAGACAATACTTAAAATGTAGTTTCAACATAACAACTATAATAAGACAATACTTAATGTGTAGTTTCTACTTAACAACTATAATAAGACAATACTTGCTGTATAGTTTATACATAACAACTATAATAAGACAATACTCACTGCGTAGTTTATGCATAACAACTATAATATGACAATATTTACTGTGTAGTTTATGCATAACAGCTACAATAAGACAATACTTGCTGTATAGTTTATACATAACAACTATAAGACAATACTTACTGTGTACTTTATGCATAACAACTATAATATGACAACACTTCCTGTGTAGTTTATACTTAACAACTGTAATAAGACAATACTAACTGTGTAGTTTATGCATAACAACTATAATAAGACAACACTTGCTGTGTAGTTTATGCATAACAACTATAATATGACAACACTTGCTGTGTACTTTATGCATAACAACTATAATATGACAACACTTCCTGTGTAGTTTATACTTAACAACTGTAATAAGACAATACTAACTGTGTAGTTTATGCATAACAACTATAATAAGACAACACTTGCTGTGTAGTTTATGCATAACAACTATAATATGACAACACTTGCTGTGTAGTTTATGCATAACAACTATCATAAGACAACACTTACTGTGTAGTTTATGCATAACAACTATCATAAGACAACACTTGCTGTGTAGTTTATGCATAGCAACTATAATATGACAACACTAACTGTGTAGTTTATGCATAACAGCTATAATAAGACAATACTTAATGTGTAGTTTCAACATATTAACTATAATAAGACAATACTTAATGTGTAGTTTCTACTTAACAACTTTAATAAGACAATACTGACTGTGTAGTTTATGCATAACAACTATAATAAGACAACACTGACTGTGTAGTTTATGCATAACAACTATAATATGACAACACTTGCTGTGTAGTTTATACATAACAACTATAATAAGACAATACTTAATGTGTAGTTTCTACTTAACAACTATAATAAAACAATAATGACTGTGTAGTTTATGCATAACAACTATAATATGACAACACTAACTGTGTAGTTTATACATAACAACTATAATAAGACAATACTTACTGTGTAGTTTATGCATAACAACTATGATAAGACAATACTTACTGTGTAGTTGAAACATAACAACTATAATAAGACAATATTTACTGTGTAGTTTATGCATAACAGCTATAATAAGACAATACTTAAAATGTAGTTTCAACATAACAACTATAATAAGACAATACTTAATGTGTAGTTTCTACTTAACAACTATAATAAGACAATCCTTGCTGTATAGTTTATACATAACAACTATAATAAGACAATACTTACTGCGTAGTTTATGCATAACAACTATAATATGACAATAATTACTGTGTAGTTTATGCATAAAGCTACAATAAGACAATACTTGCTGTATAGTTTATACATAACAACTATAAGACAATACTTACTGTGTACTTTATGCATAACAACTATAATATGACAACACTTCCTGTGTAGTTTATACTTAACAACTGTAATAAGACAATACTAACTGTGTAGTTTATGCATAACAACTATAATAAGACAACACTTCCTGTGTAGTTTATGCATATCAACTATAATAAGACAACACTAACTGTGTAGTTTATGCATAACAGCTATAATAAGACAATACTTAATGTGTAGTTTCAACATATCAACTATAATAAGACAATACTTAATGTGTAGTTTCTACTTAACAACTATAATAAGACAACACTGACTGTGTAGTTTATGCATAACAACTATAATAAGACAATACTTACCCTGTAGTTTATGCATAACAACTATAATAAGACAACACTTGCTGTGTAGTTTATGCATAACAACTATAATAAGACAACACTTGCTGTGTAGTTTATACATAACAACTATAATAAGACAATACTTACTGTGTAGTTTATGCATAACAGCTATAATAAGACAATACTTAATGTGTAGTTTCAACATAATAACTATAATAAGACAATATTTACTGTGTAGTTTATACATAACAACTATAATAAGACAATACTTACTGTGTAGTTTATGCATAACAACTATAATATGACAACACTAACTGTGTAGTTTATACATAACAACTATAATAAGACAATACTTACTGTGTAGTTTATGCATAACAACTATGTTAAGACAATACTTACTTTGTAGTTGAAACATAACAACTATAATAAGACAATATTTACTGTGTAGTTTATGCATAACAGCTATAATAAGACAATACTTAAAATGTAGTTTCGACATAACAACTGTAATAAGACAATACTTAATGTGTAGTTTCTACTTAACAACTATAATAAGACAATACTTGCTGTATAGTTTATACATAACAACTATAATAAGACAATACTTACTGCGTAGTTTATGCATACTATAATATGACAATATTTACTGTGTAGTTTATGCATAACAGCTACAATAAGACAATACTTGCTGTATAGTTTATACATAACAACTATAAGACAATACTTACTGTGTACTTTATGCATAACAACTATAATATGACAACACTTCCTGTGTAGTTTATACTTAACAACTGTAATAAGACAATACTAACTGTGTAGTTTATGCATAACAACTATAATAAGACAACACTTGCTGTGTAGTTTATGCATAACAACTATAATATGACAACACTTGCTGTGTAGTTTATGCATAACAACTATAATAAGACAACACTTGCTGTGTAGTTTATGCATAGCAACTATAATATGACAACACTAACTGTGTAGTTTATGCATAACAGCTATAATAAGACAATACTTAATGTGTAGTTTCAACATATCAACTATAATAAGACAATACTTAATGTGTAGTTTCTACTTAACAACTATAATAAGACAATACTTGCAGTATAGTTTATACATAACAACTATAATAAGACAATACTTACTGTGTAGTTGAAACATAATAACTATAATAAGACAATATTTACTGTGTAGTTTATGCATAACAGCTATAATAAGACAATACTTAATGTGTAGTTTCTACTTAACAACTATAATAAGACAACACTTGCTGTGTAGTTTAAGCATAACAACTATAATAAGACAAAACTTACTGTGTAGTTTATACATAAAAACTATAATAAGACAACACTTTCTGTGTAGTTTATGCATAACAACTATAATATGACAACACTAACTGTGTAGTTTATACATAACAACTATAATAAGACAATACTTACTGTGTAGTTTATACATAACAACTATAATAAGACAATACTTACTGTGTAGTTTATGCATAACAACTATAATATGACAATATTTACTGTGTAGTTTATGCATAACAGCTACAATAAGACAATACTTGCTGTATAGTTTATACATAACAACTATAATAAGACAATACTTACTGTGTAGATTATGCATAACAACTATAATATGACAACACTTCCTGTGTAGTTTCAACATAACAACTATAATAAGACAATACTTAATGTGTAGTTTCTACTTAACAACTATAATAAAACAATAATGACTGTGTACTTTATGCATAACAACTATAATATGACAACACTAACTGTGTAGTTTATACATAACAACTATAATAAGACAATACTTACTGTGTAATTTATGCATAACAACTATGATAAGACAATACTTACTGTGTAGTTGAAACATAACAACTATAATAAGACAATATTTACTGTGTAGTTTATGCATAACAGCTATAATAAGACAATACTTAAAATGTAGTTTCAACATAACAACTATAATAAGACAATACTTAATGTGTAGTTTCTACTTAACAACTATAATAAGACAATACTTGCTGTATAGTTTATACATAACAACTATAATAAGACAATACTTACTGCGTAGTTTATGCATAACAACTATAATATGACAATATTTACTGTGTAGTTTATACATAACAACTATAATAAGACAATACTTACTGTGTAGTTTATGCATAACAACTATAATATGACAATATTTACTGTGTAGTTTATGCATAACAGCTACAATAAGACAATACTTGCTGTATAGTTTATACATAACAACTATAATAAGACAATACTTACTGTGTAGATTTTGCATAACAACTATAATATGACAACACTTACTGTGTAGATTATGCATAACAACTATAATATGACAACACTTCCTGTGTAGTTTCAACATAACAACTATAATAAGACAATACTTAATGTGTAGTTTCTACTTAACAACTATAATAAAACAATAATGACTGTGTAGTTTATGCATAACAACTATAATATGACAACACTAACTGTGTAGTTTATACATAACAACTATAATAAGACAATACTTACTGTGTAGTTTATGCATAACAACTATGATAAGACAATACTTACTGTGTAGTTGAAACATAACAACTATAATAAGACAATATTTACTGTGTAGTTTATGCATAACAGCTATAATAAGACAATACTTAAAATGTAGTTTCAACATAACAACTATAATAAGACAATACTTAATGTGTAGTTTCTACTTAACAACTATAATAAGACAATACTTGCTGTATAGTTTATACATAACAACTATAATAAGACAATACTTACTGCGTAGTTTATGCATAACAACTATAATATGACAATAATTACTGTGTAGTTTATGCATAAAAGCTACAATAAGACAATACTTGCTGTATAGTTTATACATAACAACTATAAGACAATACTTACTGTGTACTTTATGCATAACAACTATAATATGACAACACTTCCTGTGTAGTTTATACTTAACAACTGTAATAAGACAATACTAACTGTGTAGTTTATGCATAACAACTATAATAAGACAACACTTCCTGTGTAGTTTATGCATATCAACTATAATAAGACAACACTAACTGTGTAGTTTATGCATAACAGCTATAATAAGACAATACTTAATGTGTAGTTTCAACATATCAACTATAATAAGACAATACTTAATGTGTAGTTTCTACTTAACAACT
The DNA here is from genome assembly GCA_011833715.1 of Carcinoscorpius rotundicauda. Lineage (NCBI taxonomy): Eukaryota > Metazoa > Arthropoda > Merostomata > Xiphosura > Limulidae > Carcinoscorpius > Carcinoscorpius rotundicauda. The sequence continues at coordinate 31,871 of VWRL01001396.1, forward strand.
ATAATAAGACAACACTGACTGTGTAGTTTATGCATAACAACTATAATAAGACAATACTTACCCTGTAGTTTATGCATAACAACTATAATAAGACAACACTTGCTGTGTAGTTTATGCATAACAACTATAATAAGACAACACTTGCTGTGTAGTTTATACATAACAACTATAATAAGACAATACTTACTGTGTAGTTGATGCATAACAGCTATAATAAGACAATACTTAATGTGTAGTTTCAACATAATAACTATAATAAGACAATATTTACTGTGTAGTTTATGCATAACAGCTATAATAAGACAATACTTAATGTGTGGTTTCTACTTAACAACTATAATAAGACAATACTGACTGTGTAGTTTATGCATAACAACTTTAATAAGACAATAGTTTTTCTGTAGTTTCTGCATAACAGCTATAATAAGACAATACTTAATGTGTAGTTTCAACATAACAACTATAATAAGACAACAATTGCTGTGTAGTTTATGCATAACAACTGTAATAAGACAATACTAACTGTGTAGTTTATGCATAACAACTATAATAAGACAACACTTGCTGTGTAGTTTATGCATAACAACTATAATATGACAATACTTGCTGTATAGTTTATGCATAACAGCTATAATAAGACAATACTTACTGTGTAGTTTATGCATAACAACTATAATATGACAACACTTACTGTGTAGTTTATACATAACAACTATAATATGACAACACTTGCTGTGTAGTTTCAACATAACAACTATAATAAGACAATACTTAATGTGTAGTTTCTACTTAACAACTATAATAAGACAATACTGACTGTGTAGTTTATGCATAACAACTATAATATGACAACACTAACTGTGTAGTTTATACATAACAACTATAATAAGACAATACTTACTGTGTAGTTTATGCATAACAACTATGTTAAGACAATACTTACTTTGTAGTTGAAACATAACAACTATAATAAGACAATATTTACTGTGTAGTTTATGCATAACAGCTATAATAAGACAATACTTAAAATGTAGTTTCGACATAACAACTGTAATAAGACAATACTTAATGTGTAGTTTCTACTTAACAACTATAATACGACAATACTTGCTGTATAGTTTATACATAACAACTATAATAAGACAATACTTACTGCGTAGTTTATGCATACTATAATATGACAATATTTACTGTGTAGTTTATGCATAACAGCTACAATAAGACAATACTTGCTGTATAGTTTATACATAACAACTATAAGACAATACTTACTTTGTAGTTGAAACATAACAACTATAATATGACAACACTTCCTGTGTAGTTTATACTTAACAACTGTAATAAGACAATACTAACTGTGTAGTTTATGCATAACAACTATAATAAGACAACACTTCCTGTGTAGTTTATGCATATCAACTATAATAAGACAACACTAACTGTGTAGTTTATGCATAACAGCTATAATAAGACAATACTTAATGTGTAGTTTCAACATATCAACTATAATAAGACAATACTTAATGTGTAGTTTCTACTTAACAACTATAATAAGACAACACTGACTGTGTAGTTTATGCATAACAACTATAATAAGACAATACTTACCCTGTAGTTTATGCATAACAACTATAATAAGACAACACTTGCTGTGTAGTTTATGCATAACAACTATAATAAGACAACACTTGCTGTGTAGTTTATACATAACAACTATAATAAGACAATACTTACTGTGTAGTTGATGCATAACAGCTATAATAAGACAATACTTAATGTGTAGTTTCAACATAATAACTATAATAAGACAATATTTACTGTGTAGTTTATGCATAACAGCTATAATAAGACAATACTTAATGTGTGGTTTCTACTTAACAACTATAATAAGACAATACTGACTGTGTAGTTTATGCATAACAACTTTAATAAGACAATACTTTTTCTGTAGTTTCTGCATAACAGCTATAATAAGACAATACTTAATGTGTAGTTTCAACATAACAACTATAATAAGACAACAATTGCTGTGTAGTTTATGCATAACAACTGTAATAAGACAATACTAACTGTGTAGTTTATGCATAACAACTATAATAAGACAACACTTGCTGTGTAGTTTAGCATAACAACTATAATATGACAATACTTGCTGTATAGTTTATGCATAACAGCTATAATAAGACAATACTTACTGTGTAGTTTATGCATAACAACTATAATATGACAACACTTACTGTGTAGTTTATACATAACAACTATAATATGACAACACTTGCTGTGTAGTTTCAACATAACAACTATAATAAGACAATACTTAATGTGTAGTTTCTACTTAACAACTATAATAAGACATACTGACTGTGTAGTTTATGCATAACAACTATAATATGACAACACTAACTGTGTAGTTTATACATAACAACTATAATAAGACAATACTTACTGTGTAGTTTATGCATAACAACTATGTTAAGACAATACTTACTTTGTAGTTGAAACATAACAACTATAATAAGACAATATTTACTGTGTAGTTTATGCATAACAGCTATAATAAGACAATACTTAAAATGTAGTTTCGACATAACAACTGTAATAAGACAATACTTAATGTGTAGTTTCTACTTAACAACTATAATAAGACAATACTTGCTGTATAGTTTATACATAACAACTATAATAAGACAATACTTACTGCGTAGTTTATGCATACTATAATATGACAATATTTACTGTGTAGTTTATGCATAACAGCTACAATAAGACAATACTTGCTGTATAGTTTATACATAACAACTATAAGACAATACTTACTTTGTAGTTGAAACATAACAACTAAAATAAGACAATATTTACTGTGTAGTTTATGCATAACAGCTATAATAAGACAATACTTAAAATGTAGTTTCGACATAACAACTGTAATAAGACAATACTTAATGTGTAGTTTCTACTTAACAACTATAATAAGACAATACTTGCTGTATAGTTTATACATAACAACTATAATAAGACAATACTTACTGCGTAGTTTATGCATACTATAATATGACAATATTACTGTGTAGTTTATGCATAACAGCTACAATAAGACAATACTTGCTGTATAGTTTATACATAACAACTATAAGACAATACTTACTGTGTACTTTATGCATAACAACTATAATATGACAACACTTCCTGTGTAGTTTATACTTAACAACTGTAATAAAACAATACTAACTGTGTAGTTTATGCATAACAACTATAATAAGACAACACTTGCTGTGTAGTTTATGCATAACAACTATAATATGACAACACTTGCTGTGTAGTTTATGCATAACAACTATAATAAGACAACACTTGCTGTGTAGTTTATGCATAGCAACTATAATATGACAACACTAACTGTGTAGTTTATGCATAACAGCTATAATAAGACAATACTTAATGTGTAGTTTCAACATATCAACTATAATAAGACAATACTTAATGTGTAGTTTCTACTTAACAACTATAATAAGACAATACTTGCAGTATAGTTTATACATAACAACTATAATAAGACAATACTTACTGTGTAGTTGAAACATAATAACTATAATAAGACAATATTTACTGTGTAGTTTATGCATAACAGCTATAATAAGACAATACTTAATGTGTAGTTTCTACTTAACAACTATAATAAGACAACACTTGCTGTGTAGTTTAAGCATAACAACTATAATAAGACAAAACTTACTGTGTAGTTTATACATAAAAACTATAATAAGACAACACTTTCTGTGTAGTTTATGCATAACAACTATAATATGACAACACTAACTGTGTAGTTTATACATAACAACTATAATAAGACAATACTTACTGTGTAGTTTATACATAACAACTATAATAAGACAATACTTACTGTGTAGTTTATGCATAACAACTATAATATGACAATATTTACTGTGTAGTTTATGCATAACAGCTACAATAAGACAATACTTGCTGTATAGTTTATACATAACAACTATAATAAGACAATACTTACTGTGTAGATTATGCATAACAACTATAATATGACAACACTTCCTGTGTAGTTTCAACATAACAACTATAATAAGACAATACTTAATGTGTAGTTTCTACTTAACAACTATAATAAAACAATAATGACTGTGTACTTTATGCATAACAACTATAATATGACAACACTAACTGTGTAGTTTATACATAACAACTATAATAAGACAATACTTACTGTGTAATTTATGCATAACAACTATGATAAGACAATACTTACTGTGTAGTTGAAACATAACAACTATAATAAGACAATATTTACTGTGTAGTTTATGCATAACAGCTATAATAAAACAATACTTAAAATGTAGTTTCAACATAACAACTATAATAAGACAATACTTAATGTGTAGTTTCTACTTAACAACTATAATAAGACAATACTTGCTGTATAGTTTATACATAACAACTATAATAAGACAATACTTACTGCGTAGTTTATGCATAACAACTATAATATGACAATATTTACTGTGTAGTTTATACATAACAACTATAATAAGACAATACTTACTGTGTAGTTTATGCATAACAACTATAATATGACAATATTTACTGTGTAGTTTATGCATAACAGCTACAATAAGACAATACTTGCTGTATAGTTTATACATAACAACTATAATAAGACAATACTTACTGTGTAGATTTTGCATAACAACTATAATATGACAACACTTACTGTGTAGATTATGCATAACAACTATAATATGACAACACTTCCTGTGTAGTTTCAACATAACAACTATAATAAGACAATACTTAATGTGTAGTTTCTACTTAACAACTATAATAAAACAATAATGACTGTGTAGTTTATGCATAACAACTATAATATGACAACACTAACTGTGTAGTTTATACATAACAACTATAATAAGACAATACTTACTGTGTAGTTTATGCATAACAACTATGATAAGACAATACTTACTGTGTAGTTGAAACATAACAACTATAATAAGACAATATTTACTGTGTAGTTTATGCATATCAACTATAATAAGACAACACTAACTGTGTAGTTTATGCATAACAGCTATAATAAGACAATACTTAATGTGTAGTTTCAACATATCAACTATAATAAGACAATACTTAATGTGTAGTTTCTACTTAACAACTATAATAAGACAACACTGACTGTGTAGTTTATGCATAACAACTATAATAAGACAATACTTACCCTGTAGTTTATGCATAACAACTATAATAAGACAACACTTGCTGTGTAGTTTATGCATAACAACTATAATAAGACAACACTTGCTGTGTAGTTTATACATAACAACTATAATAAGACAATACTTACTGTGTAGTTGATGCATAACAGCTATAATAAGACAATACTTAATGTGTAGTTTCAACATAATAACTATAATAAGACAATATTTACTGTGTAGTTTATGCATAACAGCTATAATAAGACAATACTTAATGTGTGGTTTCTACTTAACAACTATAATAAGACATACTGACTGTGTAGTTTATGCATAACAACTTAATAAGACAATACTTTTTCTGTAGTTTCTGCATAACAGCTATAATAAGACAATACTTAATGTGTAGTTTCAACATAACAACTATAATAAGACAACAATTGCTGTGTAGTTATGCATAACAACTGTAATAAGACAATACTAACTGTGTAGTTTATGCATAACAACTATAATAAGACAACACTTGCTGTGTAGTTTATGCATAACAACTATAATATGACAATACTTGCTGTATAGTTTATGCATAACAGCTATAATAAGACAATACTTACTGTGTAGTTTATGCATAACAACTATAATATGACAACACTTACTGTGTAGTTTATACATAACAACTATAATATGACAACACTTGCTGTGTAGTTTCACATAACAACTATAATAAGACAATACTTATGTGTAGTTTCTACTTAACAACTAT
>MU033991.1:4564-21926 GCA_011833715.1 Carcinoscorpius rotundicauda
TGGGGGTCGTGTCTCACTCTAAACACATATTTTCTCATTGTTGTGCATTAAAAAAGTCAACATAGCAGATAATTAAAAACTAGGTATTTAAAATTCACAAATAGGGATCACAAACAAAACTGTAGATCTATTGCTGACAGCTTAACTCAAGCCACAAATAACCATTTTGATCCCACTATAAAATTATTTCAAATGATATTTATTGTGTTACAGGACTCCACTGAGATTTATGCAAGAAACTGACAGTACATTTAAACTTACTTCCCCATCCTTAATTATGTCACGCTGTGAAATATTCTATGTCCTTCATTTTTAGCCATCAAAAAATCTAGGAATTATTTGTGTTGCCTTATTCTAACAAACACTTGTACACAGCAGGCTAGAGAAGAACAAACATATTTGTTATCTAAACCTATCAAAGTTAGCATGTGACTGTGTAATGTTTATGCTGCAATAACCTTTGTTGTATTATATCAAAAGAAACATTATTCCATTCTGGTGAAATTCCTTTCTTGCTGTTTATCTTTTCTTACATAATAGTACAAGCTGATGGAAGCTCGTCATTAAATTTGTGATCATACAATCTTTGCCTTCAGAATGATCCTTTGAGAACAATTTTACAGTTTGTGTGTTACAGGTGTATACCAGTAAATATGTTTATTTTCTCTTGAATATTTGTTATTTATTTTTAATATGTGGTGGATGAGTGGAACATAAAGCAGAAGCAACAGTAAACTGTCAAAAAATATGTAACATTCAACTAATTTCACATGCACTTGTGTAGTTTAGAATGTATTCTCTATAAATGAATATTAAAAAAGACATCTCAAGTATCAATATAATTAAAACTCATTCTAGATTGTCAGAAAAATAAAGAAACAACATGAACCAAAGCGCAGAGACTATTGTCAAGCCTATAGCTAAAGACTCTAATACAGTAAATAAATACAGCTGCAAGTAATGTCTGAATTATTTTCTTAAGCTTATTATAAATCCCTCTATTAACTCCATGCCTACAGTACTTATCAATTTTAGTGAACACAAAATAGTTTGTTTACTTTTTAAGAGTCCCAAGTTGTCAGCTTGAAAATACAATTTTTATATTTTGATTCAACTTTTCTGATGATCCCTACACCCCTTCCCAAATTAATAATTTTTAATAATAAAGTACACATATTCCTGTATATTGATAAATTTCTCATTCCCACTGAATACTAAACACCATTACTGTGTCAAATAAAGTCTTCATTACCTATTGAACCTGTTTCTAAACTTCATTGTTCTCAAAATTGGTTCTTCTTTAAATCTGAAATCTTAAATGTTCACATAGCTTTAGTGTACACACCTATATACTTCAAATTAATTCATAAATAAATACTCACAAGTAGTAACACCACAGACCAGGAAAATATGGTGCACGGAACTCGTCTCTTCCAAAATGAAACACGTGGTTCGTTTACCTGTTACAGTGTACATCACAGAAGCATTTAGAGAAACACATCAGTAAAAAACTAAGTAATAACTTTTCATAACTCGTAATAAATAAAGTTCAAACACGTGCCCTTAGAAAAAGAACCAGAACTGATGAAAAACTGCTGTAATATTCCTTCTGAAGTTCAATTTACATTATTTTTGAAGGGGACAATAAAACCACAACTTTGGCATTGGAACATCTAACTTGTTTGTTTTTAAAAAAAAGGATATAATAAATGTAATGAGCTTTAAATGATTTGCTTTGTTTTAAATTTCACACAGAGCTATACGAGGGCTATCTGCACTAGTCGTCCCTAATTTAGCAGTACAAGACTAGAGGGAAGAGTCATCATCACCCACTACAAACCTTTGGGCTACTCTTTTACAAACAAATAATGGGATTGACCATCACATTTTAATTACGAGTCGAGCGCCTTAATCACCTGGCAGCCAGGCCGGGAACTTTAAATGAGAATATTTGAAACAAGCATAAAAGTTGACATTTTGAACTTTCAATTTCAAACAATGTTCCATCAAGATCTTTTAAACTTTTATTATTCACATCTATTTTTTATACTCTGCTATCTTTTAAACTGCATGTAATGCATTTGCACTGAATTATTTTTAGAAAAGTGTTTTACCACCCTTTTAAAATTGTACCTTTGAAGACCATTTACTCAAAATAGCTGCATTTTTCGAGAAGAATAAGGCATTTTTATTAAGTTTAATAATTTTGAGAAAGAATTCATACAAAAGATACATAGCTTGTAAATTTTGTTTGATAGAGTATATTTAGTTACAGTTTTGTTGCAAAACCAATACCAAACACTTTTACTGTCATCATAAAACTTATAATCTGATAATCAACTACAACACTGCAAAATCATCATCAACAGATAGATCTGGACTTGTATAAAAACAAGACAAATTGTGGGAACAACTGGACAAAAAGTCACGTGTTTGTTTTGATGTTTATTATAAATTGATAACTGCTGTTCTTACCCCTGTAATAAAGTTTACTTTCCTTTTCTTTACTGTTGATAATTTAGCTAAATATTCTGGCCTTGGATGTTCCTGGTGATATAAAAACAAACCACATTATGATCAAGAGTTCAGGTAAAACATCATATCTGTGTGTTAAGAAATTTACATTTTTAAACATGTATTTTTTAGAAACTTTCTCAAAAGAATACCTTTAGAGAACATTCAATCATCATTTTTATGACACAAATTTGAAAAGATGTTCAAAGGGAAATACCAGAGAGTAGCTGTAAATATCATACTGGGAACAAACAAACTTAAAGAGTCCTGAGCACCAAATCAAGACAGGAAAACAAGGTCATTAACCCTTTCACATCAAGAAGGTCAAATTGCATATGTCACAACCTTTTACAGAGTTAAATTCAAAATTTAATTAAACTAGTTTATTTTCGATGCATACAAGTAAACTTTGTATCACAATGTAATTACTGAATCAATTTTAATAGTATTTAAGTTCTTAGATTCTTCCTTTTTCTATAATTTACTTATCACCTCTCCAAGAATTGAATAATTTTATGTAAATTAGTTATTATAAAGTAGTTATTTTACAGCTTCCTATCTTATTCGTTCGTGATGTCATACACTAGGAAATTATGAGTCATTTAGCACGTACACCTATCACAGCTTCTCTTTTACAAGCTGCCAATAGTTCTCTATGATGTTGTATATCCATAGACTTACCACTATATCAGCAGGGGGCATTTAGTGTGGTAGTGCCATTAGAAAAGATTGATTGATTGATTGATTTAGTGTTTTGCGGCACAAAGCAACGAGGCTATCTGCGCCGAACAACCGGTAAAAATGTAGTAAAAGACATAAATGGAAATCAAGGTAAAACAAACAAAAAAAAAGTATAAAACCAGTGTTGACACCTAGTCTACAAGGTTAAGATAGAAGGCAAAGTGTAAAAAGTTGTAAGGTAGGTATTCTATCATAAAGTCATAATCATAACCCGCCAGGAAGACTAACAGGCAGGTACAAGACCTACCGTCAGTCACCTGAAGTTGGTCTTTCCAGTCCTGGTTCTGGGTTATGTGTCATAGCAACTAGTATCAAGATGTAAAAGAATAGAAGTATTAAAAAACACACATCAAAAATGCAACAATGAGTAACCAAAAGTTCAGTAAAAAGAGAAAAGTCACGTAAATGGAGTAAAATTGGTAAAGGAAAATGAAGGTAAAAACAAAACAGCAATTAAAACAGAAAATGGTGTAAAAACCAATGGTGACACCCAGTCTTCAAAGTTATAAACTATTTACTCTAGCATAATAATAATGATCATAACCCGCCAGGAAGACTAACGAACAAGTTCAAGAACCACCGTCAGTCACCTGAAGTTGGCCCTTCCAGTCCTGGTTCTGGGTTATGTGTCATAGTAGCTATTATCAAAATGTAATAGAATAAAAGTTTAAAAAGACACTCAGCAAAATCATAATAAAGAGTAGCCAAATGTCCAGTAAAAAAATAAAAGTCAAGTAAATGGAGTAAAATGTGTAAAGGTAATTGAAGGTAAAAACAAAATGGCAATTAAAACAGGAAATGGTGCAAAAACCAATGACGACATCCAGTCAACAAAGTTGTACAGGCCAACCTGTAGCAGAATGGGAATGATCATAACCCGCCAGGAAGACTAACAGGTAGTATATAAACCACTGTCAGCCACCTGAAGTTGGTCTTTCCGTCCTGGTTCCGGGTTATGAGTCAATATGGCCAGTACAAAAAGGTTGTAAAAGCACGAAATGATATGCAGCGAAAGTATAACAGTAACTCGCCAGGAAGACTAACGAGTAGTTCAAACAGACAGTTCAAACAGAAGCGTTAGTCACCTGAAGTTGGCCTTTCCAGTCCTGGTGTCGAGTTATTTAATGTTCTGGCTATTGTTTAATGTCGCATTGAATGAGAGAGAATAAAACTTTAAAAAGGAGCCACAATTAAAAAGGTGTAATGAATAAATATACCACACTTAAATAAGATTAAAAAGAGTAATGGCCATTAAAAAATTAAAAACGTTATTAAGGTGGACATAGTCACCATCACCAATAACTCTGTCCAAAGGTACAGATTGACGCTGGGAAAAAATATGTTTAAAGTATTGCCGTCGTTGAGGATTGTAACGATGGCAAGAAAGTAAAACATGGCTGATAGTGATTTGAGTGTTACACAAACTACACATTGGTGCATCAGTTCCAGATAAAAGAAAATGATGAGTTAAAAAACTGTGACCAATGCGTAGCCTAGTGAGAACAACTTCTTCCCTCCGAACTTTACGGAAGCTAGATGGCCAAACTCCAATTTTGGGTTTAATTTGAAAAAGTTTATTGTCGCGTTGTTCACTCCAAGTGGACTGCCAACTGGCACAGAGCCGAGCTTTGAAGACAACACCATAGTCCATGTACGGAATAGGCATAGGGGTGATGGTGCTGAGGCAGACAGATTTAGCTGCCATGTCTGCAAGCTCGTTCCCGCGAATACCAACATGGCCTGGTATCCAGAAAAACTGAATTGAAGTAGCTGCTAATGAGAAATGGGCCAGTTGGTTTTGAATATCTGCTAGAATAGGATGTGAGCTAATGTGAAGTGATTCCAAGGCAAGAATAGAACTAAGCGAGTCAGTATAAATAGTGCAGTTGGAGTACTGCTCAGCTGCAATATGATCAAGGGCAAGAGATATTGCATACAGTTCAGCGGTGAACACAGAAGCTGTAGAGGGGATTCTGTGTGCAACTACTGACCCACAGCAAACCATAGCAGAGCCCACAGAATTTCCTGATTTGGAACCATCGGTATAAATGGGAACTGAATGATTGTTGGAAAGATATTCATTGAATAAAAGACGGTACTTCCAGTCTGGAGTATCTGCCTTTTTTAGGTGATTGAAAGAAAGGTCACACTTGGGGGCTGTAATAAGCCATGGTGGGATGCGTCGACATGTGGAATCTGCAATATTATCCAAGGACAGACCCAATTCATCCAATTGCGCCCGGATGCGAAGGCCAAACGGAGCAATGACAGATCGTCTGTTCTGAAAAAGTACTGCCCACCGAGGAAGGAAAACACATTCCCAGGTGGGATGCTTTGGTAAGGAACGTAGTTTCGAAGTATATTGTAAAGACAGTTGCAAACGGCGAAGGTGTAGAGGAGGTTCATTAGATTCAATGTATATGCTTTGAACTGGAGAGGTACGGAAAGCTCCGGTGCAGAGTCGAAGACCTTGGTGATGAATGGGGTCCAGTATCTTTAAGGCCGAGGGTCTGGCAGAGCCATAGACCATTGATCCATAGTCAAGTTTCGATCTAATAAGAGCACGATATATCTTCAACATTGAACGGCGATCTGCCCCCCAACTGGTAGAAGAGAGGACACGAAGGATGTTCAGTGTTCTTGTGCATTTGACCCGAAGCTGCTTTAAGTGTGGTATAAAGGTCAATTTACGATCAAGGATAAGCCCCAAGAACTTTGTCTCTGGGACCACTGGCAGCAAAACTTCACCGATATGAAGTTCAGGATCAGGGTGAATACCTCGTCGGCGGCAAAAGTGCATGCATACAGTTTTGGAAAGAGAGAAATTAAAGCCATTTGCAAGAGTCCACTTCTGTACACGATTGAGGGCAGTTTGTAGTTGCCGCTCAATATATCTCATGTTTGATGACTGACATGAGATGTGAAAGTCGTCAACATATAGCCCATTCGTAACGGTGAGAGGGAGTTGTTCAGTGATGGCATTTATCTTTATACTGAAAAGTGTGACACTCAATATACAGCCTTGAGGGACTCCAAGTTCCTGTACAAAAGAACGTGAAAGTGCCGAACCAACACGAACTTGGAATCTCCTGTCCATTAAAAAATTTTTAATAAACATGGGTAGATGGCCACGTAACCCATATGTATGGAGGTCTCGCAAAACGCCATACCTCCATGTTGTGTCGTAAGCCTTCTCTATGTCAAAGAATATCGATACAAGGTGTTGGCGGTTGAGAAAGGCCTCTCTGATAGATGTTTCAAGACGAATTAGGTGGTCTATGGTGGAGTGCTGTCGACGGAACCCACACTGGGTGGGTGAGAGGAGGTTGTTTGATTCAAGGAACCAAACAAGACGAGCATTAACCATCCTTTCTAAGGTCTTACAGAGACAGCTCGTCAAAGCAATTGGACGATAGTTTGAAGGAATCTTCGGATCTTTCTTTGGCTTAGAGAAAGGTAAAATAATAGCGTGGCGCCAGGCATCAGGAAAAACATTCTCCTGCCAAATCCGGTTGAAGATGGTCAGAAGGACATCAAGAGAATCAGGAGAGAGATGGTGTAGCATGTCATAATGAATATCATCAGGTCCAACAGATGTACTGGCAGACCGATGAAGGGCCATTTTTAGTTCCACCAGGGTAAAGGGACTATTATAGTCAAAGAAACAGTCAGTTTGAAAGGAAAGAGGTGATCGCTCTGCCCGAGTCTTGATGGCCAGGAAGGTGGAGGAACAAGCAGAAGTGCTAGATACCCGGCAAAAGCTTTCACCTAGAGTGTTAGCAATGTTTCGGACATCAGTCACCTCCTGACCATCAGAGAGTAAGATTGAGAGGGGAACAGAAGTGTAGTGCCCATTAACCTTTCGAATCTTGTCCCATACGATCTTGGAGCTGGTGGTAGAAGATATGCTGGTTGTGAACTTAATCCAAGATTCCTTCTGGCTTTGACGTCTTACCCACCGAGCATGTGCTCGGGCCCGCTGGAAAGCAACCCGATTTGAAAGTGTGGGATATCTGCGAAAAGTATCCCAGGCCCGTTTTTGAGCCTTCCGTGCTAAGTTGCAAGCGGAATTCCACCATGGACGAGGATATCGTGGGAAACGTGTCGAGGTTTTAGGAATACACTGAGCAGCTGCATGTATAATACAATCAGTTACCGCTGTAACACAGTTGTCTATAGATGGCTGATTTGCGATGACAGGATCAAGTTCTGCGAGAGCAGTGAAAGTGGACCAGTCTGCCTGATCCAGCTTCCACCGGGGCACGCGGGTAGGGTGGCATCGACCACGGCCAGTCTCGCTCAAAATGATCGGAAAATGATCACTGCCTAGTGGATTACTGTCAACCCTCCATGAAAAATGGGAGAATAATGAAGGGGAGCAAACTGAGAGATCAATGGCAGTGAATGACTGACTTGGTGCATGAAAGTAAGTGGAAGAACCAGTATTGAAAAGAGAAAGATCGTGATCAGAGAGCATCTGCTCTACAGATCGACCCCTCCCGTCAATAACAGCACTTCCCCAGAGGGGATGGTGTCCATTAAAATCCCCCAGGATTAGAAATGGAGATGGTAACTGTTCAACGAGAGCATCCAGGTCTGATTGATCATATGTCTCTCCAGGGGACAGGTACAGAGAACAAACAGTGATGGTACGACCCAAGGAAATACGGATGGCTACGGCCTCCAAGGGTGTATTGAGTGACAAAGACAGGGTGGGCACATGTTGATCAACCAAAAGTGCCACCCCTCCATGTACTCGACCATCACACAACTTGTCATTTCTGTACAGAGAAAACTGCCGAATGGAGACTGTATCAGCAGATTTGAGAAATGTTTCTTGTAGAGAAAGACAAACAGGATGGTAGGAAGCAATCAGCGTTTTGATATCATCCAGATTAGAACGTAAACCTCGACAGTTCCATTGTATCAAGGTGGACATTTTTAAGGACGAGCAGGTGAAGTGGTTGGAGAACCCTTCGGTTTACGACCTCGTCTTTTGTCTTTACTGTCTTTCTTCGGAGGAGGTCTATCAACCTCCATGGATCCTGCTCTGGGTCGAGTGGGCAGGTTTTTGTTATTGGAAGAGGAATCAAGTGACTGAGGACGCTGACGAATAATTGTTTTGTTTATTGTGGTGGGAGAAAATGATGTATCAGAAGAAATGCCTGTATTTGAAACTGAAGGACATGAATCTTGAGGTTTGTTGGAAGTTGTGGGAGGAACAGAGATAGGTGTGGAAGTCGATTCATCTACTGTTTTAACCACGGAGGTCAAAAGGCTTTTCATTTGTTTTGAAAACGATTCTTTTGGAGGCACAGAGAGATCTGTCTGCACTTCCACTGTAGTTGTGGAATGAAGTGCAGCAGCATATGTCCGAGATGGGATTGTGGACATCAATTTCCGAGCCTCAGGATAACTAATGTTATGTGTTGTTTTCAAACGCTGCACCTCTTTTTCCTCCAACCATTTTGGACAAGAATGAAAGTAAGAGGGGTGAGAACCATTGCAGTTGACGCAATGTGGGTTTACGTCACAATCATAGGCATCGTGGTCCTTGCCTCCACAACGAGCACAAGTCAGGGAACCACGACAAGATGTCTTTGAGTGGCCAAATCTCTGACATTGAAAACATCGAAGAGGGTTTGGAATGTATGGCCGAACCCTGCAAATGAGATAACCTGCTTTGATGGTGGCGGGTGCTCGTGGTGAAGTGAACGTTAAAACAAGGGTATTTGTCGGCAGTGTAACTCCATCTCTGCGAGTGGAGATGCGCCTCACTGCAGAAACTCCTTGGGTGGAAAGACCGGCGAGAATCTCCGATTCAGGAACATTCTTCAAATCCCTTTCAACAATAACTCCTCGTGAAGTATTCAAAGTAGCATGGGGTGTAACCTCAATAGGTATATCGCCAATTACCTTTGATTTCAAGAGGAGTTCACTGTGTTGGGATGTGGATGTTTCAACCAGTATGTCACCAGATCGAAGCTTCTTTACTGATTTTGGAGAGCCAGCAAGTCCCTCTAGCCCCTTTTGAATAAAAAAAGGGGACATTTGCCCTAAAGGTTTTTCTGAAAGAGAATGCAATATCAGAAAATGAGGTACGTGTGTTACTGATGTTGGAGATTGCTGTTCAGTGTATTCAAGACGTGGTCGTTTACCCATTGACTGTTTTTTTACAATTTTACTTAAATTTTTTGGAGGATCCATAGGAAAGAGAAAAGTTTTGGTACTCACTGACCCCACCCACCATGGAGCCCTACAAGGGGACGCACTACAAAGTCATGCAAGGACAATGCAGCAACGTCAGGGTTTCGTGAGCACTATACCCAAACACCAGCATCAGGCACAATGTCCACAACACCCGTTGAGAACTTCCAACACTGGTACTTGGTTGGCTCTAGCCCAGGTGGACCAGCCGATTGACCCAAGGGGAGCCACCCAAGGGCCGCCTGTCTACAGGAATTCGAGGCCAAAGTGGTGTGTTAGGGTTGGACCCCTCAACCACCAGGATCCTCTCCTCCCCTTCACGGGTCGTCACGCACGGCAAACACGTGGGTGGATGTTTAGATCCCAGAGAAGGTAACCAGACAGAACAGAACCTTCCCTGGGAGGTCCCCTCACCACGTACAGGAATCCACTCCGAGGGGCATTAGAAAAGAACAAAAACAAAATGCTGGTAAACAGTACATTTTATGTTTTTCATGAATATCTTTTATTTATTGCTATAAAAGTAACTAAAATGAAAAAAACAAGAGTTGTTAGGTTACATTAGCTAAAATAATGAATAGTAATAAGAAATATTCTTAATATTGTTTAATGTAAGGCAACATGAGCCGTAGGTTCACCAAGTGATTTAAAACTTGTGAGGAAGGATTAATTGTTTGTTTTGAATTTCACACAAAGCTACTCGAGAGCTATCTGTGCTAGCCGTCCTTAATTTAGTAGTGTGAGAGTAGGGGGAAGGCAGCTTATCATCACCACCAACCGTAAACTCTTGGGCTACTCTTTTACCAATGGATAGTGGGATTGACCATCACATTAAAATGCCCCGACGGCTGAAAGGGCAAGCATGTTTGGCGTGACGGGAATGCAAACCCGCAACCCTCAAAGGAAGGATTAATAGTTACACATGGTTCAAAAGTCAATAAAAATGTAAAATTAAGAAGAAACAGAAGAGATATTGTCACAATTTGTTGTCATTTTAGCACAATAAAAAAGTAATTAACAATTATTTCATAATTTTTATGGTGGTTATGAGGATTGGCTGATCATTTAAAAGTTACAGCTTGCAAAATAAGAGATAAAATAAACATTTTACTGACAGCAAACATCATCTGATATTTATGAAGGAGGTTTAAAGAACTACGAGTGAAATTTGAAAATTTTTAAATGAAGTATTTTTAATCTTAACACGAAAAATCACATTGCAATCATAACAGTCAACACTGACAACATATAATTAAAATACTTGTATGATTACTGTCAAATTTGTCAAATACACAAGTCCATTGTGATAAAATTAATTTCTGAAATAAAAGTACACATTACCTCTAAAGTGTCAAAATTGGTCATGTCCCAGTGGTGGGTAATTTTTTCTGAATATCTCTTCCATAATTCAAGAAATATTACAGCTGAAAGTAAATAAAGTTTATCATCACTAAAGACAGAAATTGCAACAGAATACAAATTACTCTTTAAACTTATATGGCTTATGATAATTTATTCAACTATTTTTGTTCACCAACGTGTTAGTAATAACAAACTTTGTAAAGTGTTTTCTTTTTTTCCTTGAAAAGTCCCAAATTACAGACAAGATATCTCAAAGTAATAAAATACTTTTGGAATTAATTTGAAGTGTTCGATGCGAGATTTCAGTTATAGAAGTTTAAAGTCTTGAATGTGCTTCGTGTTGGTTTGAAATTAAGACCATTTCAAGTATTGCAGGTATACAATGTTGGAATGTTGAAGTAACCCTTCTGCTATGGGCATCCATTACCACACATATCATGAGGATTTTCTTAGCGAGTTACTTTCCCAAAATTCAGGTCCTTTGTAAGGTCAGTTTTATGTTACTTGATATGATAGCATGAGCATACATGCGCCCTTTCATTGTAACTTCTACACTGTTATCCAGACACAGTTGAAAGATCAATATAACAAATTTATATGTGTACGTGGTGTGGACAAGAAAAATGGCCCCCTTGTAAATGCTGTTAATTTGTTGTATATTTTATTAGATAATAGAAAAATGTGTAAAATGCACTTAACAAGATCTGTTCCAATATGATATCAAATAAATTAACATTTTCAAGGGAGAGGCACTTTTTGTCCTCCCCTTGTATATAAATGTATAATGTTATCAAATTTAAGCTATTTTATGAGTTATAGTTTGTAGTTATTCTAGAATAAAAAAAGGCATTATTTATATCAATTTCCTAATTGTTTATAGTGGTCAAATCTATCAAGCCCATACTGAGTTTCATTAGTAAAAATAACAGACAAAACATAAGTTTTTCTTTGTACAAAAATGTTTGATAATTATCTGGAGGTTATAAAAATCTTGTATGTGAAACTTGAACATTTTTGCATACAAACATTTTTAATCTTAAAATCAAAATTACTATGCATGTTAGAAACTCAACATGCTAAAAGAAAATAGCCACAAGAAAAGCATTACTTGAAAAAGTCTTAAAACTAAATAACAAAAAATTTGATATTTTGTGTATGAAAGCTCTAACAGAGTCTCAAGAAGAGAATATTATTAATATAACTTTAACATGTAAATCTATTTCATACTTACCCCAGAGTGACATGAAAACAGCAAAAAATACAGCAGCACCATTGTCAAAAAGATGTGTAATTCGGACAAAGGTGCATGTCTGTCCAAGTTCTTCATATTTACATCCTTTTATGTCACACCGAGGACATAAAACTGTGTCTTTGTAGTTCTCACAAACGTCCTCACTGTAAAGAAAAAAAATTCAATTTTGTTTTAAGTTTATAGAATAAACACAGTAGTTGAACATTTAAATCAATCATAATATACAACTATCAATTTCAATGATAATGCCACATAAAATAACTGATTAACTGAAATTATGTTTAAATCAATTTGTCACAAAAATTATTGAAAATACTTTAAGGTACATTAATGGTTCCAATTATTACTCTTTGCAATTATTCCAGCTACAAATGTCTCGTGTGAAAATAATTAATTAGTCCAGTGATAAATCACTTACCACATTCCATCAATTACATATCTCTAAGTAACTGATTTTTATCTGAGGTATAATTTAGAAAATGATCAAACATGAGTTATAAAAATAATAAACTGTTTGATAACTTTTTTCTCCCCTTATTCATACCTGTGAGCATCACCCATCAAGGTGAAGAACCCATACAGGAAACACAGCACTCCCACTGCTGAAGCTGGGATCAGCATGCAGGTATAAAATCCCAGCCAAGCAAAGTAGAGGCCTATTTTCACTCCAAAATATTCCCTGAAAAAATTGAAAGGAACAAACAATGAAGTGATTCTTATCAAACAAAATATAGTGGATACAATAACTAATGAGGAACTCCAAAAAATAAATCCATAAGAACCTTGTTTGTTTGTTTTTTATAAAGATTTGTCTCAATTTTAAACTCTGACTTGTATGAGAGCAAAGTGATTTTCATGCTAAAATTAATAAAATGTATGTCTTTAATATTACAGTTTCCAAATTTCATTTGCATCGCTTCTAGAATCTTCTAACTGAATAAAGTTATTTTTGGTAAATATTTATGTTATGCATTATTGTCTCTACCTTTACATGAGCTTAGGCCATTTGTTTAACCTTGTAACCACACCAAAAAAAATGTGAAATAATATTTTTCCTTTCTAAAATCCCTGCAGAGCACAATAAAAGCTTATCATTATTTATCCTGACCATCATCAGGCTTGCATCAGTTAAATATGACATGTTACTAAGCCTATGTAACAACCCAGGAATCACCTTGTATACACTTTGTTCAAATTACAGCATAAAATTATGTAATACACACGATCTTCAAAAGTATATACATATATTGCAAATAAATTAATCTATTTCTTCATTCATATATTCTAATGTTACCTAATAAGTATTTTTTTTACTATTATAACAAACAAATATGTGCATAAAAAATAACAAAACTCTTGTACTTAATTGTGAATGCTGTAGTTTCTTTTGTTGTCAAAGACTTAAAGTATTGATAGATGCTAACCCAAATTTTCCATGGGGCTGTTTTTCATTTTTTCCCCAAATTATTTATTAATTTCAAACACACAATTTAGAGCACAAACAATAATAAACACAAAGCATTCAATGTCTTATAATTATTACAATTTAACTGGTTTTCTAACTAAACATCAAAACAATTTCCTTAGCTGGTTAAGCTAAGCCATCTAAACTTAAAAGCCATCCTGTGAATGAGATGACATTATACATAAAACAGAATTTAAATATTTATTTTCTAATGGTTATCAATAATGTAATAGCAAATGTCAAAGACAGAAAGAGAGAGAATTATTTACATTTTTGAAAGACTGTATGTAGAACAGAGCTTTATGGGATGGCTTGGTAACTATAACTTTATGTCATTTACGAGGAAAATCTGCAAGTCTGAAAGCTGTATTCAATTTGAGTCAACCAAATACAAGTGAAAAGGTGTCTAAGTTTGAACAAACAAGTGTCATCACGTGATACAGAAATGTAAACACTAAGACGTTACAAATTAAAATATTTTACTTATGAAATTCAGAAATTAAAACTATATTATATAACAGAAACACCTGATTAACTACATGCTAATGCTGTTAGGTCTACATCTCTTTTGGTTATTACCACATCTTTATTGAATTTTATAGCTCAATAAAACTAATACAATAGCAACACGAGAATTCTCTCCCTCCTGTCATGATTGACTCTACTTATATATAATTATTGTATTTAGAATGATCTCTCTCAAAACACAACTAGTAGGAATAAAACTTCAACTGAGACTCTAAACACGGCATACAAATATAAGATGTTTTTTTGGTAATTTCAATATTTAGGTAAAACTCAAAACTTTTACCAAGTGATTTTTTATGTTAAATAAATAAATTCTGTCCAGGAAATTATTAACACTCACTTGATGTCGTCAAGGGGTTGCTTTTTAAATATTGTTGAAAACGAAGCCCAGTTGTTTAATAACCATTTCCTGGGAGCTTTGTCATCTGAAGAATGACATTCCCCCTAATAATACGTCAAAATAAATTATCAGCATAACCATAATTTTACCGATACAGGAAGTGAAATATCTCCAACTAATAAAAATATGTTAAAGTGTACACTGCTGGAAAATAATATTAATAACAAACTACAGGAGCAACCCTATCACACAAATTCATCAGATCATAAACCTGATATAACACACACTGGCTGTAGAAATAACTGTGAACAATACATATGAAAAATTGTACTTTCTCAATACTTTATCAACATCAAGCACACTTCGAAAGAAGAATCCAATAAGTTAACTGACCTCATGTAAAGGAAAGGCAGCTTCGTAGACATGGTCCTTGACGAGCTTTGTTATTCCTGAAAAAATAGGAGAAAAACACAGTATAAATACATAAGGCATGAAATATTTAATAAAACAATGTTAACAGTGATTGCAATGACTTTTATTCATCACTATATATCATATGATATATTGGAACACACATATCATACGTAACAAACCCAAGCACACACATGTCAAGTACTACATGGTTGCCAGTGACTCAGTCTTTTTTTAGTAGTTTAAGAAGCCAATAACCAAATTGTTATTTACCAAATTTTCACTTTCTTATTTTGATGAAATAAGGTTTCATCATACTGTTCTGCTGAACCATTGAAAACAGGATTCAAACAGCTGAATTTACTAAAACATACTATTTGTTTAAGATAATTTTTCATATAATTTTTATAATCTAATTTGTATATCTTTTTCAACCTGTCTCCAAGTGTCACCTTTACTTTACTTATAAGTACAGTTTTAAATACACACATATTCAGCCATTTCTAAAGTAAAATATTCCCAGCACCTTTTCGCATACATTCTCACCATTGGCTATGTTATACTGGAAATGACACGTTTACACACGAACATAGAGAAATAGACATTTCTTGGAAAACCCCATGACGTTCCTGATGTCACTAAACTACCTTTATTTGTATATCACTCATTTGGTTACACCACTATTTCCAATTTGTAACTGAAGAAAGGTCCACTTTTCAAAAGTGCTCCAATTATGAGTTTTTTATTCATTTCTATCAAGACATCTTGAACCAACATGTTTTTACAACATCTTGAATGACCTGTACAATATATTGTCCAAATAAAAAAGCACACACACCTCCAATACTTATAGTGGGTTACAGTCTAAGAGCAGAATTAACTGACTTCTTTCCAAACTGTTTATTATCAAATGACTTTATGTATATTGTATCACAACACAAAACAAACTGTTTTTACCTGTTACAATGCTAACTATATAGGCTGACCTAAACATTAGGGAAAGTTGCTTACTTTCTACATAAAATACAGAGTGGACCACAGCTGAAGTTATTTAAATGAACTGTGCATTGGTTTCCACTTCTGTGTGATTGTATCAGGAATACCCATGGTCACAAAGATTTTATTTGTTTCTGTTAAGACTTCTTGAACTCACGTTTTTCTAACATCATTAATTATTCTGTTCTCAAAACATCTTTAGTTTTTCACCTTTGTTCTGCTATTTCTTTATTCATCAGTTAATCTGTCAATATTACAACTTCCTAAGCTTTAGACAGGAGACAGTGGTTCTATGTACAGGCAGTAAAACCATAAAATTAAAAGAAGAGTATGGGGAGATGCTAAGTTGAAACTTTGAAGAAAATAGAAAACCTAGCATTCAGAGAAGAAAACACGTTTGTTCATTATATTTCATATTTTTAAGTTTCTCATTTCACTGCACATTGATAATTTCATTTCTATTAGTATTACGGTTGATAAAATAAAATATAAAGTTTTGCCAGAAAAATATCTTTGAAAAGAAGTATTTTTTTTACTGTTTCAAATGGAAACTTTCACTCAGACTGATGAATTTTTCGATTTTTTAAATTCACAGACAGATCTTTATGAGAAATATTGATTACTTGTGTACAATACAGTTATGAATATTATTCAGCACAATTAATTTTAGGACTAAAACTTAATCTAGTTGAAACTTATGAGATCTTATCAAGTGTTAATAGCCAACCAATCAATCAGTACATTCTAATAATTAGAGCTTCTTGTTTTCTGTGTATTAACTTAAGAATACTGAACACTTCTTGTCAGGTTGCTAAATAAAATTAGATTCATTGAATGTTAACATCATGTGATAAATAACAGAACTTCTAGTACGCACTAACAGTCTTATGTCAAACTACATTAAAAAATACAAGTCTCTAAATTTAAATTGTAAAGTTTAATATGACAGAAAAGTTTAGGTGGACATTACATCTTGGGATTTTATATATACACGAGAAAATAAATCAGCAGCTGGTCAGTACAAGGACAAAACAAAATATAATGATGACAAGTACCAATCATTATAACTCAAAGGGTATTTTAAGACACAGATATTTAAGTGTTAGCCCTAAGAATACACAGTGTAACTTTTGATTAACAGATTTCTTAACATGATTTCTACTAAATATTTGAGGGCTATCTGTGCTAGATGTCCCTAATTTAGACTAGAGGGAAGGCAGCTGATGAATAGTGGGATTGACTGTTAAACTATAATGCCCCCACAGTTGAAAGGCAAGCATGTTTGGTGTGACAGGAATTTAAATCTGCAACCCTCAGACCGTGATTCAAGTGCCCTGTCCATCTGACCATGCTGGACTAAATAATTTAAGGATGTATCAGTAAATCAAAAAAGTAATCTATGCAAATTTCAGATTCTTACTTGTAATATTGTTTAGCTCATGTTTCTATCTTAATGTAAATTTTACTAGCTTACTGTTCCTGTTAGTAAATCCTAACATGATATAGAAAAGTCACATCTTAAAACCTCTGTTACGTTACTTTTCAA
>MU033991.1:22426-37880 GCA_011833715.1 Carcinoscorpius rotundicauda
ATAGTAAATGTATTCACCATTAGCACTACATCTTGTCCTTAGTCATAATAATAATAATGATGTTAGCTTTCCAGACTTTATTCATTACTTCCTGTACTTACACATTACATCAGTAAAGATAAAATGAAACACACATGTGCAGCCACAGTGAAGTAATGTTCTTGTTATCAGAGTATTTTTATTTGAAACTACGTTCTGCAATAAAGAAATAGTTCTTGCATAAACTTTTAAGTTATTTTTCTAATTTATTGTATCTTGAATGCAGCACAAAGTGGAGAATTGTTTTATGGATTTTTGTGGTACCAGTACGAGTTTGTTTTATAAATCTATTTTTATCAGCACTAGTTTTGTCATGACATTTTAATCATAAAAATTAATTTATATTGCTAGCTTATTATACGGAATAAAGCCTATCCTAAATCACCTAAGCTAATTATTATCATGAGTTATTGCTGGAATTACAGCCAAGAATATCACTAACAAACAACAATACTCAACTGACAACAACAAAGGGATCATGAGCAAAAATATAAAACCGTATATTTAATTAGCAATATCTATTACTGAGTTGATTTTCATCTTTTTAATGTGGACAGCTGCCCTGTATCAGATATTCAAATTAATTACATAATGGTCTGTTGTAGCCTTCTGTTAAAATATTGTATCGCAACAATAGTTTTTATCACACCAACTCCACATTATATTGTTGACATCCTCCTATCATCCCTTCCTTGTAAACAGTGATGATGTAACACTGAATAACTTCCCACCAGTTGAATGTATTATGCTACATAGCTATTAGGGATGGTACAAGGAGTGACAGTGGTCTTTTAGAATAATGTTGACTCTTTTTCTCATTATCATATATATATATACCATATGTTTTAGCAAGAAAAAAACATGAAGCAAGCTTATCATTTGATACATCACTTTTCACCAAATTAGAGCAGTTTATTGGAAATCAGCTTCCCTCATCAGTTACCCCAGAAAAGGGCAAAGTAGAAAACTAAACTCCTTGTAGTAGGGGAATGTAATTTATATGACTGAATTTTCCTTTATTCACCACAATACACCTACATTTGTAAACATATTTAAAGAATATAAGTGGTATTTAGCACTAGTTGCTTCAGAATGAATGAAAGTCATTGCAGTAAAAAAAATGCTTTAGTGCAAATATAATGAGTTATCTCCTTAATCACACATTAAGTGAAAGATCTGCATGTTAATTCTCTGGTATGATAAGACAGATGAGTTACAGCACTGTACGTGAAATGATTAACTTTTACACATTTGGTTTATGGCAAATCAACGGTCCTTTGACAATATTAAATGTCATGAGTATACTTACAGAACAGACTCAAGAATGTTTGTCAAAGCCCCTTTTGAAGAAGAATATTGATACGGAATGCTTTTAACAAAACACACTTTAAATAATTTGACAGTGCAACACAGCCGTGAAAGGATTTACTGAATACACTCGAGAAATACATCACAGTCCTCTGTGAGGAATGTTTATACAGAATATTTAGAGAAGCAAAACAATTTAAAACCTTTTAAGAGCCATGAAAGAATTTGCAACAATACATTCAAAAACAGTAACAAGCTTCAAAACCACATCCGAAACAAGTACAGAGCAAACTTAAAAATTTGGCTTAGGAAAAAGATAATAAACAATGATATGAAGTTCATGAAAGTTTAAAAGTATTCAGCCATACCACAAAATCAATGTCTAATTACATGCAAAAGATGCAGTAATGCTGGAATTAAACCAATTCTATTCAATAACATACCCATTAAGTCCTTTAATTCAGAACCAATAATCATCAAAAACTAAGTTTTTGAAAGCCAATGTCCACAGCTTCATCTGTTATTAATAAAAGCTTTCTACTTGTCAAAAATAAATCATATACAAACAAACTTAGCAAGATGCTACATTAAAAGTTTTTATCTCAAAGCTATCCATATCTTAAATCACGGCTTTATATTGTTTTACGTAACTTAGGTGGCCAGTAGTTGTTGATTCAACATTATAAAGATTGTATTAAGTGTTGTAATAACAGTTCAATTATTTGAAACACTTCTCAAATATATTAATATAATTATATTTATTTTTATACATTCTTGGCATTTATAGGCACTGATCTTTAAATTTTGCTTCCAAAATTTACATTAATCTCTAAAATGAAAGGACAGCAAGAAAGAACACTTTTTCTAACTTATGATTCATCAGAATTCACATATATCAGTATTTTATGCTCTATCTGATGTGTAATATTTCAGTATTGATGTATACAAAATATCAAAGGAATAGTATAACAACACGATCATTTTCAAAATAATACAAGAATGTTATAATTATCATTTTAATCCAAATAAAAATGCACAGACTTTGCCAAACATTTTGAAAAATATTTCAAACTGTCACTGCTATAGTTGTTATACAATCAGTAGTTAAGTTTTATAGCTGACAAATGTATGCAAAAAAATTGTGGAACAAATAAAACTTGTTAATATTTCATAGAAGTAATTGATCCTGTAATGTATATGAAAAAAAATTAAATTATAATAGCTGTGATACATCTTTTACAATTCATAAGTTAGTACTGTTCCATTGACCTCTTCATTACATACATTTAACATTAAGATATCTCAGAAGCAGCAAAGACTGGGAATATAACCACTTTGTGGAATTTCATGAAGAAATTTTTCATGTCACATTAAATTGTACATTTATCTCAATTAGTTTACTTTAGATTCCAAATTAAAAGTATGTAAAAAGAGGATTTTAAATCCATCTTTTGTATGTAACATTTTTTCAACCAGGATGGATGTGATGGTAGACAAAAAAAACCTATCCAAACATGTAATATTTCTTTTCTACAAAATGCAACGTTTAAGACATAACTGATTTCAACTCCCTTGATATGTTGCTTTAAAATTATCTCTTCACAAATGTCTGTAAATGCTCAGAATTTATTTGCATTTTACTTTACTAAATCCAAAAATGAGAAAATCAAAAGCTGTTCTCTTCTTAACACCCTTAGCAGCCTTTCAGACTATCTTACATTTAGCATTGAATTTCGCGCAAAGCTACCCGAGGGCTATTTACGCTAGCCGTCCCTAATTTAGCAGTGTAACACTAGAGGGAAGGCACCCAATAATCACCTCCCACCAAAAACTTTTTGGATGCTCTTTTACCAACGAATAGTGGAATTGATTGTAACATTCAATTATCAAATATTATGTATTACATTATAATACATTACTTTATACCAGACTTGAAAATGTTTTCTCTATGAATTAATACTTCACATATTCAACTTTCAAATGCACGAAGACATCAGCGGAGGCCACGACCAAACTTTTGTTGTTTTTATTATTTCTCTGTGTAAGACTAGTCATTACCACTAACTCTTGCGCTACTCTTTAACCAACGAATAGTTGAGTTAACCGTCATATTATTACGCCCCCACAGCTGAAAGGGCGACCATGTTTGGAGTGAAGGGGATTCGAATCCTCGACCCTCAGATTACAAGTTGAGTGCCTTAACCACCTGGCCATGCTTCAAACAATCTCTATTAATACTTTGAAGTACGAAGTTTTACAAGTTAGCTGTCGTTAACTGAGAAGAAATCAGAAATGCAAAATCAGTTATCAATGAATTCACTAAAGCCATTAAAGAAATAGTAAACGAAATTCAACACAGCTATAAAAGACGTTGCCTACGTCGATTATGTATCAACACCCGTGACAGGACAGTAGAAACAAACAGAAGAGGAATCCTAATCACAAACCAGAAGAAGTGGGTACAAATTGATAACACGAGAATCATTCACCCCGCTTCTAGAAGTTACGATATCTTTACTTTTAAAAGTTTCCAGAGTCACGATAGAGAACATATTTCTCAGAAATTTTTAATCTCTGTTTTTGAAAATACTAAGATTGTTTAAGAATATGGTTTGTAGCTTCATGTAACAATTACTAATTTAATAGCATGAATCCATTTTAAAACCCATACAAGTTCAAATTACACTAAAGTAAAAAGAATTTAAAGAAAAATGTAATTAAACATACAACTTTGAAAATGATAAGTGGAATTCTTTGTAATCAGTGTAACTCAATGACAAGTGGTAAATTAGGTTTCAAGTTTTTATCATCTTAAACAGCTTGTCTGGATGAATAATTCGCAACAATAAGTGCATGGCACCAATTTTAAATATTCTAGAAATATCAATAAAAATATAGTTGTATGATCAAAAACACCCATCCATAAAATACCACAACTCTTGTTTCTTTTATCTTTTTAATGGTCACAATTTATTGATGAGGTTTGGATTTCATTGAAACAGATATTTCTAGGTGACTCTTGATAAATCACTTGGTTTCAGATACTTTTCTTAACATTTTAAACAGCTTGGTTGACTGAATGATCACAAAATGAATTAGCAATCTTAATGATACATATATTTACATTCCTGTATAAATGTAGGATTACCGGAGAAATAACATACATTTAAAAACAACGTATATGTACTGTCAAGATGATTTTTAAACTCTAAGTCAGTTTACTAACATTATATTTACTGCGGTATGTCTGCGGACTCCACCCGCTAGAACAGTAGAACTGATGTAGTGAGGGGTGAAGAGGGAATATGATAAAATACATTTTAGACGTACTCTTTAGACTGTGTAAAAATACCTGGATTTCATTACCAAAAGAGCTGTTCTAAACTGAATTCTCGCCGAGAGCAAAGCGCAGAATGCCCATTGTATAGAATTGTACTTAATTCAGAAATCTACACTACAAAATAAAAATCATTGTGAAAAAAAAATTAATTACAAGAGTAATTGAAGTTTTTAAATACTTATTACAAAAAATCTAAATCTGTTTTTAAAGACACGTATAGTTATTTTAGTTTCTTAATTCTGTTTGTCCGATCATACGCTACTTTGTTACATTTCGAGCGTTTACTCTGTAGTTATTACATGTGTGTGGACCTCAACATCAATATAGAATATAAATAAAATATTTTTGTCAAAGACTTTATCATCTCATGCTATGAGGGTTAGGCTACTCATACCATCAGGATAATTAAACAATTATATAAAAAAGTACTTTTACCCTGGATAAGTATATCGTGATATGTTTGTTTTGTTTTAAGGTTTTCGTAAAGTTACACAAGGCCTACCTGCGATAGCAGTTCCTACATCAGCAGAATGAGAGTGGAAGGAGTGTAGTCAGTCATCACCTCCAAGTATCAACTTAACGAAGTGATATTGCATGGCACATTATAACTCCACCATCTCTGAAACGACCAGCAAGTTTGGTGTGACGGAAATTCGAACCCAAAACGACTACGTGTTCCGACTTTACGCTTGTCTATCTCTTTATTTGCTGTTAAGGTACTTGTGCACCCAGCATCTTAACATGTCCATTTCTCAGTTAAACTACCAATAAACCGAGAAGAATAGCATCCAAAACTTAAACATAAATCATTTAACAAACTAGTAAAATAAATAATGTAAGCTTTAATGTATTTTTTGTTACTGTGACATTTCAGTTTTTGAAACGTTCTTTTACATTTCTATAAATGTTTAATTTAATAAATATCATCATAGATATTTCTCTTCATCTTTGAAATGTGTTCTGGGTTCGCAGAGTGACGTCCCCATAACTTATGTATTGTTTTACTTTAATTATCTGTTTGATGAAAGAAGCATCATTTCGAACGAGAGTTTGGTTAGATATCTAGCTTCTCTAATCGCTACAAACCTCATAGAGGACGCTACCACTACTGCCATCAGACTGTCATATAAAGATCAGGTTTTTTCTTTGGAGTCTTTAACAGAATGTACTTCGTGATCACGAGAAACCTACTTGAAGTAATAATGTATTTCAATACGGCTAGTACGGGTATTAAAACTTTTATTAAAATAAAGTAGACAACAAGGCTTCGAATATTTCAGGTCATCTTCAGGTAAACAAAGAGAATTTGTATATTTCTGTATGTTCTTTACAACTATGTTTTTCAAGGCTGACTTAATTTCTGTGTGTCCCCTTCATTATACACATACATTTTATTATAATATTTCGCTACAAGAAACACAATATTCAAGCTACACAAGTTACTAGTTCTATCACCATCCATAAATAGATGATATTTAGACATCACAAAGGTTTTGACATTCACTGCTTTCAGACATTTTTGTTCTTTTATCTTTATCAAACCTGTGGATCATTCATTTTTAAAAAAATGATTCTGATAAGTTGTACCTGGGAATTTGAGACTAGACTTTAAATTGCTGTAAATTTTGTCATAATAATGAAGATGAGTGTATATACTTTTAATTATTAAATTCATATTGTTATTTGAGCATACACGACTTTCGAATCATGAAATTCACCCAAACACATAAAATTTTGTGTAATTGGAAATTTCCACGATGATAGTCCAGAGCTATCTGTCCTAGACAAATTGAGGGGTTTCTCGTTTAGAAAAGAACTGTTGGATTGGTTTTCAGTTATAAAGCTTCCATGACTAAAAGGATAATCATGTACGGTAAAGTTGATCCATGCCCTCAGTCGAGTCGAATGTATAGATTCCCAGGCTGTGCACGGCCCTAAAAACACAATAATTAACATCACAGTCTGTTGGTGGTAACGACAGTACGGTCAAGTTGATGCTCATGTGATGTTTGTGGCAGTGAGACGAGTCGACTGTTTAACTCAAATAAAAATTGTCATATACAGTAGGAATAAATTATTATTAAAGCAATAAACGTTTTATCGGTTTCTTTGTACAATTGGGCGATATATTATACTCGTAATATGATAGGTTGCCATGTCGGAGATACCTGGTGATTCAGGTTTAAGAGACTATAATTTTGAATCAGAAACCAATAGAAAGGCAATCAGTTCACACCATTTACCGTATGAAGAGTTTTCTTGAAGGAAAAGTGTGCGTCTTATGACGCACACATAGTTAAAAGAACGAAGCATAGTTAGTAGCACCGCTTCTCAAACACAAGACCCAAATAAAATAAGAACATGGTAGCCATTTCGGTCATAAATGCGTTATAATCTAACTTTTTGTTCGTTACAAATAGCCCAAATGTTGGCGGTGATTAATGTTAACTAGTTGTTTTCCCTCTAATCTATCACTTCAAAATCAGGGTCTCCTGACACAGAGTCAACACAGAATTAAAAACACCAACCAATCTCACAGGTCTTAAGTACCCGGTGTGGATTATGTCGCTTCTTTAAAGACCCTTCATATCGAAAACGTAATCCTCTAGAAAACAAAATGCAAGAAAACCCAGGGGGTAAATTACCCATGATAAAACTAGCTATTAAATATGCTCCAAAAAGTGCTCCAGCCGCAGTGGTGAAAAGAAACCTCTTCCATATTATCTGCCTTTACCAGAAGTTCATTGAGCAGCTCTTCCGCAAACTGCCTTTCAACAGGCTGACAAGAAAAATAGCTCAGGACTCCAAGAGTGACCTGCGATTCCAGAGTTCAACCGTCACAGCTCTTCAAGTGGCTAGTGTGGCCAACTTGGTGGGCCTCTTCGTAGACACCAACCAATGTGTCGTCCATACTAAAATAGTGAGAATCGTGCTTTGCGCGAAATTCAAAACAAACTTCTACAAAACATCTCTACCTTTCATATTTAATCTTGTACCCTAAACTGTGCTAAGGTGAAAGATATCACTATTCAATTTTTTTTTTTAAAGTAGACCAAGTTTCACCGTATCACCATCTTGTGGTTTAGATAGGCAAGAGATTAAATAAATTATACCAATACTGCACTTGGTGAAAAGATGATCACAGATATAAGACGAATATAGATTTTTGAGTAAATTAAACGTATTTCTTTGAAATTTGGTATACGGAACAACCTCTATGTCAAGCAAGTCTAGGATGTGACGTTCGTAAAGAAATTCTTTGAAGGTATGTTAAAAATCTGCACTTGGGGAAATGAATGCAACCACAAGTGTGATTTTTATGCTCTTCAAACGCTACAGACGACTCAATGCGGCATAACTTAAGTTACAAACATGTAAATAAACAACTTTACAAAGTTTTCATCACATTACAACTTATATTACAAAAAATACTAAGTTTTAGAATATAGTGCGCTATTCTAAAAACACATTTACAAAACAAGTGTACCTTACAGTCATTAACTGTTTATACAATATTAACAATATTTTAATATGAGGGATGAGATCAATACATTTTAAATTTAAAGTATCTCGATTAGTTGTAACAACCATATGAGATTAACTTCTAGTTATGAAGATTCGAGACAAATGTTAAGCTACAAATAAGTTATTGAAACGTAGCAGTGGCACCATGTCAACGTAAAAAGTAAAAAGAAAAAAGTGATGGTTAAATATGTTTGTAACCGGATAGGTAACAATGTTTTATTGCTAAAAATATTTATTTACACAGTAGGGTAACCTCTGTTTGTGGGCTATATTCGTTTATAGCGTCGTTAGACTCATGATAAGTATTTAATCCTACAAAATGTTTCATTAAGCTTACATTACCCTTAAAAAACAGACAAATGACATGTATATGCTCTTCCTTGTAAAGAAGAAAGCTTGGGTTATCAATTTGTGTGCGAGAGAAAGTCTGTTATCGCACGAGTGATTTTCTAAATTTCGAGTAGCTTCATAAAGTCTGCGGTTAAAGAATAAATAAAACTACAAATGCAAATGATACTTAAAAATACTGTTTACTTTTTAAGCAGGAGAGAAAGCAAATACGTTTGAGACACATGTTGAGACGATGTTCTTATATTTTGTCTTGATCAAACAAGTTAAATTGCGTTAACTATATCACATGAAAATATTTCAAACTTACCTAGAATAGTGAATGTAATGACGCCCAGAGGTTTGATTTCCCATCACCTTCTGGTAAACGTTTAAATCATTTAGGGTCAATCATGGTTCGAGATTTTCAGCTTACTGCAAAGCTTCGCTGAGCAATTATCATATGATATGAAAGGATAAAAATATATGAAGATAAACACTCATGCAAATTATCTTTAATTTTTTTGTTAATTTAAAAGTAGTTTCCAGCTTTAGAAAATATGTAAACTGTGTCAAACATAAAATGTCAACGGTAGTACTAAAAGAAAACTATCATTTAGAGTTTTATTAACAAAATATTATTATTTTTCGTGTTACCTTCAGCCATTGGTTCTCCTTCATTATTAAATACGAAGCTTTTAATTTTACGATTTCCACTTCACTGAGCGACTGATTAGTCCACGCCACATAAATGAGCGACATTCATAACAACATATTTATCATCCACTAAAGATCAAAACTCGTGTATTTGACAGCTTCTGGTAATGGAGCGTATTGGTTGAGTCGAACGTAAGCCTATTTTCCTTTCAAAATAAAAAGAACAAGCAAAATTTCTGATAATAATTGTGATAAATTCTAAGAGCTTCTTTTTAGTTAATAAAACATATTGGTAATACCAATTAAGAAGTTAACTGTCTTAACCTATATACGATCATGTTACTGTATGTATGATGGCGGTGTAGAGGAGGTGTGTAAGCTCTGGACTGGGAAAGTGCGGAAAGTCCTGGTGCAGAGCTGAGTCCATGATAATGAACTGGGCACAGCATCTTTAATGTCGAGGTCCTGGCAGAGTCATAAAGTCTAAATTCGATTGAATAAGAGCACGATATATCTTTAGCATAATATATCTATCTGCTCCACAAATAGAGGAAGAGAGGATACAGAGGATGTTCGGTGCTTTTGTACATTTGACTCGTAGCTGCTTGATGTGTAGTATAAAGTTCAGTTTGCAGTCAAAGATGAGCCCCAAAAACTTTGTCTTAAGGACCACGGGAAGCACAACTTCACCAACACAAAGTTCAGGATCGGGGTGAGTACCCGGTTGCCGGTAAAAGTACATGTAAATGGTGTGGAAGAGAGAGAGAGAAAAAGTAAAACCGTTTGCTGTGCTCCACATTAGAAAACGACCGAGGAAAATCTGTAGTTGTTACTCAATAAACGTCATGTTCAACGACTGGCACGAGACGTGAAAGTCGTCGACATAGAGCCCGTTTGTAACAATAAAAGGGAATTGTTCAGTGGTGGCATTAATCTTTATACTGTAAAGTGTGACATTCAAAACACAGCTCTGAGGGACTCAAAGTTCCTTTAGAAATGAACGGGAAAGTATCGAACCCACACAAACTTGGAATTGCCTACCCATAATTTTTTTAAATAAAAATGGACAAATTGTTACATAATACATATAAGTAGAGGTCTCGCAAAATGCTATACCTCCAGGTTGTATCATAAGCCTTTTCAAGGTCTAAGAATATGGATACAAGATGTTTTCATTTGAAAAAGGCTTCTCTGATCGACGTTGGTGAAGCGATGTCGTCACGCTGAGTGGGAGAGATCAAGATTTTTGATTAGAGGAACCAAACACGATGAGCATCAACCATTCTCTCTATGGTCTTACAGAGACAGTTTGTCAAAGTAATTAGATGGGAGTTTGAAGGGATCTTAGGTATGACAATAGCCTGGCACCATGCACCAGGAAAAACATTCTCCTGCCATATCCGGTGAAAAACAACCAGGAAAATGGGAAGAGAAGCAGGATGAATGTGTGTGGATGTATGTAAAAATATAGTGTGTGTGTGTGTGTGTGTATAATGTGTGTGTGTATTTATGCATATATATATATATATAGTGTGTGTGTTTGTAATATATATATATAGAGTGTGTGTTTGTGTGTATATATATATACAGTGTATATATATATATAGTGTGTGTATATATATATATATAGTGTATGTGTGTGTGTATAGTGTGTGTATGTATATATATATAGTGTGTTTGTGTGTGTGTATATAGTGTGTGTGTATGTATATATATATAGTGTGTTTGTGTGTGTATATAATGTGTCTCTATGTATAAATATATATATAGTGTGTGTGTCTATATATGTGTATATATATATATAGTGTGTGTGTGTATAGTGTGTTTCTATGTATGTATATATATATTTATAAATAGTGTGTGTGTGCATATATAGTGTGTGTGTGTGTATATATATTTATCAATAGTGTGTGTGTATGTATGTTTTTATAGTGTGTGTGTATGTATATATATATAGTGTGTGTGTATGTATATACATATAGTGTGTGTGAATATATATATATATAGTGTATGTGTGTGTGTGTATGTACATATATATATATAGTGTGTGTATGTGTATGTATATATATATATATATAGTGTGTGTGTATATATAGTTTGTGTGTATGTATATATTATATATATAGTGTGTGTGTGTATATATAGTTTGTGTGTATGTATATATATAGATATGTATACTGTATCTGTGTTTAAATAGTGTGTCTGTATGTATATATATATATACTTTGTGTGTGTATAGTATGTGTGTGTGTATGTATATATATAAAGTGGGGGTGTATTTATATAAATATACATATATGGTGTGTGTGTGTGTTTATATATTGCGTGTTTGTGTGTATATAGTGTGTGTATGTATGTATATATATAGTGTCTGTATGTATATATATAGTGTGTGTGTGTATCTATATATACAGTGTGTGTATCAGTATATATATATAGTGTGTGTAAAAATATATATATATAGTGTGGGTGTATGTATATATATATATATATAGTGTGTGTATCTATATACTGTGTGTGTATCTATATATATATATATATAGTGTGTGTGTGTGTGTGTATGTATATATATATATATATAGTGTGTGTGTGTGTGTTTGTATATATATATATATATATAGTGTGTGCGTGTATGGTGTGTATGTGTATATATATATATACATAGTGTGTGTGTATGTATATATATATATATAGTGTGTGTGTGTGTGTGTATATAGTGTTTGTGTCTGTGTGTATATAGTGTGTGTGTAAGTATATATATATATATATAGTGTGATTGTGGGTGTGTCTGTATATATATATATACAGTGTGTGTGTATGTATATATATAGTGCGTGTGCATGTATGTAAAAATATAGTGTGTTTGTGTGTGTATATATATAGTTTGTTTGTGTGTGTGTATATAGTGTGTCTCTATGTACAAATATATATAGTGTGTGTATATATATATAGTTTGTTTGTGTGTGTGTATATAGTGTGTCTCTATGTACAAATATATATAGTGTCTGTGTGTATATAGTGTGTGTGTTTGTATATATATATATAGTGTGTGTTTGTGAGTGTGTATAGTGTGTGTGTGTATGTATATATATAGTGTGTGTTTGTGAGTGTGTATAGTGTGTGTGTATGTATATATATATATAGTGTATATATGTGTATATATAGTGTGTTTGTGTGTGTATATAGTGTGTCTCTATGTAGAAATATATATATAGTGTGTGTGTATGTATATATCTATATATATATGTGTGTGTATGTATATATCTATATATATATTGTGTGTGTATGTATATATATGTAGCGTGTGTGTGTATGTGTATATATATAGTGTGTGTGTATTATATATATATATAGTGTGTGTTTGTGAGTGTGTATAGTGTGTGTGTATAGTGACTGTGTATGTATATATATATATATATATAGTGTGTGTTTGTGAGTGTGTATAGTGACTGTGTATGTATGTATATATATATATATATGTATATATATATATAGTGTGTGTGTGTTTACATATTGCGTGTTTGTGTGTATATAGTGTGTATGTATGTAGAGAGTGTGTGTATGTATATATATAAATATATATATATATATGTATATATTTGTTTGTGTGTATATAGTGTGTGTGTATGTGTATATATATATACAGTGTGTGTGTGTTTGTATATATATATATTTAGTGTGTGTGTAGTGTGTGTCTATGTATATATATATAGTGTGTGTGAACATATATATAAACATATTGAGTGTGTGTGTATGTATGTATATATATAGTGTGTGTATGTTTGTATATATATAATGTGTGTATATATTTATATATAGTGTGTGTGTGTGTATATTGTGTGTGTGAACATATATATATATATATATAGTTTCTGTGTGTGTGTATGTACATATATATATATAGTGTGTGTGTATGTATATATATAGTGTGTGTGTGTGTTTATATATTGCGTGTTTGTGTGTATATAGTGTGTGTGTGTGTTTATATATTGCGTGTTTGTGTGTATATAGAGTGTGTGTATGTATGTATAGAGTGTGTGTATGTATGTATGTATATATAGAGTGTGTGTATGTATGTGTATAGTATGTGTGTATATATATATATATATATACAGTGTGTGTGTGTGTTTATGTATGTATGTATGTATATATATATAGTGTGTGTGTGTGTATAGGCAGTGAAGGGTGATATAGTCGTGTGACTTTGTGGGCTTGAACACCTACATTTCACTCTCCTAATTTCTATTTTTATTTCTTTATGTGAGACTAGCGAAATGAGGCTAAGACTGATAGACTGTGTACCTCCATCGCAATGTCGGTCTTATTTCCGCAGTCCCAAACCCTAGTGTACATTTTCTATTCGACATTATAACCTGTACCTTGGGGACACTTCAATTGGTGGAACTTTTTTCAGTTTTGTTTCGGCTTGTTTTTGTTCATAATAAACCAACATCAGTCAGAGGTTTGGATCTGCTGTTTTTAACACAATCTTTCATGCTGACTTATTTTATTTTATTTTACTCTTCAGCATTAATATTCTCTCTGTATATAAAACCATAACTTTTTAAGCCATAAAAACACATTAACATTAAACAAAATACGCTGCATATTTTTAAAAAGAATTCTAAGGTACAAGCTGCAACGCGGGATTATAAAATGTATCCTAAGTTTTGGAGGTGAAAGAAGTTGTAGGATCCACATAGCGGTGGGGATACACCGTCTATCATTCTTAACCTCCAATTCACTAATCTCACATAAGGAAATTATAAATTAGGAAAGCGAGATTTGGGTTCTCAAGCCCACAATGTCCCACATCTATAAATAAATATATGTATATTTAGGAAATTAATAAATAAATACATTTAATTGAAGTTAAATAAGTGAAATAAGTAAACAAAATCATAAGAAAGGACTGCGTTAGAAACAACAAATCCCAACCTCTGATTAATTATATTACAACCATAACGTTTTTAAGCCAAAACGAAACACAATAAAATTAAACAAAATGCGCTGCAATTTTCAAAAAGGACCCGAGGGTACAAGCTACATTGTGGGATAATAAATTGTATCCCTGCTTTTGGAAGTGACTGCTTAAATTAAGATCTACATTGTGGTGGGGAAACATCATCTACCAGTCTTAACCTCCAATTAGCTTGTCCCACAAAAGAAATAGACATGATTAGACCAGAAATTAGGAGAGCGAAATGTGAATGCTCAAACCCACAAGTCTCGCATCTATATCACCCTTCATTGCCTGCAGACAGTTGTGGAAAGGTGACTGCTCTTCCAAGTTAAAATAAGAAAAAGATAAATATAAAAAATATAAACAAAAAATAAGGAAAGAAGGTACCACCATTTAGGTATAAGTAGCATGAAACTTACCTCTTGAAGTTAGCATTCCTGTCCCCAGTATGGTAGCGGCATTAATTTGTTTGT
The DNA here is from genome assembly GCA_011833715.1 of Carcinoscorpius rotundicauda. Taxonomy (NCBI): domain Eukaryota; kingdom Metazoa; phylum Arthropoda; class Merostomata; order Xiphosura; family Limulidae; genus Carcinoscorpius; species Carcinoscorpius rotundicauda. The sequence goes on from MU033991.1 coordinate 37,059, forward strand.
TTGTTTTTGGAATTTCGCACAAAGCTACTCGTGGGCTATCTGTGCTAGCCGTCCCTAATTTTGCAGTGTAAGACTAGAGGGAAGGCAGCTAGTCATCACCACCCACCGCCAACTCTTGGGCTACTCTTTTATCAACGAATAGTGGGATTGACCGTCACATTATACACCCCCACGGCTGGGAGGGCGAGCATGTTTAGCGCGACGCGGGCACGAACCCGCGACCCTCGGATTACGAGTGCACGCCTTAACGCGCTCGGCCATGCCAGGCCTTGTCGGCATTAATTAACACGACAGTGAACCACATCATTATTCTAAGTTTACTGTGACTGTCGTGCTTTTATACATGATCTTATTTTTAAGTTAAAATGATTATTATTAATTTTTAGTAAAATTTTTCTGATTCTTACTTCTTTGTATTTATTTATTTATTCTGTTGCAGAATAATTTCATAATTTTATCTATTTTTTATTAAATCCGTTAACTATTTTAATGTTTTGTTTGACTTAGAAAATTATGGTTATAATATATATATATCTTTATGTACATACGTACATATATATATATATATATACACACACACACACACACATATATACATACGTACATATATATATATATATACACACACACAAGAGAGACAACGGACAGAGAAGAGAGAGAGACACACACCAACACAGAGAGAGACAGACGACATAGATAGAGACACACACACACAGATAGATACAACGACAGATATAATATACATACGTACATATATATATACATACGTACATATATATATACATACGTACATATATATATATATATACACACACACACACA
>MU033992.1:0-21605 GCA_011833715.1 Carcinoscorpius rotundicauda
TCTCATCATATAGATCACCATTAGGTTCCTCGACTCAAATCACTACAAGTTGATGTACATATAAATAATTTACGTAGGTTCTCATACACTTTCTCATCCATTTACTATGATAACTGTATTTATATATACACATATATACGTATGTACATAGATGTAGACGGACGGGAATTTAATTAGAGATGTGTTGTTGTTGTTGTTTTTTTAGGGTAACACTGTCCTTCTCGGTCAACGTTTACGAATGTTAATGACGAAGCTACGTGTGGAGAATTCCTCAGAAACTGCGCATGTCAGGTAGATATTATGGTTGTCTGATTTAATAACAACTCAGCGATGGTAAAAACTATTTTAAAATTTGAAGAAAAATAACATATGAGTATCTAGAAAACTATGGGAAAATCATATATTTAGTGAAGTATTTGTTGTATTTTTTACTTTATAAGTAATTCTATATTTTTAAAAGTAGTAACATAGAAATTCAAAAATGTTCTGGTGTTTGTCCTGTTTGGAATTGTTTAGATTTCTATTGATAACTTCAATTATCACTTCTCAACATATTTCACACTGAACATTGATGATAAAACTGTAAACAGTTTCAGGTTTTTTGTTTCTTTAACCAATGGATGTTGAGTGATTTATAGAACTGTGTATTCTTAAAGAACACATTAACTCATAACAATAAAATTTATATCAGGCTGTGACTGTCATACAAGATTAAATATTAAAATAAATAGATAGAGCTTAAAGGATTTTTATCGGTGTTTTCAAAATCTATAAAATAAAATCAGTCGTAGCCTCAGAATTACAAGAAATAAAAATCCACGTAACGTATTAAGGATTTGATTGGAAAGAAATGTAACTTGCTTTCCAAAGGAAAATAAATGGCAGAATAGAATAAGTAACTGTTTTTATAGGAAAGTCATCAAAGCTACTGCACTTCTTTTCCGTTTGCTCGGAATCACTTATCTTCTGCATCAGTTCTCATGACGATACTCACCTGGAGAGGGAGTACATGGTCACTAACGCCTTGTTACAGTCCTCCAAGTAAGTATTTCATGTCTAACTTTATATGAACGGGGAAAGCAAAAAATGTGGGTAAAGTTCTTACTAGCCGTAAATCTGTTATTTTCACATCGCTTCCAAGTCCTTGACAGTGTTGGATATTAAACCTTACGGTCCGTCCAGTTACTATTATTTCTGTATCTTACACAGTTCGTAAGTTTGTGAGTGTGTTTTCTTGTAGCAAAGCCACATCGGGCGATCTGCTGAGCCCGCTGAGGGGAATCGAATCCCTGAATTTAGCGTTGTAAATCCTAAACTTACCGCTGTACCAGCGGGGGGGTGGACAGATCGAAAACTATCTGACAGAATATTTATTAATCATTTCTCTAATATGTCAATGTATGTATAACCACAACTATCTGACTGTAATTCTTAAGCCTCTTGAACTAACTAAAAGAACAACAATGGGAAATTATCATTACTTAAACTTTAGTCAAATTATTTACCGATAAACTAACTCAGTGTAACATCTAAACTGGTCATCACCAACCATCGCCAAATCTTGGGCTACTCCTTTACTAACGAATAGTGTTATTGAAGGTCACATAATGACACCTCAACGGCTGAAACAGAGGCCACGTATAGTAACTAAGGAGACAAGATATTAAAATGAGAACCGAACTGTGTGAAGAAAACAAATGGATGGAAGAAAGTTTCTCACACTGCTGTTCATGGTACTTCGTACAGCACAATTTGTAGGTATAAAGTTTTCTATAAATATTTTAATTGTATATTACCATGGAAACATTTTATACATCTGAATTAAATTCTTGAAATAAGAAACAAAAGTTAGACAATTAGAAAGTAATATTAACTTTACTCCACAACCAGTGAGAAGTCTGGAAATTAATGTAAGCAAATACTTGTCTGTTTTCAATAACGTCGTGTTGAAAAGTTTAGAAAAATTGAACATTTTCTATCAATAAAGAGAGAATCTTTTTCGACAAGTACTGCATGGGAAAGGTTTACGGACTGTTCTAATATATACCATATTTGGGCCTGGCATGGCCGAGCGCGTTAAGGCGTGCACTCGTAATCCGAGGGTCGCGGGTTCGCGCCCGCGTCGCGCTAAACATGCTCGCCCTCCCAGCCGTGGGGGCGTTATAATGTGACGGTCAATCCCACTATTCGTTGGTAGAAGAGTAGCCCAAGAGTTGGCGGTGGGTGGTGATGACTAGCTGCCTTCCCTCTAGTCTTACACTGCTAAATTAGGGACGGCTAGCACAGATAGCCCTCGAGTGCGAAATTCCAAAAAAACAAACAAACAATATACCATATTTTATTATCTGTTAAATGTGATTCCGTTTATTGAAAAAATAACTATTAAACTCCATTTCTTAAAACTGTATCTATAAATTATATCAATAAAAAAAGATATAATCAAATCTTCAGGTTTAGTCCTAGTGAAAGTCGGGCTCTTGTTATACAAAGAGCACTTAATATTCATTTGTATGGAAAACAAACGTTTGTTGTTCGTATCGTAGTTACTTTTAAAATTATCCGAATTTAGAATGGTAAAGGTGGAATTTTTTATAGATTGTTCTTTATAGAGACATTTGATAAATAGTGATACACTATTTATTATTTCAGTCAAAAAGACACAGATGTGCACGTCATGTCGTTTATGTAATTGTGAGATTAGAAAATATAACTCAATTAATTGTTTATATTGGATTTACCTAAAATATATATCCTGAATGTTATATAATGCTGCAATTGTTAATATGTAGCGTAAAATATCTTACATATAAAAAGATAAATTTGGATGTCTTCAGTCAGAAGAATTCCCTTCTGTGTGATATAGGGTTAAACTTAATCTGGAACTAAAACATAATTTGTGAGTTATAAAAACCGGTTACTTATCACCATGTTGATCTGTATTTTTTATCCTATTTTTAACTTAACTGTTTTTTTTGTCCAACACCAACTTGTAAGCACCTTTCACATGTTGAGTCCACACCCACATATCATATTTTAAACTTTAAATAAAACATAATTATAAATGTATACTAACAGTTTTAATCATAAATACTTTAGACATTATAATTATGAATCATTCATTCAGTATATGTCAAGAATTAAACCAATCCAGACTTTCATGTTTGTTTAAATGTGAACTCTGACGAGTTTCTCCGGTAGACAATCTACCTGTTGATTACTAACTCCAAATCCCAAATCCTATGATTGTAGTTGTGAACTAATTATCATTTCTACACATAATAATTACTCATGCCTTGTTTTTCGTACAGTTTTCCTAGTGGTTTACTTACTGCAATCTTTTTATCTTACCTTTTTATGATGTTACAGAATTTGACCTGAACAACGACCACGACTTGTGAGTAACTTTCAGATGTAGAGTGTACACCTTTATATTAATATTAAACTGTAAGCAAGAAATAATTCTAAGTCTGTATGAACAGTTTTACTCAGAAATACTTTGTAATTTATAATTTTGTGACATCCATTCAGTGTTAAGTCACAAAGAAAAAAGGAAATCCAATCCAGATTGGACAGAGAACGTTATCTACCACATTTTATACAACATACTGTGAACCATGGTGTCTGTCCATCCGTTCATCTGTCTCCTGTTTATGTTCAGAGTAGAAAGCTACACCAACTTGTTATGAATTAATAACACTGATTCACACATCAACATGTGACGTAACGGTATGTTATTGTTGAGTGGTTCTTAACATGACTGAAATACTAATATTTTTGTTCAGATATTTTGCACTCGATATAAAGTTACTAGCCGTGATTTTATTTTAATATAGATTTCAGATATTATTACATCATTATTAGTCATGTAAAATGTTGAGTTTTGTTTACATAGTTGTATTCATAGTTAATGGTTTGTTTTGATTTACAGAATTCTACCAAATATACTGCAGTATAATTATCTGAGATAACTTGAAATTACTGATTCAAGTGTTAATAGAAACTATAAGAAGAGACGAAGGAGAAAAGAGATTTCTGTTTGTCTGCCACATTAATTGGATGAATTCAGAGTATTAGAAATGTATGCTTGACAGACACAAACTTTATTTTGGAAGGACAATGTAATAAGATTCGCAAAATGTTTTGTTAGGCATTGTTTTGAAAAATATTTAAAAATATACACTCATAGAAGATTATACCAGCTTATTGTACGTGGTCTAAAATATCCGGTTTCATACTATTTTCGATAGAATATCTTTTTGTTCTCACATAACAGCTATTATTGTTCTGTGTAGTCTTCAATATACGAAAATATTTTTGGTCCCACCAACCTTGAAACTCATCTACCGCACGTTTCAACTTGGTTCATGTGCGTTGTAACATGTAAATAAGCAAGCACAACGCTTCACTGAAACATACTCTACTGTCAAAGCTGGCAGCTGGCTTCCTATTTACTGTAGAACACAGTCTTCAAAGTTGACAGAAAAGAAGTACCATAAGTGTGAGGATAGTAAAGTATCAATGGAAATATATTTTCAATGTAAGAAAACATCAACTTTGATATGATATCTTGCCTAAAAATAACAGGAGTCACATTGAAAAGCTCACATTGACTTGGTAGAGGAACCTAGTTGAGCATTCCTCGGAAAGTGTCCACAAGATGCCCCCGGAATGTGACTTCTCTTCTTGGAGGAACGCACTTGTGGGATAACGCGTAAATAACTAGGTACACTATTTTTCCCATCTTGAAAGTTAGGGTCACGACGCTGGGTGTAAAATGACATTTTTAACTGTAGATATCCTGGCTGGTCCACCTTCTTTCCCATGATTGGGTGGTAAGCATTTTTCATAACGCGATACATCTAAACGGGTCAACCTCCTTTCCCATGATTGGGTGGGGGGCATCCTAGCCAAACGGGTCCACCTTCTTTCCTATGATTGGGTGGGGGCATCCTAGCCAAACGGGTCCACCTCCTTTCCCATGATTGGGTGGGGAGCATCCCAGCCAAACGGGCCCACTTCCTTTCCCATGATTTGGTGGGGGACATCCTAGCCAAACGGGTCCACCTCCTTTCCCATGATTGGGTGGGGGTCATCGTACCCAACACAATACATCTAAACTGGTCCATCTCCTTTCCATACCAGATCTCCAAAGAACCAGCCTGCAGGAGATGGTATGAATAGAGTTTCTCGGCCGACTGGTATGTTCTTTGGCTGCTAGAGCTCCTTCTCAAACAAGATAAACCTTTTAACACAGTTAGGATGTCTTCTCTTTTCGTTTGTCTTAGAGATTTTTCTCTTTAGACAATTGCCATCTTGGCTCATGAGATTTCTCATAATTTAGCATATGTCTTCCAACAATCTCAGAAACACTAACTTCCTATTTTCTAGTTCTCTCTGTGGTATTTAAAAATTGTTTTGTAGATTTACTTGTTTCTCGAATTACACTTTTTTCTATTTATTAACGTAGAAGTCCATATTACTATTTCTCTATCCTTTGTGAGAAAAAAATTTCTTCATATAAGTGAAATTTCAACAGTGGCAAAGAGGTGAAAGCTACGTGTTGATGACGTGACAGCCACTTTTCACATATTAGTGAACACCATTATGTAGCCTGCAAATTTATTCACATATATTTAACTCTCTTTCATCCCTTCGACTTCAATATGAAATTTAACAGGAGGTCAGCTTGTTTGTTTACGTTCATCTACTTCTAAGGTTATGTGAACTTCCCACTGAGGACAGTATACAACCATCCTCTCATTATGTGGGCTTAATTTCTCATGTATATTCCATTTCAGGTCAGTCTCTTTAGTGTTCGGGGTTCCATGTTGTACCTATAATTTGCCATGATATTGTATTGGTTCTTGAGAAAATCAAAATACCATTTATAGGTTATTAGTTGTTTTTATTTGTGGAAGACGATTCATGGTTTTACCCTGAAGTATAAGGCTTTTGTATAAATCTAATCCTGATGTATAACTTGTTTTTCATCAGTTACTTTTATTTGCATACATACTGATTTTTTTCAGACCAACTACATTTCCAGGACCATATGTCTGGTCCTAGTAGTCTTACTATTCTTACATTAAGAATTATAGGTATTTTTACATGCACTATCCAGATTCACAAACTGTGCTATAAATTTTGAATTTTGGGAAAGCTGACCAATCCAGTACAAAATTACCCCGTCTTTTTCTGAACCTTCTTTGTTTGCCTTTTCGCACTTTACGTCTTCATTTCATGTCAGAAATACTTCATAGAGATGCTGTTCCCTTTCTAATGATTCTTGTTCCATCCTGTTTTCTGCTGTGGCTTGTTCCATACAATGTTTCTTCCTCTGATTCCACATGTTAAATAACGGATGGATTACAACCATTCTTACACATAGGATTTCTCTCCAGTTCTTTTCTCTCTAATGATCAGTTCTAAACCTGTTCAATTTCATTCACTTTGAAATCTATTCTGTTTTCTTTAGGTGTGAATAAATTTACCAATTATCTTACAAGGTTTTACTTGATGTCCTTAAAAAGACAAGGAGGGGATTTAGTTATTAATCTGTCCAACGTTTTCATTTAGAAAAGTTCTTTTCACTTCATTGGACCATTACTCCATATTGAGGTGTATATCTCAAACACCTTTCTTCCTATTCCCATTGAAGAGATCTCTAGATGCTTCCTTTTCTTCATCCACTGATGTTATATTTTATTGTTTCAAACACTATATTGTCTCCTATAATTTCAGTCAGGTGGTCAGATCATTTACTCTACATCTCCGTTGACTTTGTCTGTGGTTTCGTTATTACATGCAAGATAGCCTTCTGTTTTCATACTTATGGAAAGAGTTTTTCCAGTCATGTCTTTGATGGTGGAAACCCGTTTTGAATGAATTTACAAGATGTTCAAATCCTTACTCACTTCAACCCAATACTTTATCCTCTTGACCCAACCATTTTCCCTGTTTCCTAGTGTGCTCGAGAAACTCGTTGTGACTAGATAATCTATTACCACTGTTTTGTTCCTTCACTTTGAATTGTACCAAACCCACACCTCTTCAGAAATGTTAATGCTTACTGGTTTGGATACATCATTGAACAACAATCTCACCTTAAATCCTGTACATACGTTGCACCATGACTGACCTACTTTCCTTTCAGTAGAACTCTAATGGTTGGTCTCTTGATATCTTATCTGCAGTACCTAAATTATGTCTGCGAGAACACGTGTTGGTACGTTTACTGATTGCATGGACTAGTAATGATGCTTGACGACCATAAGCAATTAATTCACAAATAGAACGAGTAAAACTTGAAGCTGGACTTAAAGTGAAGTTTTGAAATAATTTATAAATATATTTTTTACACATTAACTTCCTATGAATAGTCACACTAGCTCTTGCCCATAAATAATTCTCTGCAGTGTGGTACATGAATCTTGTGAAGGTAACATTCCAGACACGTCCAATAATATAAGTAAATGTATTGATATCAAACAAGACGATATTAACTTTTGAAACAAAACACTCAGTTTTCCTGACTAAATTCTGATTTTCAGTGTGAAGACTGCGTGTCTAATGTTATTTATTTCTATCTCGGAAATGTTATTGTAAATAAAAAAGGGTACTTTTAGAAAAGCACCAAAAGACCAGATTTATATGTGAAACTGGCTCTAAACGGTACAAAATTAATTTTTGTAAGTTTTTTTTATCATATTCTCTAAACTACTCGTTTGTTTACAGAATCTAAATTTCTAAGTTTCTTTATCCAATATCTTTGTTTAAACAGTTCTGTCTGTCTACATTACTTTGTTCTGTAGGCAAGTTTAAATGTGGATATTTAAAGTTATTTCGATCGGTTGTTGTTTTTCCCCAGTTTCCTTAATAAGTTTACACAATATCTTAATTTATATTATCACATCTCTTTTAATTACTTTGTTCAGTATTTTTGTTAACAAATTAAAGTTACTTGGTAATTTCTATTTATCTATAGAATTTTGTCTCTCTAAATCAGTCTCTTTATCTGCTTGTTTATCAGTGCTATTGAATTTTACTGGTAATTTCTAAATGGTCTCTACCTTCACCTTTTATTTTATTAAAGACTGTATCTTCTCTTACTTACTTGGGATATGGGAAAAGATAATACATAACTAACTCACAAGATTAATAAAAACAATAAATGAGATATACATTTAAAGTAACATGCCTGCCATATATGGCATGGTTGGTTTACTTTTAGGGAAAAAGTCTGACAGACTAATTTTACATGTCTGTGTGGTTGAAGCAGAGGCTGCCTGTGATCGAGTTGTAATTCTGTACTATTATCACATGTGGTTATATCCTCTAAGAGTGAAAAGATGAATTCTAAAAACTTACAAAAGGTCCAACAGCACACATATTACAGAGCAAATATAAGTTATCTGACTTTCACTGAGTTTGAAATAAAATTGAAATATACTGGAAAACACTGAAAAACAACCAGAGTAAATACTGGACAACACTGAGAAACAACCAGAGTGAATACTGGACAACACTGAGAAACAACCAGAGTGAATACTGGACAACACTGAAAAACAATCAGAGTGAATATATCACAAAATGCCTTTACTGCATATTTCTGTTTTTATATATGGAATAGAAAAGTAAGTGAAATATCTGTAACTCTGTTATTAATTATACACACAATGAAAGCAATGCTACTCTTCTCATTGTGCATGCATTACCCTTGTGACTTTTGATCATTCCCTTGAATAGATAAGGAAAATTATTTTCTTAAGAGAACATCTGGCTTATCAAAGGAAAAATTGACATCTACTTTCATAAAATATGTACAACTTTCGATTTGTCTCAGAAAAAGACAAAGGTGATAATGTTAGATGTATCAGCCAGAATAATGTGTAGCTAGGGCAAAAGGAAATTAGTTTCTTATGTGACAATTTTCTATGTTCAAAATGCATGTACTTTCATGAAAATTCCATTATTATGCAAAATGGCAGCAAACATATGGTATGTCTCCATACCACAACTATAGTTTAATGGTTGTCACAGTAAATGCTGGTTGCATGTGATGAGGCTGATAATGGGCATTGACCTTAATAAGTTAATGTGACTACTGCAACTCTTTGTAGCCCCCACACTAATATGATTCCTAGCTAGTGTGCCCTATCTGTTCACAAAGTCATAAGTAGCACTATGAAAATTAGAATAAGAGTTGACACAGATTGAAGTGCATTATAACACACATGCCTCAAAACCCACATACTCATGGAAGGAACAAGAAAGAGAGGAGGAAGGAATAAACAGGAAAATAATATTTTGGTATATTCATATCCACTAAGTGAGATGAGTAATCAATTGGAAACCATTGGATGAAAACAGTCTTTTAATGGTGAAAGAAACAAAGCCATTAGAAAAACTGTTATATGTGCATCAAAATTTTTCTATACAATAAAGAGTAAAAGGAAATACTTCTGACTCTTTTACATGTTAAAACTAAATGTTTTCAAGATCCCACATATATAAATGCATTTAGAGCAGAAGCTCTGGTAGTGAGCATGAATATCACTTTGAAGAAATACACTCTTTTCATCTTGTGTATCTTCACTGACATTATGGCAGAAGAATAAAGATGAACTAGTTAGTTCAACCCTTTCAAAAACATAAGAACAACAGTGACCATTATAGGTGACATTAAGATTCACAGCTCTATATGATTAGACATTAAATAAAATGTGAATGGAAGATCATTGGAGGGTGACAATGCATATTATCAACTTTAATTGTTATGAGCCTACTCTATTGAGCAACATATTTGAACCTTTGATTTGTGCAGATGAGGAATTTTGGAGGGAAGGAAAACAAAATAAGCAGGAAAGGGTGTGTATGTTAAACTAAAAAAGGTTATAGTTACAGGTGATTAATTGACAAGACATCTGGACAGAATAAACATGAAGAAAAGGATTAGATTACTACCCAGGGGAACAGAAAGAGGATATTACTGATAGAGCAAGAAATATAACAAAGCAGGCTAACAATGATGCAGAGAAAGACAGATAAGAGGAGCTAATTAATACGTACAAGGGATTGATAAAGGCATTTAAAGAAATATGTCATAACATAACTATGTCAAGAGTGCTAGTGTTACTGAGAACCAGTTATGGAGATAAAATTATGTGTAGGTAAATTTGGCTAAATGCGAGGTTAATATGCTAGGATGAAATAATTTGCTGGTTTGACTTGTGGGATTAGTTCAATAAAATAAAGGAATGTTTTGAAATGGATGGCTTATATTTAAATAGGGGTAGGGGCTGGTGTTACGTATTTTTTTAAATGTTTTACGTTCTTCGTAGACTAAACGCAACAGAAAAAACGCAGATAACAGCTTGTATAATTTATTACACTAAACTATTAACAAATATAACAGATATAACATGAATTATATAATAATAGTGACAGATATCAAGTTATAACATTAATTACAAAACAAAATAATATTAGTTTCAAACTTCAAAATAAATCACAACACAAAACGGTACTGGCCTGTATCTAATGTAATGATCTAAAATTAAAGTCTCAAATTCCAGTCTAGGGTGTGAATTTGGTCCCACGAAGTAATTCCGAAACAGTTCACAGTTCAATGAAATCGCCGTCTCTCAGCTCAAGCAGTAATTCAGATGTATCGTAGAGATTGACGAAATAAAATCACAACTTCCGGAGATCTAACTTCAATCACGAATCCAAATTGAATATTCACAGCAAACACTTAATCTTTCTCAAATAACTAAAACTGATGCCTGAATCTCACTCTTATTCTTCGAACAAAACTAATGGCTGAATCTATCTTCTTTTTTCGAATAAAAACTGATGACTCAGGACTAAATCTGTCTCTTTTCACCGTGTTTTATACCTATAGGCCTATTTCTCGAACAATCTTACAATTTCCATACAACTCCAGAGCTATCCACGCATATCCGTTCTTGCACGAGACTACACTTCTAGACAGGAAGTCACCAGCACTCATTTACAAACATGTGATTGGTCTACTTAATTCGAGAAAGTTCTAAAACGTTACCCTAAATAAATAACATATTTTAGTTTAAACTTCGAAACAATAATATCAATATGGGAAAATGAATAATACAAATGAAAATTCAAACACAATACGACATGTTGTCGTTTACAAAATATTTACACATATACATAACAGCTGGCTTGTGTGTAAGGTCTATTATTTCAGCTGTAAGGAACATTTTAAACTGGGACTAGACAGTAGTGAGGGCAAGGATAAATCAAATTTTAAAAAAATGTAGAGAGAACTTTTGGCATAAGAAATAGGTATGTAAGTAGTTCTAATGATAGGCATAACTGTTACTACTGTTAGACCAGTAACCAGAATCTAAAGAACGATATTAGTTTAAACTAGTTTTCTTTAGTAAGTTGAGACAAAGTAATTTGAAGGTGGAGTTTCTAAGATTTGGCTCAAAATTAACTTAGGAGTAAAAATTAGTCACAAATGCTTTACTCTTAATATAGTAATATAATGTGCCTTAAAAGAGATTATAATCAATAATATTTTGTGACTGGTTCTCTTCAGGTGTAATGTTACATGTTCCTGTATGATAGAAATTGTTTTAAAGATGAAATATTAAATATTCATGGGTATTGTTTATTGTTTTCTAGGTTAAATGTTACATGTTTCCTTACAATATGATTTATTATCTAGGATAAAATTTTACACGTGTTTTTGCTATATTTTGTTGTCTCAGTGTGATGTTACATGTTTTTGTGTGATTTATTTTGTTGTCTCAGCATGATGTTACATTTTTTGTGATATGTTTTGTTGGTTCAGTATGGTGTTATATCTTTCTGTGTGATATGTTTTGTTGTCTCAGTGTGGTGTTACATGTTTCTGTGTGATATGTTTTGTTGTCTCAGTGTGGTGTTACATGTTTCTGTGTGATATGTTTTGTTGTCTCAGTGTGATGTTACTTGTGTTTGTGTAATATGTTTTGTTTTCCCAGTGTGATGTACATGTTTCAGTGTGATATGTTTTGTTGGTTCAGTGTGGTGTTAGATGTTTTAGTGTGAAATGTTTTGTTGTCTCAGTGTGATGTACATGTTTCAGTGTGATATGTTTTGTTGGTTCAGTGTGGTGTTAGATGTTTTAGTGTGAAATGTTTGTTGTCTCAGTGTGATGCACATGTTTCAGTGTGAAATGTTTTGTTGTCTCAGTGTGATGTACATGTCTCAGTGTGATATGTTTTCTTGGTTCAATGTGGTGTTAGATGTTTCAGTGTGATATATTTTGTCAATCTGTAGATTTCGAAAGTCTTAGTCTTTCCTACATGCTATGATATCCAGAAATATTCAAGATGATTTGTATGTATGATCTTTTTAAACAAGTAACAGAACTACTATTGTGTCATGATGAGTATTTTGTTTTCTGAGTATTGAGATTTAATATTTTATTTCTTAGTTTGAAATATGGTCAGGTGGGAGAAAGCCACTCTTAGAGATGATCTAGCAGAGGATGTTACTGGTAGGACATATTACTGTAGGTGGTACAGAAAGTGAATACAAGTCTAAGACATGCAGACAATGATAGCCATTTCAGTCCTGCCTATTGTGACTCAAGTTAGTTAGAACACTGTTGAGGTAAAATTAGGCAATTCAGTGCTAGTTATGATGAGCATAGTTGTATATAGCACCGCTGAAGCTACAGTGGACATGAGACTATTAACTTAAGATGATCTCAGCTGGGTAAAAAACTGTTGAGACGAGAGTAGACAAGTAAACCCTAGTTATAATAAGTCCATCTAGATGAAATACGATTGAAGCTAGCGCAGACAAATCAATTCTAGTTATAGTGTGACCACCTGCATGAACCACAGTTGAGATTAGAGTTGGAAATTCAATCCTAGTGATAGTGAGACCAGCTGAGTCAAACTAGGGTGGATCTTATGTAAAAGACCTGCTCCAAGAGTATGCTGAAACTGTGAATTTAGTGTTGAGTAGCCATATCATGTTAGCTGGAAATCTCTGCTATATCTTGACCCACCTGTCAGATCTAGGGGTTACTTCTACGATTAGAGCTTTAGTCAACATCTACGTAAAATATTTTCTCAACCCAAACGAACCGTTTTTACATATATATTTATCTAGGTATTCCATCTGACCAGCCTTGGTTGAAAAGAAAATTTGCCAACAAAAGTAATAAAAAACAGTATTAACTTCATTGTTTATCGTGCTGTATTATTCCAGTTAAAATGATTGTACAGATTATTTGTTGAATAAGTATTACAATATACATATACTTAAACAATTAAGAACTGAAACAGAACATACATGTAATACATGTAATGTTGAAAAGACAAATACAAAAATTTAGTTGCAAATATAATAAGGTCGTCAAAAAAACTATGGAACATAACTGAAAATTACACATTGTAAACAAAGTTCAGTAGAAAAAGTTTCGTGTAACAAGATAAGGACCTTGATAACCACAGGAAGAGCTGGCACTGCTAGGTCGTATCTGTGAAGAACTTAATAAGAGAATTTACATAAAACAAACTGGTAAAAATTTGAACAAGATCTAGTAAGAATGACATTTATGAAAATATGTATGGAATGGACTTTACTAGAAATTTGTAGAATTATACTACTGTGTAACTGTTGTATTACCGATACGTTTCAGGCTGATAATTTCACATGTTGCAGAACCGTGCTGGTTACTTGTGACGCGTCGTGAACAGGCTTAGTTAACCATTTGTTGTCTGCGAACTACACTCGTTAATATTTCATAAAGGTTCAAAATTTATCTCCATTGTTGTAGCTGTAAAATAACTTTCTAACTGATTTTATTCATAGCAAAAACATTTATAAATACCAGCGCTATCTGTTGACCTTTATAACAAAACACCATTTTATGTATAGACCGTACATCTTATAATTTCTGAGATTTTACAGCTCTTACATATCATGTAAACTCACCCGCTCCACAAACACAATGATTAAAATGAGCAAGAGAACAGATACATGGTCATCTTGTGAACTATATAAAATACGAGTAACGATTTTCACTCACGTCTGAAGATATTTAAACTTATTTGATGTATTCTGGTAAAGGCTGGAAACGTCTCATATGCTATGGTACAAGTTTTTAAAAGAGTTTTGAAGTTTAGTCTAAAACGCCAACCGACCTACTTTAGCAAATAACAGTCTATAGTGCAATAAAACATTAAGTGAGAAACGTATATATTTAATCAAAAGGTAACTTCCAATTAGAGTATTCCATTCGAATACTGTCAAATGATCATGGAGGGCTATGAGGAGAGATTGCGCCCAGTAATTCACCTGAAAGGCTACACAACTGATCATTAAAGTAGACGCATAAACAGTTTCTGTCCCTCCTATGTTTGGTTATTTGTTTATAAACAGTTTATTTGTCATTCAATTTATATAAAAAATATGTAGATGTGTGTTAGTATAATATTTATAATACTCTCTACTTTTATTATCCTAATCGTGATACTTTTTAAGATATGAGCAAAAAACTACTCGGGACCCAGGGGTACGAACTCTTTCTGTCGTAACAGTACATTCCACACTTCATAGGGTTCATCACCTAACTGTATTCTACACATCCAGGGCTACGGCTAACTGATGTATTCTTCATATTGAGAACTACAGCTAGCAGACTTATTCTGTATATCCAGAGCTATAACTATTAATATTATTCAATACATCTAGGATCACGACTTGATGTCTTAATCTATCAGGTCATCCCATAAACAATGTCCGAAAATTTATTACAGAAAGTGCATCACCGTATCTGTCTTTGTAGAAGGCTTTAATGATTAAAATATGTAGTAAGACATGTATAAAAATGTTCAGACAAATAAAATAAACTAACTCAACTCCACTTTTTCAGATCATTAATTAAATAAATCCTTATAAAGATGGATGTGTCTGAGGAGCACATTAGCCATATAATGCTTTATGAGTTTATGAAAGGCAATAGTGTAGCAGAAATTGAGCATTACTTGAGGGATGATATGTTACATATTTAGGACTACATACAGCTGCCATATTCTACACATCTAAGACTACCTTAGGTCTCGTGTTATATTCCTTCTGGATTAGAATATTTTCTTTTACTGTACACATGCAGAATTACATCAAATATTGTACATATTCAGCTAGGTTAGCAATTTTATAATACATATCCAAGACAACACCTAGTAGTTGTATTCTACATATCCAGAAACAAATGGTAACAGCTGTATTTGTTATATATGGGACTATTTGTAACAACATATATCTACTTGTGAAGGACTACATGTAGGACTCGTATTATCCATATCGAAGACAAAAAGAAGCAGTTGTATTCTACATATCTAGGACTTGTGTCAGTGGTATTCTACATGCCCGTGACTGCAACCCAATTGTATTCTCTATATTTAGGAACACTTTAATTAAAACAAAGTTTTAATACCCATATCAGCCGTATCTATAATACATTTTTCTTCAAATATGTTTGTCGTCATCATAAATAGTAAATTTATTTTAAACGCTTGTAATATTTAGGTTTAATTAAACAACGAGTGTAAATTTCAACTATTGTGACGATTTATTTCATGTTTAAAATGAAATTGAACATACAACACCATATAATACTGAACAAACAACACTATATAATACTGAACATACAACACCATATAATACTGAACATACAACACCATGTAATATTGAACATACACCATATAATACTGAACATACAACAGCGTACAATATTGGATTTATTGTGATGTTGTAGAACTCAGTACAATTGTATCATTGTTATGAATATCATATTTTTAAAGCAAACAAAGTAGTTTTGTGTCTGTCTTGTGTCATGATGAAACTTTCGGACTGTAAAAATCAGTACAAAGGACGTCACGTGTTAAGAAGATTTGAATTCCATCGTGACAAGTGTGAAATCGTTCGAGTTTTTGATTAAATCGATCATATCATGGTAAACAAACAAAGTGCGTAATAATTACAAAAGCTTTAATTTTGGGATTTCGTTCTACGAAGCTGGAAGTGAAAATGAAACCAAGCAGGACTCAACACCAGAATTCTGTTTGTAAAAAAAATGCTTTAGCCAAATAAGGCCATGCAAACGAATTTCCATTTTGCATTCATATATTATTAACGGATTTTTTTGGTTTGCATGAATCGCTTTTACAGGGTGATTATTTCCATCTCCACCAAATCATTTGAGAAAGACATTCACCTTGAAGATCTATCAAACATAATTACCTGATATAAATCCGTCATTAAATATGACATTTTAGATATGAACAGTTTTGTACCACCTATCATGTGTAACACAAGGATCTGTATTGAAAGACTAAACTAATTGTAAATACATTAAATGATATATTTTATTACAAAAAGAAATATTTCAAGAGCATTTCAAACTATCGCACATAAAATAAGGTTCGAAGTTGAGACTATCCAGATTAGTCGGAATTGTCTTGAAGTACAACGATTGTAATAACAGTTTCAAGTTCTTTAACGCCTTAATTCACTTCTTAAAAGTCTTAGGTAGCGTGATAAAATCTATAAACCAAACTGATGCAACTGTTCTTACCATTCGGCTTTAAGTAAGATAATGAGTCTGATCGATTATAACATAAACACATGAATAAAATACCATAATTTTGTGGAACACGGACGGCCAGACAACGTCCACCCAGTAAGAAATCCTTGACTGTTTTACTCTGGATAGCAGTGTCGTTTTTATTATACCCATCACGAACGTTACCATAAGTTCCATATTGTTATGAATAATTTGTACATTTGACAGAAATATTATGCTTATCAAAACACAGTACGGACCAGAAAATAACAATCACTGCTCAGTTTATCTTCCGCTTTTCATTCGTTTTTATTTTATCCTCCTTTTCAGCAGGACTAAGAGTGAGACTCATCTGTTAAAATCAGTGATTTGATCACCTCTAGTTAAACAGACACTAAACATGCAACAGATACTTTTATAACACTGACCTGTATGGTGGAGCTGAAACTACGCATAATGAAAAAAACAAAACCAGTCAATTTTATTAAACACAATTCTCTTTCCATACTGAGCTTGCGAAATCGAAGTTAATCAGGAATAGAAACCTTTTTATTAGTACACCATAACACCTACCCAGCAGCGCTAAACTGATTGACATCAGGCGGTGGGTGTCACAGTACGTGGTATTTTCTACTTGTACAAACATATCTGTAGTACGCATGTCTTTAAACTTCACTTGTGTGTAGATTGGGCTTCAAGTATTTGGATAAGTCTCTCACGACATTAAGGTAGTAGTGTAGATGTGGTTATAAAACTGAAACTGATCACCCATTAAAATTATTAGGGAGCCTGTCTGAGTTAGTCTAACAATGAGTGTTTCAACCAGCTTGAAACATTTCGTGACAACAGACATCTTTGCTTTATGTATGTGTGTACATGGTATATATATATATACATATACACATATACATTTATATGTGTGTGATATTTGCGTATATACATATTGAAAGAACATGTCTGTTTTTATATATATTCATGTTACTGGTTGTTCCAGTTCTAGTGTAAAAATGGGACAAAGTTTCTTTAATTTACTTCTGTCTTTTATAACATGCTTACAATATTTACCTTTACAATTTTATGTCAAGTTGAATAGTAACAGGTTTAACAGCTTCGTCAATAAAAAAATAACTTATTTTTCTGGTTAATCTAACTGGATATAAAAACCACGTTGGTGTAGATTTATAAAACAGTGATCTAGACTGCGTTACGCTATTATTTTTAATCGGATTGTCAGAAAACGTGAAATACGGTTGTTCTTCATTCCATTTATTGTTGTTGTTGTTTTGAATTAAGCACAAAGCTACACAATGGGCTATGTGTGCTCTGCCCACCACGGGTATCGAAACCCGGAATTTAGCGTGTAAGTCCGCAGACATAACGCTGAGCCACTGGGGGGCATTCCATTTATACCTTGCTAATTAAAAATCTTACTTGATGAACATAGAGTCAACATATTTTTCATACTTGACTTTGAAAAAAAACGTTTTAGTCAATAAATCTCTTTCAAATTTTTTTGTTATAGTGTTGTCTCTAATTGTTTGTTTGTTTTGGAATTTCGCACAAAGCTACTCGAGGGCTATCTGTGCTAGCCGTCCCTAATTTAGCAGTGTAAGACTAGAGGGAAGGCAACTAGTCATCACCACCCACCGCCAACTATTGGGCTACTCTTTTACCAACGAATAGTGGGATTGACCGTCACATTATAACGCCCTCACG
The DNA here is from genome assembly GCA_011833715.1 of Carcinoscorpius rotundicauda. Classification (NCBI taxonomy): domain Eukaryota; kingdom Metazoa; phylum Arthropoda; class Merostomata; order Xiphosura; family Limulidae; genus Carcinoscorpius; species Carcinoscorpius rotundicauda. The sequence continues at coordinate 18,329 of MU033992.1, forward strand.
GCTGAAAGAGCGAGCATGTTTGGCGCTACGGGGATGCGAACTCACGACCCTCAGTTTACGAAGCGCACGCCTTAACGCGCTAGGCCATGCCGGGCCAGTAACATCAAACTTTGGACAATGACAAGTTTTGTAACTGTAATAACGACAATCCTAGAGCCTTTACTTTGTATTCAGTTTGTTAATGAAGAGGTACAGTGTATTGTTTAAAGTAACTTATGTTTTCGGGTCTAATTAAAGAGGTTTAACAAGTAACATGAATTGCTTTGTAACTTGAGAAGAGACTGTTACTGGAATCTTAAACGCGAGAATGAGCTGAAAAAACTCTATATGTGATATATGATCTAACGGAATAATGCAACGGCTAGATTCATCTGCACAAAACAAACTTAGCATCAAGATGCCAGATATTCAGTTAACGACTGGTGCAACACAAACATGAGGTCGTAAATATGTAGTAATGTGTAACAAACTGAAGTTTCAAGGCTGCTTTAAAAGTATTTGTCGATTACTTAATCTGTTTCATTGTTTTCTAAGGAAACAATAAAAGTCACGTGGTTGAACTTTATTTCTGTTTATCTGTTAAATATGATTTCAATTTTATATGCAATCTTCAAGGAATTAACTGTTGCAAGAACAAGAGAACTAGGTTATTTTTTGTACATAACTTTGATAGCAAACTTTACTATTTTTACAAATAATAAAAAAAACATCTAACTGGCCCGAACGTTATCTACTAATCTTCGTCAGCAATACCTTCAACAAATAGAAAACACATACAGAACTTGCTACAAACCACCCAGAAGAAATAGCTTATTTACTAAACTACCAATAGTAGTGATTCACTGATATTACATATCAAGGATCACGAAAAGAGCTACTGTAATATATATTTTAATTTGTTAAGTAATAAATCAAAAGAATTGAACGTTGTTTGTTCTTATGCTTCAGTACAGTAAAAGTACTTAATATCAAGTAGGGCTGAACAAAATCTACTTACTTTTAACCCTCAAGTTTGCATTTACTGCTAGTTGTGCTGAATACAGGAAAAAAATCAGTAAACTAAAGGAAGAATGTTAAACGAATCATCTTGACCGACTTTATTAGTTGACTTCTAGGTAGAGAAAAGGAGAGTGTGGAAAACAAGCACTTGTTTATAAGACAGGAAAATATTATTTAAGATTGGTTAGCTCACTTGTTAACATAGGGAAAAGTCATACAGCCTTCATAATACAGACTTGAAACATTAAAAAAAATCTAAAAATTGCTACATTAACAAGGATAATCCTGCACGAGTATTATACAAAACAGTACTTTCAAAACATGCGATATTTAGTTCTCAAGGCAAGCAGACGTGGCTTCAGAACAGGTTTCAGATAAGACCTTAATATAAAAACAGAACATACGGTTACTTATTTTCTGCTTTATAATTTGGCAGAATGATCAGCTCCATACCTGTACCCAACAGAAAACAAAATATTAGTTGTCAACCTCGGTCGTTGGGTTAATCTTTTCATGTATCAAACCCAGTAGCTTGGTACATACCCCTTTAAATTAAACTCTAGCAGTTCGGTAGCATAGCTTTCAGTAATTAAGTTAAAACTTTAGTAGTATCTGCTCCAATAGTAAGGTGAAAACCTTTTCAGTTTTCACTCCAATAGTTCGTTTAAAACCATAATATTATCTCTCGGTAATAAATTTCAAAAGGAAACAATAAAAGAGGAAATAAAGAAATGAATCCTGGTGTCAAACATCAGAAAGATTTGATTATTTAACACTGTTATAATAAGATACTAAATTCGATGAATAAAGCTTACAATGAAACTTGTAACAAAGAGAGTATGCACACTAGTGCAATAATAGTAAAATATCTACAGTAAGTGAGTCCTGCAGGGAGTTTAATCACAATTATAATACATTCTAAAAGAAGCTGAAAAAAAAGAAATGTACTAATAAACCTTAAAGTACAAGTTACCCAACATTTCGTATACATAATAAAACCTTGAAAATGATCCATCTAGTACCGGATACAAAGTATGCAATCTAATAATTCTTCTTCAACAGTGATACCGAAAAACTTCAGACTTTGTAACAGACACGACTCCCTATAAGAATATTCATTAAATCGTAGAAGACAACACAAGAATAAAACTAACTGTCAGTAACAGGACCGTTTATGATGAAATCAATTTTACATTATATATATATATATATATATACATATATACATACATCTTTTAATTAAAGAACATTGTCTTGAACTACAATAAGATTTAATCTGGGTCATTTACAAAATCTACTGGTTAAACTCGTCATATTCAACCAAACTCTACAAAAAAACTATACGTAATTATAATAAACGGATGCCAATTTTTCTGCCAATAAGAAGTTTCAAAGTTTAGTTTTTCGTCACCGCCTCTGGCATTGATTATGCTTTAACGCTACCCATTATACGTGCTCAGACCACAGTACCAGTACGATTATAGTATCGTAATATCATCTTTTGCCTTCTCTTGTTCACGAAAATATTTAAAACCAGTAGGGATCAGTAAACATTCAATAAAAGTGAATTTAAATCCTAGCAATGATGAAGCATAACATAGAAACAAGTAAACTTACAAATTAACTATAAAAATTAGAAGATCAGACATTAACCCGAGGGAACAAAGGTGGTGCAACACTAGCGTATGTGTTTCTTTTGATAAGTTATCAGCACATGTTTTACTTAAAATATATCCAGATAAAACTGAACTATTTGTAGATCAATAGAAGTGATCTAAAGGATGGTAGGATATTTTATTGGGATATTTATTACTGCAAAATGATAATTCTTTCGTTAATCAAGTAGTGAGAAAAGATAAAGAGACTAAACACAATGCCAAATACAAAATGAATAGTCTTTACTGCATACAAACTTCACATAAACACATTGAGAGTACTTGTTTTTACTGGATTCTGCACTGTCTTCACAACAGTGACCAATTGCTTCTGAAGTTAGTCGTAATTTAAGTCAAACCACAGTAATTGCTTTGTTCTTCCCGTTTATACACCTTTTGCAGTGCTTTCAGGTCATCTTTGTGCTCAGGGTCTAATGGTCCCAATAACAATTTATTATTTTTGCTGGTAGTACTTAGTGAGAGTTCCTGGTGATGTGACATCTATATAAACTCACTGTTTACTGCTGTTGGTGTTGCAGTGGTAGGCTGTCGCTGAGCAACCTGCAAGGTATTTAGGTTGAGAGGAAGGTCATGGATAACCAGGTTCAACACTTATTCTCTTT
>MU033992.1:22105-72852 GCA_011833715.1 Carcinoscorpius rotundicauda
ATTATTGATTATAATCTCTTTTAAGGCACATTATCTTACTATATTAAGAGTAAACAACATAAATGAAGATTAACCTGATGATTGTAACTTGACTGAAACTAGTGGTCTGTAGGTTATATAAAAATATTATGTTTGCATTTCACTGCACCAGTAAACATCAGTTTTGTGTTTTTACTCTAATACAGTAAAGGATTTGTGACTAATTTTTACTCCTAAGTTAATTTTGAGCCAAATCTTAGAAACTCCACCTTCAATTACTTGTCTCACTTACTAAAAAAAACTAGTTTAAACTAATATCGTTCTTTAATTCTGGTTACTGGTCTAACAGTAGTAACAGTTATGCCTATCATTAGAACTACTTACATACCTATTTCTTATGCCAAACTTCTCTCTCATTTTTTAAAAATTTGATTTATCCTTGCCCTCACTACTGTCTATCCCAGTTTAAAATGTTCCTTACAGCTGAAATAATGAGACCTTACACACAAGCCAGCCCCTACCCCTATTTAAATATAAGCCATCCATTTCAAAACATTCCTTTATCTTTATGAACTAATCCCCAAGTCAAACCAGCAAATTATTTCATCCTAGCATATTAACCTCGCATTATAGCCAAATTTACCTACACATAATTTTATCTCCATAACTGGTTCTCAGTAACATAGCACTCTGACATAGTTATATTATGACATATTTCTTTAAATGCCTTTATCAATCCCTTTACTTATTAATTGCTCCTCTTATCTGTCTTTCTCTGCATCATTGTTAGCCTGCTTTGTTATATTTCTTGCTCTATCGTAATATCCTCTTTCTGTTCCCCTGGGTAGTAATCTAATCCTTTTCTTCATGTTTATTCTGTCCAGATGTCTTGTCAATTAATCACCTGTACTATAACCTTTTTTTAGTTTTAACATACACACCTTTCCTGCTTATTTTGTTTTCCTTCCCTCCAAAATTCCATCTGCACAAATCAAAGGTTCAAATATGTTGCTCAATAGAGTAGGCTCATACATTAAAGTTGATAATATCATTGTCACCCTCCAATGATCTTCCATTCACATTTTATTTATGTCTAATCATATAGAGCTGTGAATCTTAATGTCACCTGTATGGTCACTGTTGTTCTTATGTTTTGAAAGGGTTGAACTAACTAGTTCATCTTATTCTTCTGCCATAGTCAGTGAAGATACACAATGAAAAGAGTGTATTTCTTCAAAGTGATTTCATGCTCACTACCAGAGCTTTTGCTCTAAATGCATTATATATGTGGGATCTTGAAAAACATTTAGTTTTAACATGTAAACGAGTCAGAAGTATTTCCTTTTACTCTTTATTGTATAGAAAAATTTTGATGCACATATACAGTTTTTCTAATGGCTTTGTTTCTTTCACCATTAAAAGATTGTTTTCATCCAATGGTTTCCAATTGATTACTCATCTCACTTAGTGGATATGAATATACCAAAATATTATTTTCCTGTTTATTCCTTTCTCCTCTCTTTCTTGTTCCTTCCATGAGTATGTGGGTTTTGAGGCATGTGTGTTATAATGCACTTCAATCTGTGTCAACTCTTATTCTAATTTTCATAGTGCTACTTATGACTTTGTGAACAGATAGGGCACACTAGCTAGGAATCATATTAGTGTGGGGGCTACAAGAGTTGCTAGTCACATTAACTTATTAAGGTCAATGCCCATTATCAGCCTCATCACATGCAACCAGCATATACTGTGACAACCATTAAACTATAGTTGTGGTATGGAGACATACCATATGTTTGCTGCCATTTTGCATAATAATGGATTTTTCATGAAAGTACATGCATTTTGAACATAGAAAATTGTCACATGAGAAACTAATTTCCTTTTGCCCTAGCTACACATTATTCTGGCTCATACATTTAACATTATCTTTGTCTTTTTCTGAGACAAATTCATCGAAAGTTGTACATATTTTATGAAAGTAGATGTCAGTTTTTCCTTTGATAAGCCAGATGTTCTCTTAAGAAAATAATTTTCCCTATCTATTCAAGGGAATGATCAAAAGTCACAAGGGTAATGCATGCACAATGAGAAGAGTAGCATTGCTTTCATTGTGTGTATAATTAATAACAGAGTTACAGATATTTTACTTACTTTTCTATTCCATATATAAAGACAGAAATGTGCAGTTAAGGCATTTTGTGATATATTCACTCTGATTGTTTTTCAGTGTTGTCCAGTATTCACTCTGGTTGTTTTTCAGTGTTTTCCAGTATATTTCAATTTTATTTCAAACTCAGTGAAAGTCAGATAACTTATATTTACTCTGTAATATGTGTGCTGTTGGACCTTTTGTAAGTTTTCAGAATTCATCTTTTCACTCTTAGAGGATATAACCACATGTGATAATAGTACAGAATTACAACTTGATCACAGGCAGCCTCTGCTTCAACCAAACAGACATGTAAAATTAGTCTGTCAGTCTTTTTCTCTAAATGAAAACCAACCATGCCATATATGGCAGGCATGTTACTTTAAATGTATATCTCATTTATTGTTTTTATTAATCTTGTGAGTTAGTTATGTATTATCTTTTCCCATATCCCAAGTAAGTAAGAGAAGATACAGTCTTTAATAAAATAAAAGGTGAAGGTAGAGACCATTTAGAAATTACCTGTAAAATTCAATAGCACTGATAAACAAGCAGATAAAGAGACTGATTTAGAGAGACAAAATTCTATAGATAAATAGAAATTACCAAGTAACTTGAATTTGTTAACAAAAATACTGAACAAAGTAATTAAAAGAGATGTGATAATATAAATTAAGATATTGTGTAAACTTATTAAGGAAACTGGGGAAAAACAACAACCGATCGAAATAACTTGAAATATCCACATTTAAACTTGCCTACAGAACAAAGTAATGTAGACAGACAGAACTGTTTAAACAAAGATACTGGATAAAGAAACTTAGAAATTTAGATTCTGTAAATAAACGAGTAGTTTAGAGAATATGACAAAAAAAAACTTACAAAAATTAATTTTGTACCGTTTAGAGCCAGTTCCACATATAAATCTGGTCTTTTGGTGCTTTTCTAAAAGTACCCTTTTTTATTTACAATAACATTTCCGAGATAGAAATAAATAACATTAGACACACAGTCTTCACACCGAAAATCAGAATTTAGTCAGGAAAACTGAGTGTTTTGTTTTAAAAGTTAATATTGTCTTGTTTGATATCAATACATTTACTTATATTATTGGACGTGTCTGGAATTTTACCTTCACAAGATTCATGTACCACACTGCAGAGAATTATTTATGGGCAAGAGCTAGTGTGACTATTCATAGGAAGTTAATGTGTAAAAAATATATTTATAAATTATTTCAAAACTTCACTTTAAGTCCAGCTTCAAGTTTTACTCGTTATATTTGTGAATTAATTGCTTATGGTCGTCAAGCATCATTACTAGTCCATGCAATCAGTAAACGTACCAACACGTGTTCTCGCAGACATAATTTAGGTACTGCAGATAAGATATCAAGAGACCAACCATTAGAGTTCTACTGAAAGGAAAGTAGGTCAGTCATGGTGCAACGTATGTATAGGATTTAAGGTGAGATTGTTGTTCAATGATGTATCCAAACCAGTAAGCATTAACATTTCTGAAGAGGTGTGGGTTTGGTACAATTCAAAGTGAAGGAACAAAACAGTGGTAATAGATTATCTAGTCACAACGAGTTTCTCGAGCACACTAGGAAACAGGGAAAATAGTTGGGTCAAGAGGATAAAGTATTGGGTTGGAGTGAGTAAGGATTTGAACATCTTGTAAATTCATTCAAAACGGGTTTTCACCATCAAAGACATGACTGGAAAACTCTTTCCATAAGTATGAAAACAGAAGGCTATCTTGCATGTAATAACGAAACCACAGACAAAGTCAACGGAGATGTAGAGCAAATGATCTGACCACCTGACTGAAATTATAGTAGACAATATAGTGTTTGAAACAATAAAATATAGCATCAGTGGATGAAGAAAAGGAAGCATCTAGAGAACTCTTCAATGGGAATAGGAAGAAAGGTGTTTGAGATATACACCTGAATATGGAGTAATGGTCCAATGAAGTGAAGATAACTTTTCTAAATGAAAACGTTGGACAGATTAATAACTAAATCCCCTCCGTGTCTTTTTAAGGACATCAAGTAAAACCTTGTAAGATAATTGGTAAATTTATTCACACCTAAAGAAAACAGAATAGATTTCAAAGTGAATGAAATTGAACAGGTTTAGAACTCATCCTTAGAGAGAAAAGAACTGGAGAGAAATCCTATGTGTAAGAATGGTTGTAATCCATCCGTTATTTAACATGTGGAATCAGAGGAAGAAACATTGTATGGAACAAGCCACAGCAGAAAACAGGATGGAACAAAAATCATTACAAAGGGAACAGCATCTCTATGAAGTATTTCTGACATGAAATGAAGACGTAAAGTGCGAAAAGGCAAACAAAGAAGGTTCAGAAAAAGAAGGGGTAATTTTGTACTGGATAGGTGAACTGAACTATATTGGTCAGCTTTCCCAAAATTCAAAATTTATAGCACAGTTTGTGAATCTAGATAGTGCATGTAAAAATACCTATAATTATTAATGTAAGAATAGTAAGACTACTAGGACCAGACATATGGTCCTGGAAATGTAGTTGGTCTGAAAAGAAATCAGTATGTATGCAAATAAAAGTAACTGATGAAAAATAAGTTATACATCAGGATTAGATTTATACAAAAGCCTTATACTTCAGGGTAAAACCATGAATCGTCTTCCACAAATAAAAACAACTAATAATCTATAAATGGTATTTTGATTTTCTTAAGAACCAATACAATATCATGGCAAATTATAGGTACAACATGAAACCCCGAACACTAAAGAGACTGACCTGAAATGGAATATACATGAGAAATTAAGCCCACATAATGAGAGGATGGTTGAATACTGTCCTCAGTGGGAAGTTCACATTACCTTAGAAGTAGATGAACGTAAACAAACAAGCTGACCTCCTGTTAAATTTCATATTGAAGTCGAAGGGATGAAAGAGAGTTAAATATATGTGAATAAATTTGCAGGCTACATAATGGCGTTCACTAATATGTAAAAAGTGGCTGTCACGTCATCAACACGTAACTTTCACCTCTTTGCCACTGTTGAAATTTCACTTATATGAAGAAATTTTTTCTCACAAATGATAGAGAAATAGTAATATGGACTTCTACGTTAATAAATAGAAAAAAGTGTAATTCGAGAAACAAAGCAAATCTCTGTTATTAAAAACTAGTAAATCTACAAAACAATTTTTAAATACCACAGAGAGAACTAGAAAATAGGAAGTTAGTGTTTCTGAGATTGTTGGAAGACATATGCTAAATTATGAGAAATCTCATGAGCCAAGATGGCAATTGTCTAAAGAGAAAAATCTCTAAGACAAACGAAAAGAGAAGACATCCTAACAGTGTTAAAAGGTTTATCTTGTTTGAGAAGGAGCTCTAGCAGCCAAAGAACATACCAGTCGGCCGAGAAACTCTATTCATACCATCTCCTGCAGGTTGGTTCTTTGGAGATCTGGTATGGAAAGGAGGTGGACCAGTTTAGATGTATTGTGTTGGGTACAATGACCCCCACCCAATCATGGGAAAGAAGGTCGACCCGTTTGGCTAGGATGCCCCCCACCCAATCATGGGAAAGGAAGTGGACACGTTTGGCTAGGATGCCCCCACCCAATCATGGGAAAGGAGGTGGACCCGTTTGGCTAGGATGCCCCCCACCCAATCATGGGAAAGAAGGTGGACACGTTTAGCTAGGATGCCCCCCACTCAATCATGGGAAAGGAGGTGGACCCGTTTGGCTAGGATGCCCCCCACCAAATCACGAGAAAGGAAGTGGGCCCGTTTGGCTGGGATGCCCCCCACCCAATCATGGGAAAGGAGGTTGACCCGTTTAGATGTATCGCGTTATGAAAAATGCTCACCACCCAATCATGGGAAAGAAGGTGGACCAGCCAGGATATCTACAGTTAAAAATGTCATTTTACACCCAGCGTCGTGACCCTGACTTTCAAGATGGGAAAAAGAGTGTACCTAGTTATTTACGCGTTATCCCACAATTGCGTTCCTCCAAGAAGAGAAGTCACCCTCCGGGAGCTTCTTGTGGACACTTTCCGAGGGCTGCTCATCTAGGTTCCTCCATCAAGTCAATTTGAGCTTCTCAATGTGACTCCTGTTATTTTTAGGTAAGATATCGAATCAAAGTTGGATATTTCATTACATTGAAAATATATTTCCCATTGATACTTTACTATCCTCACACTTCTGGTACTTCTTTTCTGTCAACTTTGAAGACTGTGTTCTACAGTAAATAGGAAGCCAGCTGCCAGCTTTGACAGTAGAGTATGTTTCAGTGAAGCGTTGTGCTTGCTTATTTACATGTTACGACGCAGATGAACCAAGTTGAAACGTGCGGTAGATGAGAGTTTCAGGCTGGTGGGACCAAAAATATTTTCGCATATTGAAGACTACACTGAACAATAATAGCTGTTATGTGAGAATTCTGTAACATCATAAAAAGGTAAGATAAAAAGATTGCAGTAAGTAGACACAGGAAAACTGTACGAAAAACAAGGCATGAGTAATTATTATGTGTAGAAATGATAATTAGTTCACAACTACAATCATAGGATTTGGGATTTGGAGTTAGTAATAAATAAGTAGATTGTCTACTGGAGAAACTCGTCAGAGTTCACATTTAAACAAACATGAAAGTCTGGATTGGTTTAATTCTTGACATATACTGAATGAATGATTCATGATTATAATGTCTAAAGTATTTATGATTAAAACTGTTAGTATACATTTATAATTATGTTTTATTTAAAGTTTAAAATATGATATGTGGGTGTGGACTCAACATGTGAAAGGTGCTTACAAGTTGGTGTTAGACAAAAAAAACAGTTAAGTTAAAAATAGGATAAAAAGTACAGATCAACATGGTGATAAGTAACCGGTTTTTATAACTCACAAATTATGTTTTAGTTCCAGATTAAGTTTAACCCCATATCATACCGAAGGGAATTCTTCTGACTGAAGACATCCAAATTTATCTTTTTATATGTAAGATATTTTACGCTACATATTAACAATTGCAGCATTATATAACATTCAGGATATATATTTTAGGTAAATCCAATATAAACAATTAATTGAGTTATATTTTATAATCTCACAATTACATAAACGACATGACGTGCACATCTGTGTCTATTTGACTAAAATAATAAATACAGTGTATCACTATTTATCAAATGTCTCTATAAAGAAAAATCTATAAAAAAATCCACCTTTATCATTCTAAATTCGGATAATTTTAAAAGTAACTACGATACGAACAACAAACGTTTGTTTTCCATACAAATGAATTATACTCTTTGTATAACAAGAGCCCGACTTTCACTAGGACTAAACCTGAAGGTTTGATTATATCTTTTTTTATTGATATAATTTATAGATACAGTTTTAAGAAATGGAGTTTAATAGTTACTTTTTCAATAAACGGTACTACATTTAACAGATAATAAAATATAGTATATATTAGAACAGTCCGTAAACCTTTCCCATGCAGTACTTGTCGAAAAAGATTCTCTCTTTATTGATAGAAAATGTTCAATTTTTCTAAACTTTTTAACACGACGTTATTGAAAACAGACAAGTATTTGCTTACATTAATTTCCAGACTTCTCACTGGTTGTGGAGTAAAGTTAATATTACTTTCTAATCGTCTAACTTTTGTTTCTTATTTCAAGAATTTAATTTAGATGTATAAAACGTTTCCATGGTAATATACAATTAAAATATTTATAGAAAACTTTATACCTACAAATTGTGCTGTACGAAGTACCCATGAACAGCAGTGTGAGAAACTTTCTTCCATTCATTTGTTCGGTTCTCATTTTAATATCTTGTCTCCTTAGTTACTATACGTGGCCGCTCTTTCAGCCGTTGAGGTGTCATTATGTGACCTTCAATAACACTATTCGTTAGTAAAAGAGTAGCCCAAGATTTGGCGATGGTTGGTGATGACCAGTTTAGATGTTACACTAAGTTAGTTTAATAATTTGACTTAAGTTTAAGTAATGATAATTTCCCATTGTTGTTCTTTTAGTTAGTTCAAGAGTCTTAAAAATTACAGTCAGTTGTTGTTGTTGTTTTGAATTAAGCACAAAGCTACACAATGGGCTATCTGTGCTCTGCCCACCACGGGTATCGAAACCCGGATTTTAGCGTGCAAGTCCGCAGACATACCGCTGAGCCACTGGGGGGCAATTACAGTCAGATAGTTGTGGTTATACATACATTAACATATTAGAGAAATGATTAATAAATATTCTGTCAGATAGTTTTCGATCTGTCCACCCCAACCTCCGCTGGTACAGCGGTAAGTCTAGGATTTACAACGCTAAATTCAGGGATTCGATTCCCCTCAGCGGGCTCAGCAGATCGCCCGATGTGGCTTTGCTACGAGAAAACACACACACAAACTTACGAACTGTGTAAGATACAGAAATAATAGTAACTGGACGGACCGTAAGGTTTAATATCCAGCACTGTCAAGGATTTGGAAGCGATGTGTAAATAACAGATTTATGGCCAGTAAGACCCACACCCGCATTTTTCTGCTTTTCCCGTTCACATAAAATCAGACTTGAAATACTTGGAGGACTACAACAAGGTGTTAGTTACCATGTACTCCCTCTTTAGGTGAGTATCGTCATGAGGACTGATGCAGAAGATAAGTGATTCCGAGTAAACGGAAAAGAAGCGCAGTCGCTTTGATGACTTTCCTATAAAAACAGTTACTTATTATCTTCTGACATTCATTTTCCTTTCGAAAGCTGTTTACATTTCTTTCCAATCAAATCCCTAATACGTTTCGTGGATTTTTGTTTCTAGTGATTCTGAGGCTACGACTAATTTTTATTTTATAGATTTTGAAAACTCCGGTAAATTCTTAAAGCTCTATCTATTTATTTTAATATTTAATCTTGTATAACAGTCACAGCCTGATATAAATTTTATTGTTATGAGTTAATGTGTTTTTTAAGAATACACAGTTCTATAAATCACTCAACATTTGGGAATTCTGATGTATAGAAGTACATTAAAAGGTTAATCTATTGGTTAAAAGAAAACAAAACAAACCTGAATCTGTTTACAGTTTTATCATCAATGTTAAGTGTGAAATATGTTGAGAAGTGATAATTGAAGTAATCAATAGAAATCTAAACAATTCCAAACAGGACAAACACCAGAACATTTTTGAATTTCTATGTTACTACTTTTAAAAATATAGAATTACTTATACAGTAAAAAATACAACAAATACTTCACTAAATATGCTGATATTTTCCCATAGTTTTCTAGATACTCATATGTTTATTTTTCTTCAAATTTTAAAATAGTTTTTACCATCGCTGAGTTTGTTGTTAAATCAGACAACCACTAATATCTACCTGACATGCGCAGTTTCTGAGGAATTCTCCACACGTAGCTTCGTCATCAACATTCGTACAACGTTGACCGAGAAGACAGTGTTACCCTAAAAAAAAACAAAAAACAACATTTCTAATTAAATTCCCGTCCTTCTACATCTATGTACATATGTATATATGTGTATATATAAATACAGTTATTATAGTAAATGGATGAGAAAGTGTATGAGAACCTACGTAAATTATTTATATGTACATCAACTTGATGAGATATACACTAACAAACGGTACAAAAGTCCGGTGTATCTCTCCACGCCACACCAAACACGATCGACCTTTCTGCCATGTGGACATTATATTATTAAAGTCAATCCCACTATTCCCACTATAGAGAGAACCACAAAATATCTTATGATTAAATTAAAGTACACAAATAGATGGCAATAAGAAACAAAGATTTAAAGTTGAAAGGATGTGCAATTTACTAGCAGTGATAAAAACAAATTATAAAATTCTGTGTGATACTCTAGAGCAGGGACGGTGAAACTTGTTTAATGTAAGAGCCACATGCGATAAACTTCAGATGTTTGAGAACATGAAGAAATATTACACACACATTGTGTCATGTAAATATTAATAAATACATGTATGTAATGATATTTATTAATGTGTATAGTTTTCAAACTGTTAATTTGTATCAGTTTCAATAATCACAAAGTTTGTTTGTTTTATGAATTTCGCGCAAAGCTACTCGAGGGCTATCTGCGCTAGCCGTCCCTAATTAAACAGTGTAATACCAGAGGTAAGGCTAGTCATCATCACCCACCTCCAACACTTGGACTACTCTTTTACCAACGAATAGTGAGGTTGACCGTCACATAATAACTCCCCACGGCTGAAAGGGCGAACATGTTTAATGCGACCGGGATTCGAACCCGTGACCCTCAGATTACGAGTCGAACACGCTTGCACAAACCCGGCCAACCACAAAGTATACACACACACATACAAATATATACCAAATGTTTTCAAAATCCTGGCTGATTATTACTTCAACTATATTGAGCGTACTTAATACCGAAACATCTAAGAAAAATATCCAAATTTTCAATTAGAGATATTTTAATGAAATACCACCTTACAAAATTTTAGTCTTGTCATAATATTTTTCTGGCACAGACATTCGCATTATAATCAGGCTATTCACTGCTTGAAGAAGTCTTGTGAATCGTTGAAATTCGGTTGATATGTTGTCAAAGCTGTACGAATTAGCTCTGGCAACTTCACAAACTTCATTACAGAGTACAGTAATTCACAGCAAGATGTTGTGCTGAAAATTGAGATGCGTCGCACACTGGCTTTCTTCAGGGCAGAATATTTTATTTCTGGAATTTGCTTCCAGAACTCAATTGCAGAAAGGGATTTATGGATCATATTTAGACCCAGGTCCTCCAGTAGTTCTATTAGTTCCATTTTCACAACAGATGATTCTGTAACTAGTTCAAGAATTGGATAACCATCATTAATCACATCAACTATGAATGAAGGTACAAGAAAGGAGAAGCAAGGCTTCAACTTCTGCAAGTCCTCAAACCTGTGTAGGATATTATCAAGCAGTCCTTGTAATTTATCTTTGTATTCTTCCAATTTCTGGTTTTTTATTTTAATATCAAGAAATGTATTTAGTCTCCTTTTGAGATTGGGATAATAATTGAAGTTTCTTCACAATATGTCTCTTCAAAAAAATTCTTATTTTATTCTGAAAGTTGAAAATTGTCTAAATAAGATTAGAAACAATATTATCCTTACCTGTAGTGTCAAGTTGAGAGTTTCAGATGATTCATTATATCGGTAAGGAACATTAGATTTTGCATCCATTTATAATTTTCCAGTTGAGAATGGAATATTTTCTTTTCTTCAAGAAAAGTAAAAATAGGCTCCATCAGATCCACAAACCTATGCAAGGCATTACTGGTTGACAACCATCTTCACAATGTAAAAGAAAGAGACATCACTGAGTTTATCTTCAAGTTCCAGTTCTTCAATAAAATTTTTGAACTCTCGGTGGATCTTGCCATTTAAGTGTACGAAATAGACAATTTTACAAACAAGTTTTATAACATCTTCACACTTGAAGTATCTGGCTGCCAGGTGTTCACGATGTATAATGCAATGAACAGGGAGAAACTCTGGAATGCTGGGATCACTTTTCATAAGTGCAATTAATCCTGCATTTATCCCCACCATTGCAGGTGTTCATCTGTTGCAACACTGACGAGTTTACCCAGTGGAATATCAGTATTTGTTAAGGCTCTGTCAAACGCATATTTAATATCAACACCACGATTTGTTTTTAATTGCCAGTAAGTCCAACATCTCTTCTTTCACAGTTACATCAGAGGAAACATAACGAATAAATACCGCCAGTTGTGAGTTGTCTTGTATGTCTGTCGGTTTGTCAAGGGCTAAGCTGAATGCAAGAGAATTCTTTAAATAATTTTGTATTTTGAGTGCAACTTCATTACTGATCTGGGAGATACGTCTCTCTGTAGTGTGGCATGAAGCTACTGGTTATGCCATTAATCACTGAAGTTTTGTGTTATTTGGGTGTGACACTGCAGCAACTTCAGCGATATTCTTATTAACAAATTCAACACCAAATTATTGGCGTTTAGTACGAGTAATATTCCATGATATAACAGAACTAGCTTTAGTCGTTGTATCAACTTCCTTACTGAACATTGTAAACAGTGAGTGCTGGCTATTACATGATGATTTTAACACAGTTAACTTCTTTTTTCTGTAATTATGATTTAAATGGATAATCAGATGAAATGTTTTTGTGATTTGTTTCATGGTGTTGTTTCAAGTTACTGGCTTTGTGATGTCTGAGTAACACATTGCAGATAATGTACAAATATTTACCTCATTTAACAGTGAATGTAAAAAATTTCTTTGTACTCTGGATTAAAATTTCTATTTTCATCTTCATACTTTTACTTCTTACAATTTGATGACGTCAACTTCCTTCACAAAATTTTCACAGACTGTTAGAAAAAGCATTACTTATTAATTATTGTTACGTAATACAATGTTTAAACCATTGTTTTATCAATAAACGACAACAGCCAAGTATTTACAAATACTATTGTCGAGTGAAACAATAACTATCAACTTTTCCTTCCACGTTTTTCCATTTCTTGATCAATAAACAGAAAGCTTGACCCAGTGACGTACGATAACCTGAGGAAAGTCATGAAGGGGTGAGTTAGAATCTTCATCTTCTGTTTAAATAAACGTCACTATATGTATGCATCTGTTCATTAAACGTTTCCACATTTATTGATAAAAGAGCATTAAACTTGACATAGTGATTCAGTAAGACATGAGAAAGATCATGAGAAGGAGCCGTCGAATTTCCGATCCCCACGCAGTTTCGTATCTAATTTCAATCAAAACACATTACTTTTCGAAAAACAACACAAATTAAAAAACGTGGCATTGGTATACTATTGATTAACTGCCTTCGATCTAATCTATTGACCCGGCATGAATAGGTGATTAGTGCGTTCTTCTCATGCTGTGCAAGTCAGGGCTGGAATTCCAGTCGTATCCTGAGTGGTCCAAGAGTCGGCGATGGGTGGTGATGACTAACTGGCTTTTTTATAATGTTACACTTTGGCAAGGCTAGCGCAAATAGTCCTCGTGTAGCTTTATACGAAATTCAGAAATCAAATAAACAAACTCTAGTCTATCATTTCAAAAAGTATTGTCAGAAACTTGTTTGGTTAGATTTACATTCGTAGCTCCCCTGTCGCCTAATTGGTTAGCACACGGTAACAAAGACACCTGTTATGTGCTTTGTTAAGATGAAGTGTATTCTTTTCTACAAGTTTTTTTTTTATCAGAAGTGTTCCATTGTTTGCTTTCTTTTATTCACGTTTTTCGTGTAATTTGATTTATATACTTACCGCTAACCATTATTTCTTTTATATTTTCTAATACATTTTATACCTGTTGTTGTAATTTTTTAACAAGGTGGTATCTCGCAATGTTTTCTTTCCATATGCTAATTATTTAACTAGTGTTTTATTTCATGTATTTTTGTTTACACCCCTTCTTTGAGGTGGGATGAATAAAGAGAAAACAAGAAGCACGGTACTTATAAGACAGTACTTGTGGGATATGCCGGGATTGTGAGTTCGAGCCTCACCTAAGGAATGTAGGTTTTGTTACTCAGTGACTCAACGGTATGTCTTATTTGATGTCTGTAGCTTCAGATTATTATCATGTCTTATCTGATGTCTGTAGCTTCAGATTATTAACATGTCTTATCTGATGTCTGTAGCTTCAGATTATTAACATGTCTTATCTGTTGTCTGTAGCTTCAGATTATTAACATGTCTTATCTGATGTCTGTAGCCTCAGATTATTAACATGTCTTATCTGATGTCTGTAGCTTCAGATTATTAACATGTCTTATCTGATGTTTGCAGCTTCAGATTATTAACATGTCTTATCTGATGTCTGTAGCTTCAGATCATTAACATGTCTTATCTGATGTCTGTAGCTTCAGATCATTAACATGTCTTATCTGATGTCTGTAGCTTCAGATTATAAACAATAACTTTCCAGGCTCAAAGTGAGTAAGGTTTTGAATCCTCTTGAAATGCTGCATCTTTTTTTTCCAACCATTTAGCAGAAGTTGGATAAGTTAGAACCATTACAAATGACAGAATATGGGTCCGTTTCACACTCATTGGCATCGTTTTTCTTGTCACTACAACAAACTGACATCAAAGAACCACGATATGATGTCTTCCAGTGACCGAACCATTGACACTGGAAACATTTGAGAGGGTTTGGAATGTATGTTCCTACCTTGCAATAAAGATAACCTGCCTTGATGGTGGGAGGTGGCCACGGTGATGTAAATGTTAAAATGAGGACATTAATTGAATTCATAATTCTGTCTTTGTGAGTGGAGAGACGAAACTTCTTAGAGGGAGAAACCAGCAGGAATCTCCGGGTTGTGTGACTAATATAATAAAAGTCCATGTATATTGTTATGTAAATCTCGTGTAGATGTTTTGTAGGCGACAACGTGTCGTGTTGTGTTTGTATTTTTATTTCTATTATTTATATTTACATATTTATATTATTGTTTCGAAGTTTAAACTAATAAAATATGTTATTCATTTAGGGTAACATGTAGAATTTTCTAGAATTAAGTAGACCAATCATATGTATGTAACTGAAATGTTGGCGGCCTCGTGTCTAGACGTTGAGTCTCGTGCAAGAACGGACATGTGTGTATTGCTCTGAAATTCTATGGAAGTTTCGCAATTGTTCGAGCAGTAGGCCTACTGGTATAAAAGGACGGTGACGCGAGAAGAGAGAAATAAGTCAGACATTAGTTTTATTTCAAAAGAAGAGAGTCAGTCATTTCGCTTGAGAAAGTTTAAGTGTTTGCTGTGATTGGTGACTGAAGTTAGATCTACGGAAGCTGGGATTTTGTTTCGTCAATCTCTATGATTCATTCGAATTACTGGTTGTGCTGAGAGTCGACACGTACGGGTCTAGTCAGGGGAGATCGAAAAAATTGATGGCAACAAGTTTGTGACGTTCATCGGAGGCATCGTGAAAAGAACATCGTCGAATTTACTGAACTGTGAATTGCTTCTAAACTTCTTCATTTAAACTTTGGAATTTCTTCGTGGGACCAAATTCACACCCTAGACTAGAATTTGAGACTTTCATTTTAGATCATTATATTAGATACAGGCCAGTACCATTTTGTATTGTGATTAATTTTGTAGGTTGAAACTAGTACCATTTTTTTTGTAATTAATTTTGAAGGTTTAAACTTAATATCTGTCATTGTTATTATATAATTTATGTTATATCTGTTAATAGTTTGGTGTAATAAATTATACAAGCTGTTATCTGTGTCTTTCTGCTGCGTTTAGTCTACGAAAAACATAAAACATAAAAAAACGTAACAATATAATTGTCAGTTTTGCATTTAGCGTTTTGTGGTTTCATTCATGTTTCAGCATTTTTTACCACTACCTTACCTCACATGCATTGATCTCACAACATGTGACATGAAGGTTTATCGGGTCCAAAAAGAGATACACACTTTACGACGTTTTGCAGTATTTGTGATATTTTGGCTCGGCATGGCCAGGTGGTTAAAGCACTCGCCTCGTAATCCGAGGGTCGCGAGTTTAAATCCCCGTCACACCAAACATGTTCTCACTTTCAACCGTGGGGTGTTATAAAATGACGGTCAATCCCACTATTTGTTGGTTAAAGAGTAGCCTAAGAGTTGGCGGTGGGTGGTGATGACTAGCTACCTTCTCTCTAGTCTTACACAGCTAAATTAGGAACGGCTAGCAGATAGCCCTCGTGTAGCTTTGCGCGAAATTAAAAACGAACCAATCTATTCATTTTTACAATTACGTATAAAAGGAAGGAGCTTTTCACGTCTTTGTTGTTTATTTTCAAGCGCAAAGCTACACAAAGGTCTGTCTGTGCTCTGCCCACCACGGTTATGGAAACCCAATTTCTAGCAGTATAATTCCACAGATGTACGATTGTGCCACTGAGGGTCTTTTTCATGTTTAAGATGAATAACCTTTTATCAATCATTAATTTACATAATTTCCGTCTAGAGGACAGGCACTCCAGCTTGAATAAAAATAAACAATTCTTGTTTTGTTTGATTTAGGTTCGTGGAAGTATCGTATACGTGGCACTTAAATACGTAAGTTGGTTTATTGTCAAGTATTTGATTTGATGTCCAATGCTATGTTACTTTTAATCACATTATGTTGCATAAGATCGATTGTACAGGCTTACATTGGTTTTATTGTAGTGGAATGTTTATATGCTTTACAGTAGCTTATGTACGCTGAATCCGAAAATATACCTTTATTTCTCCATCACCTACTGGTTCTTCACAAAACGTCTTATGCACTTTTACATAAGTAAATCATTTTCATTGTAAACGGATCACATTTTGTTATGCTTGAAATGTAGATAACCACAAACTATAGATTTCTCTTCATCGATTGCGACGTGAATGTTTTATCGATCGTTCTAAAACTCACGAGAAATACACAGTTCGTTTATAAACGGTTAAAGGCCGCATGACGTATCATTTTTGGATAGTATTTGTTGTTGTTGTTTTCAATATTATATGTTCGTCGCTATGGTAACAAGAGGTTTAATTAATGATCTTGATATATTCTGTTATTTTTGTATAAAAGTGATCTAAGTAAGAGGGTTTTTCCCCGATTTGTTAAAAATTACTTTCGTGACAGAAAAGATGGATATCAGTGTCGATGTCTGCAGAACTGAATTATTGAAAATCCCTTATTAAAACAAAAACAATTGTTTGTTTGTTTTTGAATTTCACACAAAGCTACTCAAGGGCTATCTGTGCTAGCCGTCCCTAATTTAGCAGTGTAAGACTAGAGGGAAGGCAGCTAGTCGTCACCACCCACCGCCAACTCTTGGGCTACTCTTTTACCAACGAATAGTGGGATTGACCGTCACATTATACACCCCCACGGCTGGGAGGGCGAGCATGTTTAGCGCGACGCGGGCGCGAACCCGCGACCCTCGGATTACGAGAGCACGCCTTAACGCGCTTGGCCATGCCAGGCAACAAAAACAACTTTTATGAAGTTTAAATTGGAATACCTGTGTTATTAGATGAACAAAAACTTTGCCTGACTGATGTTTCTTGGTTTTAGTTGAAAAAATTTATATTCACGGTTGTATTTTACTTTCTTTGTCATGTCATATGTAACTTCATTGTTTATTAAACAAATAATATCCGTGAAATCTCTGAATGTGGACTGCGTGTGAAGCTCGTCACATCGAAATGGTGTCACTGTCACAGACTTAATGCGGTGTTTAGCTGTAACCTCATAACCTGCCTTGATGTCATAAAATGACATTAAAATAGACATAAAACTGACTTCAAAGTACATAATATCAGCATAAAATTGAGAAGGAATTACATTTTAAAGAAGAAAAAAGTATTAACTGAAGAATTCCATTAAACTTACATTCATAATGAGATTTGCCAAAAATGAACATGAACGGCGTGTGTGTCACTTCTTATAAGTGAGTTATGTGTGATGCTGGATCTTTCTCAGTGTCGTTTTTCAAAACCGCTTCTGCTTCCACTACGGTCCAGATTCGGATTATACTTCTTGAAACGATCAATTAAATTCTTTCTATGTTACTTCCCGAACTCGATAGCTTACCATAAGTTACATCTCAATTGATTACTTGCCTTGAATCAGATTAGGAATTATTCTTCAGTGTTTTCCATTACAGAAAGAGATGTTCCCGTTAGTCTTAATGAAATTTCGCGCAAAGCTACACGAGGGTTATCTGCGCTAGCCATCCCTAATTTAGCAGTGTGAACCTAGAGAGAAAGCAGCTTGTCATCATATCCACCTCCAACTCTTGGGCTACTCTTTTACCATACACTGAGAACCCAAATTCATATAGAATATAGATACTAATATCATAATTCAAGTATATGAAATTGTCAAAAAAACAAAACACGTGCTCACCCCAAACCAAAATAAGGATACAGATTTGGATTGGATTTACAATGAATATTTACTGAATGAGCAGCAGAAAACCAAATTTAGAAATCTGTAATTTATAAATTTAGATAACTTTACAATAAAACAAAGGAGGGGATGAAGTTTATGGATCAGTTAAATCGGAAATTCACTTCTTGGAAAATTAGTAGTGAAGATGAATGTATAAAAAACAAGAGTCTGGTTACAGGAAAAACAAGAAACATTAACTCGAAAAACCAAAAAGTAATAATAAATGCACACCGAACAGGCACGTGCACTTTAGATTTGTTTGCATCGCATGTTTATCAATAAAGTAAATGTGAAAATACAAGAATAATTAACAGTCTCGCAACAAGAAGTGATCCCTTCCATGAAATGAACCTTCAGAATGTGACACCACGAAATGTTCATTTATAGAGCAAAGTAGAAATTCCAAATTAGGAAATTTAAAAGTATTGATGGATAAAAATAGTAATGCTAGTGAATTTGTTGAAAGTAAATTAGTACGTATTTACTTCCAATACAAAGTAATGATAGAAGTTTAGTCATAATCTTCATTAAAGGAATCCAAACATAAAATTTCGTATGATAAAAAGATAATCGCTTCCATGTAAAAATAAAAAATCAAACATTAAAATGCGTTAACAAGAATACTTACACTTAGAATCCATCTAAGAATAATTACAGGTGGAAATTTTTTGGGATTGACCGTTACATAAAAATGCCGCTGCGGCTGAGAGGGCTATCCGTGTTTGGAGCGACGGGGATGCGAACCCGCGACCCTTAGGTTACGGGCCGGACCCCTGTAGTTTACTACAAAAAACATAACGTAAAGCTTAGCTGAAAACTACTTTGCAAACTTTATTTTGCTTTTTCCTACAACTCAGTGTCATAAACTTCTAAATTAAAAACTATTTTGCTGTTATGTCATCGAAGTTGTCATAAGATAAACCTTTCTAATAAATCAACATGAATATTCAGGATTCAACACAAACATCGTAGTTCAGATGATAGTTTTATTGTTTAGGAACGATGCATATTCAAGTCCCTGATGGCTTGAAGGTAAGTCTTAATAATTATAATGCTAAATATCGGGATTCGATACTGTAAGTTAGTAGAGCACAGAAGACAATTGTTTTTCATAAAGTGTTCTTTACGCATAAACTTTGATTAAACAACTAACAATGAGGGACGCGTCTCTAATCTAGTCAAAACTCCTTTCGTGAGTAAGTCAATTCACTTGACGAAACATTTCCGGGTAAAGACGACGTTCGCTCGCGTTAGCGCTATCACTTCACACACGCAGCAAACCAGATATGTATGACTCAATAACGTTCCATTTATCATACATCCACAGACTATTTACAGATATGTATGACTCAGTAACGTTCCATTTATCATACATCCACAGACTTTTTACAGATATGTATGGCTCAGTAACGTTCCATTTATCATACATCCACAGACTGTTTACAGATATGTGTGACTCAGTAACGTTCCATTTATCATACATCCACAGACATCACCCTACGTAATGTTTAGTAACAGGGACAAGAGACTGCACGCTGCGTCATCTTAATTATTGTGTAACAACATGCATTTGTGTAAATTGAGAAATTTAACTTGATTACAAGCATGCTCTTATGGGTCAGGTATAAAACATTATGTTAAAAAGAACTAATAAACAAGTTGAAGGTATAACATGATATAATTAAAGTTTGGTGCAGTTTTAAAATATATATTATCTTTACGAACTCGTAAATAATATTTTGTATAAAACAAGGAAATAATTTTATTTTTCATGTCATTGCTTGAATTTATTAAAAAAAATAATTACACTAAACAAAGTGAAGCTAATTGCTGACCTGTTTTATTTACTTGCAATGTTACGATGCATGCTAATATGTTTTTGCAGGAAATGATATATCATTACAGATTATAAAACAAACAAAACATGGCTGCTATGCGTTTTAACATTTTTATTAATAAAGCAGAGAACAACGTTTCAATCTTCAAAAACATTTTCAAGTTAACCATTCCGACATGCACTTTTGTTTCAAGTGGGTTTTTTGTCATCAAGAAGAACAATACGTGGTTTAATATGTAAAACAAAATGTACGGAGGGAAAGAAACACTAAATGTACTTGTACTGAAAAAGAATGTATTTTGAAATCATTGCGAGTTGTGGATTTGTTTGTCTAATCATATGGTGAATTATTACAAGCACTTCTAACGTAGAAGTGTGAACTTTGTGTGATTTTTGTCATAATGTGCTATATTTCCGAAATAAACATACAAGTAATATTGCTTTATTTTGACAATTTTATCGAGTAAACTTGAATTTAAAAAGTATGTTCATTTTCTCGTTGATCGAGTTTTTGTTAATTCACTTTCAAAGACTGACTAATGACATGTATGTGGTATTTAATGTTACACTTAGATATTAAAACTCACACTACAGCACGTGACCCACAGCTTTCTAGTTGTAAGTACTTACAAGTGTTGTGTAATTGAGTATAGGAATATAAAGAGCGTACTTAGATGTTTGATTGTAAATATAAAGAGAACCACAAAATTTTTATTCGTTTGTTTTAGTTGCATCTATTTCTGCAGAGGGCATGCTTAGATGTTTGATTATATTTACACAACCCCCTTCAAACATGTGGTCAGCTATTGGTCAGTTATTTCTTTTTTTTTTCTTTGTGAACCTGACGATGACCGAAAAAGGTCGAAAAGTTGTTCGCTCCTCTACATAAATAAATTTCTCAACCAACGCCAGCCGTTTTAAAATATATACTTTTGTCTACAAGTTGTTTTTATCGTCATCACGGATTTAAAAAATGTATTTGTTTTTTCCCCAATAACACGTAACTAAATACATGAAATCCAGTATATGTGTGTTTGTGTACGTATGAAGACCTTTTCACATCACGGAACACATCAGTTCCTTATATACGGATGGACAACACAAAACCACCCGAGCAAAACAGCTAATATACTGAAACGAAACATAAAACATAAAAACTAAAACAATTTAAAGTTTCTATCTTACAGTAAATCAAAGATCTTAAAAAAGATAAACACAATGGAAGCTATACCCGTTAACGAAATAAATACAAAAATAAACAGATACAATGGACGGTACATGTAATTAAACCGATATTCAAAACCATAAAAACAACCCACAATAACAATACATTTGATATTATTACTTTCACTTTAACACTTACTGTAAAGTATCACACAATATTACAGTTTGTTTTTATCACAACTAGAAAATTGTGTATCCTTTCAACTTTAAAACACAGAAATAGATGCTGCTAAAAACAAACTAATCAGAAACCAGTCGTGGTTCTCTTCATTTTTATATTTCATGTAATACAAACATATAATATATGTACGTTTAAACTTGTATATGCAGAATAAATCTACAGAAACATCTCAAACTTGTTTTTCTGTGATTTACACCAACATATCCTTTCATTCGTGATCGTGAAGAACGACCCTGTTATTTATACTCTAGGTGCAAATTGTTAACTAAGTTAAAGAGAAACTGTCTTTTGTGTAACTCTACTTTTAAAATCTTCACTTCTCAGTTTTATATTTCTCTTTTCATTTTCCCTTTCTTTCATTACGTAATTTATAACAGTTGATTGAGCAGTATTGTTTCACTTCTAACCAATATAAATTGTGAGACAAAACAGTAAAGTTGAACCACAATACTATTAAATATCTGTATGTAGTAACTATGGAGACGAAATATTAAAATATAAACCGAACTGTTCGAAGAAAGAACAAAATCTTTATGGTCAAAGGTTGCTCACCTCGTATTCCCCGTGTTCTTCGGCCATTACAGTTTGTACGTATAATGTTTTGTATAAATATTTTAAATGTGAATTAAATTCTTGAAATGAGAAACAAAAGCTAGACAACTGGTAACATTCACTTTACTCTACAACCTATGAGAAGGTTAGCAAATACTGGTCTGTTTTACATCACGTCGTGCTGGAAAATTTTGAAAAAGTAAGAAAAAAGATTCAGTTTACAGCAAGTACTGCAGGTGAAATATTCAGGAATTACAAGGGTAATAAACATTTTTGTTAGACTACATGAATAAGTAAAAGTATTTTCTTTGTTTAACACATAGAGTTTAACATTTTTGATTAACTCATCAATAAAAGTTTATTGATACATTGAAAGGAAGTAGTAATAAGATAATCTACATTTTGATAATGAGGAGGAATTACAGACAAACCGGGTAAAATTATTAACAAAAATGGATAAAAACAATTGTAGATCACACTGCCATGAAAATGGAAGGTAAATAGGGAATTTAAACAGAAAATCTTTTAGCTTTCATACTTTTTAATGGTTTACAGTGGTTCTCAGAGTTTTTCATAAGACATTGAAAATATAGGGGCTAAGAATTCAAAATATGTAAAACATTAATTGTGATATTTTTTTGATATTGAAAGGGAACATGCCAACACAAAATTAAGAACAAGGAATCCCAGGTGTGATTGATCTGATCATTTACTAATTCAGCTCCTGAGGTGCCTTTCAAGATGATAATTTCAGTTAGAGTTACTCTGGTAGAAATTATTTTTACAATACTTTCTTTCTGAACTGTAGTTGATTATTAGAAAGTACCAAAATATTTAGAGTTGTATCACTTCACTTACATTTCTTACACAACCACAAAAAGCAAATATTTGGCTGCTAATATAGATAGTTTTTCTAAAAGTTCTTTAAACACATTTTATGGGTGTTGAGTGTTGATACAATTACTGGAACCTTCTTTATCATGAAAACTTTTGTTTTTGAGAATGATTGCATGAGAGATTGAAATGTATTTGTTTTTAAAATATTCCTTCTTGTGTGTTTCTTTCACACGTCTTACGCTACTGTTTAAAAGAGCAGTATTTAGAATGTGAAATTATATTGAAAATTGCTTCGGTCACGGATGACGTTATTCACAGTTCTTGCTCCTAAAGGACAAGAAAGGATGTTTAGTTACGTACAGGAGAAAGTTATTCGTCAAGAAGAAAGTGACCGAAACCGAAAAAGTGAATTGATTGTCTACCGAAAAACCACGATAGCTCAGAAGAAAGTGTTAATACTATTAACAGTGGTTGTACACGCACGACACAACCTCGGACATGCGCATTTTATTTCACAGAAGACGTTTATCTTCTGTTTACTCACGAAAGCTTAAAGAAATTTAGGTGTATGTTTTTTGACAACTCTGGGAAAAGTCGGCTATTTCCATAATTTGTTTTTGGTTTGTTGTTTTTTTGACGAACTTTAGAAACATTTCTATCTCAGAAATCTAACCGCATCTTGACCATTTGGCACGATCGCGAAATCTAATATAAGAATCAGAGTACTTTATTTCTATGAGGTAGTTAATGTGGACAACATTACATTCGAGAAAGGTAATGCCACAATGATTTTCTATCAGAAATTGGGTCAAAGATAAAACTCTCAGGTCAACACGACATTCGAGAAAGGTGGTGCGGTAATACAAATTACCTATTAGAGATTGGGTCAAAGTTAAAACTGTCTCAACGATTTCCGCTTCGTGCCCCCGTTTTATTTCTGTGTGCGAAGTTAAAGTTTGTTCTTTTGTTGAAGACTATAGCAATAATTATGATCTCTAACCCCCACAGGTTTATAACTAATGTAATTCCCTTGAATTAACCCTAGTAATATTAAACAATGTTTAGTTTAATCTCTAGAACAGTATAATTACTCTTAATACACTCCAGCAAATATATCAACAAAGAGTGTCTTTCAGAGCTGAACCTGTGTAAAACAATCATATTGTAGTGACCTTCAGAACAATCACTGGTGATTTCAACAGGAGCGCTTCGGCTGAGAAACGTTTTACAACGAACGTTAGGAAACAAGTCGTCGTGAGTGTTACTGCAAAATACGTTTTACTCGAGCACGTGAATATTGTATGCGTACTCTGAAGTTTGTGTTATACAAATATTTTTACAATAAATATTTGATACAATTATATCAATACCGTTATAACGGTCCTTGTTTTTCCATAAGAAAATGTCAGGACCCTTCTCACGCAGATCAAAAGAAGAAGCGCAATGCCACTATTTCATTTTTTAAAACATTTTTGATTTATTGTGTACCTACGCCTACTCCAACCTCTTTTGTTTAACTTTTCATTGCCCTGTAACTAGGCCTATTGCCGGGAGTGTAGGTGTCATGATTATTTTGTACGAGTCTTAGATTTCTTTTTCGTGAAAATCTACACGAGTTTTGATTTCAATTTCTTGCAAAGCTATACGAGGACTATTTGCGTTAGTCTTTCCTAATTTATCAGTGTAAGACTAGATGGAAGGAAGTTAGTCATCACCACCCACTACCAACTCTTGGGCTACTCTTTTACTAACGAAGAGAAGGATTGACCCAAATATTATAACGTTCCAACAGCTGAAAGAGCGAACATGTTTAGTATGACGGAGATTTGAACCTGCGACCCCCAGATTACGAGTCGAGCGCTTTAACCACTTTAGGTTTTATAAATCATTGTTTGTCGTTTTAATATCGATATTATTGAAACTTGATTTAAACACCGACTTTTTATTTGTGATTGTTATTAATAAACACCATCTCGCGTAAACGAGTGTGCCTCTCATTTTTGTTCAGTTTCAGGAGTTGATATTGTCAGAGCCGCCTGAACAACTGGGACTGGAACCTCGGAGGGATCGGAAATGTTTTGCGTTCTTTAATCTACATCACTATTACAAACTGCACACTTCTAATTAATTTATTTGACGAAATCCGTGTAATAATTTCCTAATCTTTGTTCATGCGGAGCCACCTGACACACTTTCATTGATTTTTGTGAAACATCGAACTAATTACACAAACCATATTTTTATGTTAATTCTCATTTATCACAAAAACGCGCCCTGTATGCGTTATAAAAGTTACCAAATATTTATTCCTTTTTTATTAGAGTAGCAGAAGAGTTGGTGGTGAGTACCGTTAAATAACTGCTTTTTTGTTGTTACAGATCAAAGATGGCTAACACTTTGTGTGAGAAAACAAATTATGTAAAAGTGTCACAATTTGTACAATTTTGCCCGCCAGTAGCTCAGCGGTATGCATGCGGACTTATCACGCTAAAACCGGGTTTCGATACTCATGGTGGGCAGAGTACAGTTGGTCCATTGAGTAGCTTTGTGCTTAATTCAAGACAACACCATCGTAAAATTACTTCTGCGACGCTACTGTCACCTGGTGGACCAAAGAAATGTGTAAGAACTGTTGATGCAATGGGCAGAGTACATGTGGCTCATTGTGCAGCTTTGCGCTTATCAACAAATAAACAGTTTTATCAATAACATATCCGAGGGAACGATTATAAACTTTCTCTGATCATTGTACAGTACAGAAACTGTAAATATAATTTATAAAGATATCACAAATCGCCACTCTTAGGAAACGTTCATTTAAATTTTGAATGAATGAATTAAACCCTATACCGTTCAATCACGTGTGTGTATGTATGTAATTTACATATACATATTTCTAAGACAGGCTACATGGACAATATTTCATTCCTTATTATTCTAATCCGTTTTACTTCACTTTTGATTGTCACCCCCCGTGGCTCAGTGGTCTGCGGACTTACAACGCTAAAATCCGGGTTTCAATACCCTGGTGAGCAGAATGTCCAGTACAGTTTACAATTTATTATATTTTTGTTGTGTGTACCAGTATAGAATGATAACTGAGTATATAGGCTATTACAGTATGTGTTGTTGAGTACAAATTGTTTTGGTTCACAATGGATTTACATATTACCATTGACATTGTTTCTTGCAAACAGCCACTAAACAACAACCTTAAAGAAACTTTTGCAATGACTGAAAACTATTTTTTCTAAAATGGATTGAAACCAGTCAAGAATGGTTTTCAACGTATCAGAATGCAGCAAATTGATAAAGGTGGTTATGAATTCATGTTTATGTGCTGATGGACCTTGGCCCTAGGATAACTTTCTGACAATCTTTGTCCAAATGTAGACCTAGAGTTTAGTATGTTATGTTAGACTGTCTTATCAACATTTTACTTT
This sequence comes from Carcinoscorpius rotundicauda, assembly GCA_011833715.1. Lineage (NCBI taxonomy): Eukaryota > Metazoa > Arthropoda > Merostomata > Xiphosura > Limulidae > Carcinoscorpius > Carcinoscorpius rotundicauda. The sequence continues at coordinate 48,345 of MU033992.1, forward strand.
ATGAATTTCAGTATTTTTCTTAGCATTATAACTATGTATGATCCGTATTATTTTGTGTTTTTCATTTCTGTATTTTTCAGACTGCAAGATGAAACATGTTCATTTAAGTGATGCACAAAAGAAAAAACTGGCAAAAGAGAACCAATAAAAGGCTTTGGATTTAGTGGCCACGACTAGATAGCTGACTAAGTTTTTTCACTGAACTTGCACAACAAGATCTTCCAAATCAGAACTCATCTCTACCATCAGAAGTCACTTGTACTGTATCTGACTCTGACATGATTAAACTTGAACCAAGCTCCACACTTACAAGTACCACTTTGTCCACTTTCAGAACATCATGATGACGTTGAGGTGTCACAGGTTTGCTCAATTGGCACAAGTTCCACAACTGATCTCACTTTGCCTGTAAATTCTCCAGATATCTCTGGTGTTAATGTTGATGCAAGTTGCTCTGCAAGAGTTTGTCAGTTGACAAGCTAAAATATGCACATATAAATCAGATAAGTGTTCGATACTAAAAAGATTGGTAACCTTTTGAATGCTTTTTACCTTTCTGGAACTAAAAAGCCATATGACTGATGAAATGACAAACCAGGTATTGCAGTACTTAAGTGAAGCTTGCAAACTTAATTTTTCAAAATATGGGGGCCGGTCTTACAACAATGCTGCCAACATGTCTGACTTTTATAAGAGTATGCAGCAAAAATTTTAGAAGAAAATAAGTTTGCCACGCATGTGCCCTGTGCAGCTTATTCACTAAATCTGATGGGCCGAGGTGCTGTTGACTGCTGTCAAGTTGCAGTTATTTTTTTCTCTATGATGCATTTGCTTTATACATTTTTGTCAGTCACAACCAGCCAGTGAAAAATTCTTAAAACTTGTCTTGGAAATAAAAGTGTGTTAAAATTCCTCTGATACCAGATGGAAGACACATGCTATGGCAACAACATCAATTTTGAAGTCTTTCTTTAAGATTTTGGAAGCTTTAAAATGTCCAGTTGAAAACCAGTCCCCAAAGGAAGACACTAGAAGAGAAACTGACAATATTTCAAATTTTATGCAAGAGCTAGAATTTGTTTTTATGTGATATGATATTAGATTATATTTTCAGTGAGGGACACTTATACTGATGAAAATATATAACCAAGTTGATTCTGTTAACATTATTCTTATATGCGCCTGTAAACTATTTAATGAAGATTTTGAAACATTTCTTTTTCATGAATTTGTAATTTATGAAAGTTGAAATAAGTTATGTTTGAATGTAACTCCATATCATACTTAGAATAAGGAAATGAAGCCACGTTTTACTTCTACCCACAAAATTCTCACCGAATTAAAACTATTGCCTCTGCTGTGCTTAAATAATTTATCTTTAGAACAATATTCAGTCACAACGGATTATCTAATTGACACGTATGGATTTAATTTTTGTTCACTTTTAACATTCTTGTAGTCTTTCAGACAATATTGAATTTGTTCAATAAATTACGTGAACATAATGTAAATTTGTGAGGATGTTACAGTCGTGCTTCACGTCTCTCATATTTAAAATTGTCCAGTTACTGTTGTATTCTTTGCATTTATGTTGCAAGTTCGGTTTTGTAACTTCTTTATTTGGAGAATTTTGGAGGTTGTTAATTTTGATGTCTCACTTGTCGAAGTAACATATTTATGTTGCACTAGTTTTGGATAAAACAATAAAACATGTACGTTTCAGTATGTGTAGTATTTTATAATTATTGTGTAACATTTAAAATATTGTGTTCCTGATTATGTTTTACAAATACACAAATATACCTTATAGTTTTACCAGCAGTATTTCTAAACTATTGTACTACACGTACTCTAAGTTGTATTATCAACAGGACAACAAAGATTGTGTTTATTATTGCAATAATCAATTTTTGTCTGTCTTGAAAATGCATGTTTTAAATCGTACTCTTTAAATATGCGCGCGCGCACTTAACTGATGCAAACAAAAGGCGAGCGTAAATATTGTATAATTTCGTATACATTTTGTACGATGTATTAAATTTTTTTGAAAAGGTCTAACGGAAGATAGTAAAATAACAAGTTTACCTGTTGATACTATTTTCTTCAGTAAATGAAAGCAAAAAACGAATAAAAGTTAACTTATCTAACGAATATAGGCCGTATTTATTAAATAAAGGCTTAAGTCGTGTTACACCAAACACGAGACATGCATTTTTAGGTATGTGCAATTAGAAATATTTTGTATTATTCTAAAAATCCAATATTTTTAAATTATTCATATTAATATTTAATGTGATGTTTACAAAAGTACCGTTTTACGATTAGGGTGAAACAATGTCAGGAAAGTGTTGAAATATATTTAAATAAAACCTCCCAGATTTAAAAATATATTAACGAGTGAAAGATACTAGACCTAAAGAATAGGCCAGTTGGTTAGGGCGCTCGATTTTAAATGTATCACGGGTTCGAACCCCCGTCGCATCAAACATGCTCGCCCTTTATGTCAGAGGGTCATTATAATTGTTCGGTCAATCCCACTATTCGTTGGTGAAATAGTAGTCCAAGAGTTGGCGATGGGTGGTGGTGACTAGCTGTTCCCCCTAGTCTTACACTGGTAAATTAGGGATGATTAGCGCAGATAGCCCTCGTGTAGCTTTGCGCGTAGTGAACCTATTTTTAAATACTGAAACAAGACTTCGAGAATTTTCTGTTTCAAGAGTAAATAAATCTAAGTTGAGGAGTAACTAATATTTTTATTTGTTTTTCAGGTCATATGTCACATCGTGTTCTAGTCTACAGAATGCCTAATTCTTTTTGTGATTCATGACAGTCACACGTTTTCCTGACTTCACAATAGTACAAATTGCAGTGTTAAGCATCCATTGTATGACGTCATTTTAGTTTCTTCTGGGTGATATATGACGCATTACTGTATTATCTGTATAGTTCGTAACCCGGATGAGATAATATAACATTGAGTTTACTCACTGGGATGATGAAAGTTGGTGAACAAAGTTTAAAGGTTGATGGAATTAATGTTAAAACACATAAGAGAAGTAAACGACTTAGTATTAAAATGAATGCTTTACCATTCTACCATTTCCCATCATAAATACAATTGGAAATAAAAAGTACGTTGATCATTGTTGACCCGCCATCTGTTGGTGATTTGAAACTAAACAATTCTCTTTTTGTCATTAAACTGAACAATACACTGTAATAATAAACACCACTTGTCTATAGATACCTGGTTCAAGTGTCACTAAAATACATTTATATCGTTTATACCATTTCCTCTGACACATTTATATTCCACATTTTATGTTCTCTTATTTAATTCTTTTTCTGTTCTTTCTGATGTTAAAGGTAACAGGATGAAAACGAACTGCTTTATCGGCTTGGCAAATATACCTGATAAACGACTGAACGCCTCTTAGAATTGTCGGAGCCCTGTGTTATTTTAGAGACCTGAATATTTAAGTATCATTCATAGCAAACATATGCGCGTTATAACCATAAGGATAGGATTTGTACTGAATAAAATTTTGCAGCACACTTTAATGACTGACAGAAATTTAAATAGAAGCAACTGTTGGAAATAAACAAAAACAGTGAAGACTGAATAGATTATAAGAAAGATTTTCTTGATGTGTAAATTTCGTCATTATTTTAAAAAAGTTGGCCATAGAGAATATTGAAAGCATAAATTTTGAACTAAACTTATAGCACACATTTCTTTAAGTTTTTATTATACAACATGCAACTTGTATATCAGTTACAAAAAAATCAGCAGGCGTAAATAGTTATCCTAGGTCTTATGCAACAGGTCTTTAGATGCCGCTACATATGTGTCGGTCTGAAGTGGAAAAGGAATGTTGTCATCAAAGAGAATGATATATTTCCAAAATTTGTCACCATATGACGCGTTCATAGCTCAGTGTGGCGTCGTTGTTCCAGAAAGCGTCACCAGAGGCTCGTTTCTCGAGCGCCATAACAAAGTAACATAAGTTGAAAGATTTAAAACCAACCCTTATCATTCATATACTAATGAAGCTTTCATTTGAACTCACTTATATTTACTGCCACTACAACATCCAAAAGCCAATCAAACGTTTTGATTTCAGCCTCTCCTCATACGACAAGCCCCTCTATCCCAGGTATCGTAGTAACGCTTCTCTGAACCCTTTTCAACAATTTAATATCTTCCCAAAAATAAGAAACTTAAGGCTAAACACGATAGGCCGGGTGGTTAAGGCACGTAAGCGGTGGATCGCAGGTTTGAATCTTGGTCACACCCAATGTACTTGCTGTTTCAGCCGTGAGAACTTCATAATGTAGCGCTTAATGCCACTATTCGTTAGTAAAAGAGATGACGGTGAGCAATGTTGACTAGCTGCCTTATCTTTTGTCTTACACTGCTAAATTAGGGACGGCTAGGGCAGATAGCCCTCGTGTAGCTTTGTCCGAAATTCAAAATAAAACTGAACACAATATTCCAAATGAAACCTCACCAGTGACATGTTTAATGAAGTTATAGCCTCGTTAGCTTGCATTCAATATTTCTGTAGGTACAACCTGAAGTCCCATTTACCTAACCACGAGCAACCACACAAAACTTGGATGGCTTTAGAGATTAATCACTCATTGCGCCATGATTCTTTTGTTTTATGACAAAATCTTCGAGAGGCATAGATCATGTAATGTCATATCTTTGATGTTTTGTAACTGTCACAACAATAACACTTTAATAGCAAGCGAAGATTACGTGTTTAATGATTTTATTCACTGTAATTCAAGCCAATCTTTTACTGTTAAACTAAACGACTGTTATATAGGACTCTAAATAACAGACTTGTATCAGACCAAGGACATTTGCCTGAAATATATAAACTATAATTTCTGACGAAGTCCATTTTTGTTTTTGTTTACTCTTAAGTCATGTAAATATACCTGCCAGACGAGCTGTTTAAAGAATTTTACAACAATAATTGTGATTATCGAACAAATATTTTGTTATAAAAATTGTGTAATCTTTAGCCCTCGGTGGGCTCAGCAGATAGCCCGATGTGGCTTTGCAATAAGAAAACACACACATAATCTTCAGATTTTTTCAACTTTCTTTTAAATTTGTATATTTTGAATTCAAATCAAAGCTGTTTCAAAATTAAATTGTGGTGTTACTACAAATTTTTCTCCTTTTATTTTCTGTACTTTGTCAGCTTTCGGCGTTTAATCGGTAAATTTTATAATACATTATTTGTCTAATATTTTTGTTGCTTCTAAGCATCATAAAACATGTGCTTGCAATAATAATAATATTAATAATGAATTAGCTTCTTAGCAACACGAAAATTAGGAAAATTTTATTAAGTTATATTGGAGATGAAATTATTTTTACAAGTATTTATTTTTATAGTACTAGTTGTTGTAATAACCGCAATGCCCACACAAACAAAAGTTAAACCTGAAGGTATTGAACTCGACGCCTTGAACAGATCATTTTATTAAGTAGTTAATATCTCTTACTGAGTATTTCTTTCACTTTGGGCCCGGCATGGCTAAGTGGGTTAAGGCGTTCGACTTTTTGACGGTCGTGGATTCGAACCTAGTCGCACCAAACATGCTCGCCCTTTCAAACGTGGGGGCGTTATAATGTGACGGTAAATCCCACTGTTCGTTGGTAAAACAGTAGCCCAAAAGTTGGCGGTGGGTGGCAATGACTAATTGCCTTCCCTCTAGTCTTACACTGCAAAATTAGGAATGGCTGGCGAAGATAGCCCTCATGTAGCTTTGTGCGAAATTCAAATAAATCTTTGATTTTGATTTAAGTAGATATCTTCAGCTGTCGGAAGTTAATGTTAAACGTGTCAATGAAAAAGGCAAAATTCGAGAATAAATACAGCACTGCGTATTGTTTTTTCTCTCTCTTGGGTTTTGGATATCACATGTTCTCTGGAGGGTCAGGTGCTCTTTGACCTCTTCTGCCTTTCTTTACTTATATGATCATGCAGTGTTGGTTGGTGTTACTCACTGCTTTAGGTTCAGAGTGGACCGACTCTTTAAAGATCAATGTTTATGTACTGGTATACATATATAAATATTATTTTGCCCTATCAGTAGGAAGTCTAGTTTGATGGTGGCCCTTTTTCTAAATATGTATTATTATTTTATCTATTCATTTATTTATTTTTGTGTTTGAAATGTATGTTGATCCGGTAGAAGTGTTTAGGTCTATCTTCATCATGTATGAAAAACCTCTCGTGTTCGTTTGATAATTCATTTTTCATCCAATTTTTATCAAAATACTTTATTGTGTTATGTAGGAGTCTGTCTGGTATTGTTGGTATGTTTGAATATTTGATGTTGCTCTAGAAACTGTATGTTGTTGTGAAGAGTGTGTTTTGGATTGTTTGTAACTTCGTTTTAATTGTTTTGTCACTTACAGTTATCCTCGCTGGAGCTGCATAGTCATTTATTGGTCTAATGTGTGTTTTGTAAATTTTTAGTATGTTATCTGTTGATGCTCTATTATTCTTGCCAGTTAGACTCCAAGCATAGTTGGTTCTTCGCCAGAATTTTATTTCATTCACATGGTTAATCCATGTTAATTTTGTGTCATAGGTTAGACCTAGAAATTTTGCTGATGTGACAGACGGAAGTAGTATTACATTCACATATATTTCAGGCTGGAGTGTTTTTTTTTATTATTTTATCAAGACGACAAGTTGTGTTTTTGCTGTATTTTTGACAGCATTCGCTTATTCTGCTTAATTGTGGTTGTATGTTTATGGCTGCTACTATTGGTATTGTTGTACTTTTCCAGACGGTCACATCATCAGCAAACTGTAAGAAGAATCCATGCTTATCACCCTTCGATGGTAAATTGTTTACACACATGATGAAGAGTATAGGGCTGACCATCCCTCCCTGAGGGACGCCAGTTTCTAGAGTAAAGTATTCAGAAAAGGTTCGCGCTGCATTTGCTCTACATTTTCTATTTTTCAAAAAGTTAGATAACCAACGAATAATTCAACGCGATAATCCCACTTCATTCACGTGGAACCGTAGACCATTGTGCCATTCAGTGTCACATGCTCTCTCAATGTCAAGAAAGTAGTCGACAGCGCATTGGTTTTGTTAAAACTGTCGTCTTATTATATGGTTTAAAGTTGCGCTTGTACGATAAACATTATAGGTTTTCCAGATGTTTAAGTACAACTACTCATATATTTGATTTTTGTTGAATTTCGCAGCACATGTGTGTCGTGTTTATCGGGCACTTATTAAATTTACTATCCTCTTGTTTTAAAGTTGTCAAATTTTGAATGTGGTTTTAAATTTACCTCAGTTTAGACAAAAACACAAGTGCAGTAGGAGTATATATTTGTGTTGACCAACAAAAGTACACCACATGTCCATATACCGTTCGTTACACGTGTGTAGAAATATACAAATAACTATTTACTCATAAATGTTTACATTTGAGTCGTATTATTTAATACATAGAAAGTAAATGAGAAATACTTTAAAAAACACCGATTTCGAGTACGAACTTGTGCACTCGTACAAATGTACTATCATTTAGCTTTCTTTACACTTGCGAGCGGGTTATGTGTGCTTCAAATATTAACTTTTGATAAATAAAACACACATCAAATTACTGTGTTACTATCCTCAAAATCCCTGTAATTTAGTCGGGTCTCTAAGTAAAATACATGTGGGTTTAAAAAATCTTATTCTTTTCCAGAGAAACGTCTTTTTGATCACATATTTACAAACAATTCTCAGTGTGTGTTTTCTAAAAGCAAATCCTCAAAGGGCTATCTGCTCAACCCACTAAGGGGAATCGAACCCCTGATTTTAGCGTTGTAAATCCGGAGACACACTGCTGTACTAGCGGGGGGGCACAATTGTCAGAATTACGTACACGGTAAAATACTCTTTCTATTGGTCATAGTGGTCGGAGGTACTTCTTAAGAACTTTCAAATGGTTGGTTTGAAGGGCGTAGTTACTCATGTTGATTTGCTAAATATATTGTTATCTCGACAAATCAAAGAATAGGGAGGTTCTTATTTTACAGTTATCATCTCCATAGCTCAAATTCGAGTTTCCATTTCTTTAAGTATTCGTACATGTTGAATAGTGGGCGTGATGAAACAGAAACTGAGTGAATGAGACAGCTGGAGGTATTATGTGACATACAGTAATAGATACTGAACTTTTGTCTTTACATTTCTTCTTAAATTAAGAAATTAAAACATATATAATTTTAAAATTTAGATTATGAACTACGTTTTGATGCTAATCTCATTGACGTAAGTGGTAAAAATGTAAGTTAATAAAATTTTGAAAATAATGCTCTGAACGTCGTGACACGTGCAATTTAACCTACATGGGTGAAACAAAGGGAATTTGTTCGTTTTGAATTTCGCGCAAAGCTACTCGAGGGCTATTTGCGCTAGCCGTTTCTAATTTTGCAGTGTAGGACTAGAGGTAAGGCAGCTAGTCATCACCACCCACCGCCAACTCTTTGGCTACTCTTTTACCAACAAATAGTGAGATTGTTCGTAACATAATAACGCTCCCACCGCTGAAAAAGCGAGCATGTTTGGTGCGACCGCGATTCGAGTCCGCAACTCTCGGATTATGAGTCGAATACCTTAACACACTTGGCTATGCTGGGCCAGAAAGTGTGTGTGTGTTGTTTTTTTTATAGTAAAGCCACATCAGGCTTTTTGTTGAGTCAACCGAGGGATTTTGAACCCTTGATTTTGGCATTGTGAATTCGTAGACTTACCGCCGCACTCGGGGAAAGAAACCAAAAGGATATTTGTGCTTTACTTACCACGACTATCGAAACACGGCTTTTAGCAATATAAGTATGTAGACATACCGCTGTGCCAATGTGGTCCTTTTACATATTTATCATAAATAGTAGGTTCAGTTCATTTTCACCGAGTTGTCATTGACAATAATAATTCAAATACCATAAAACTATACAAGTTTAATGAAAATAATTCTTACCTCTTACAAGAAGTGGTAATATTGTGACTCAAAACTTACACAATATTTTAATCTCTAATATATGGTTTGTTTGTTTTTTTTGAATTTCGGAGCAATACTATAAAAGGGCTATCTGCGTTAGCCGTACTTAATTTAGCAGTGTAAGGCTACAGGGAAGGCAGCTAGTCATTACCACCCACCGCCATCTCCTGGGCCACTCTTTTACCAAGAAATAGAATGAGTAACTGTTGTATAAAAGAGCCGCTCTTGTTACACTAATCGATAAAAGTGTACATTTTACCAAACTGTCAATTTTTTCTTCTTGGTGACAATGAATGAACAATGAAAGTAACCAGTTACCTTCCATCATACATCTCTGACCACAGGAGATGAACTAATTAGTTTCTTGAAGATATAAAAAAGCTGTGATCAAAATAGTTCTTGTGGCATAAAGTAATTACCTAGCTCCATTGGGTGCACAGAGTCTCTGGAAAAATGTTCTAGTGTTTGATGGAACCAACACTTCTAAATCTGATGAAGACAATGAATAAAGAACAAACTGAAGTTTATCCTAATCTGATAAACATTTCTGTCGACACAGTTCCTTCTTTTGGTTTGTGAATAGTTTTACAAGTTTTGAGTATCTGATTATTACCCTGACCTGCTTATATTGTTTAATTTTAATTGTTCATATTATTATAAATTTATGATGTAAACTAAGAAGTACTCAACTTTAATAGCAAAGGTATGATATAATGAAATCTCCATTTAAAATATTTTACAGAGTCCCCATTAATTCATTTATCTTTATTGCGATATAATACATTTTTAACTTATTTTCATGTTTTATCAGAAACTTAAGGAAAGGGAAAAGAGATAAGACTTCTACACTTGTGGTTCGAGTGCTGTTTGAAAAGTTAAATGTACAACAACGGTATACTGTGATTGATGAAGAGAAAGACTTGAAAATGTGGAACAAGAACTGAATAAAAACTAGGTTTAAGAGAAATAGTAAAGACGTTAAAACTGTAACTGGATATGACTACTGGTAGGAAATATTGAATAATACCTTAAGTTGATCGATAAAATTTTAACTAAACACATTATTTGTGAAGAACATTATGTAATTATAACAGTAGGTAGACAAAGAACGATATATAAACATAAAGAAGTGTTTTACTGATGGTAAAAAATAGTGAAAATATGTCTTGTGTTTCTTAAGAAGACAGACCAATGTATTCTTGAAACATGTAATATGTTCCACCATGAATAAAACACTCTTTATACTTACAGTTAGTTGTTTGCTTATCTATTCTTTTAACGAATTTTGTAGAATTAAGAAATTTATTGTTTCAATAAGATTTGTGAATATTGGAAGTGAACTGTGTAATTCTGAAGCAAATCTCTTCATACAGTTGAGAAAATATTTTTGTAAGTGAAAAGTAATGTATTTTCTTATAGCAAAGCCGCATCAGACTATCTACACTGTCCACGAAGTGGAATCAAAGCTGTGATTTTAACGTTGTAAATCTGTAAGCTCGCCTCTGTACCATCGGGGAGCAGAGCGAATAATAAAAACATTCTTTTACCTTTTGGTTTGTAGACGTTATAAATCAATCTAGTGATGAACTGACAATGCCATAAATAATTTAATTTGTTTTTATACAAATTAACAGAAAAAGTTCAAAATATGATAATAATTACAAATATATATATTATAATTAAAACATAACAGGGCAGTAAGTTAATATTTTAGCACATTATATTAAATTATAAACATAAAACTGGTTCTGTGATGATATAAAAGTATAAACAGATAATCACGTGATTTGTGTATGGAAAAATGTTTCTGACGTTTAATTTAAAGTATGAAACATTTGTATTCCTTTATAGTACGTTAAGAAAAAACACATAAAAACTTATTATGTTGATTTTTAAAACAATCAGAAAGATTATGAAGCTTGTGAAAAAAATTGAAAATATATACAAATAGTGGTGACCACGTCTTCACTGTGTCAAATATATCTACATAGCTGGAACAACAACCAGTGTTAAATTTTACCTCTCACAGTGGAGTCACCCAGGATTTAATAATGTTCCCACATATAAATAAAAAAAATTGAAATATTTACAGATACTGGTGAACGTGTCTCTTCTGTAACAACTGTACCTATAAAGTCAGTATTACCTTTTATATTGGAGTTACACAGGATTTAATAATGTCTCCACACATAAGCAAAAGGATTAAAATATTTATTATTATGTTTAACATGGTGTTAGTAACAGTATGGTAAGTGTTTGCGTACCACTTACTTGTTGGGTTTGTTTGTTTTTGTATAACTTCTATTTGCGTATGTATGTGTTTTACAGTGTAATTTCGGTTAATTTCAAAATTTCTTTATATATATATCAGTATCGTATTGTTTTTATTGGTTCATGTTACCAGCTTATTTTCATAATGGATAATGCCTGTGGAATATTCCGTTTATCAGTCAAAATCCAAAAAGTGATGGTAATCCAGTCAGCTGTCATGGATAATCATAAAAAAATCACACACATATTATGGTAGGGTATACATTTTTTGTTTTGGAAGGGTAGAGGTAGGGAGTACAATTGGTCGAAATATTAGAGATTGGCTTCTATCCATTTGCTTTCTTGTATGAGGTATTTAATGATAACTGTGTTTCCAAAAGAAGGTTTAGACAGGAGAAGTTGAATCGTTGTTGGTGTAAACACTCAGATTTGTACCATTACTTACTTTAATTTTTTTCACTATTTTCCATGATGTTCGACTAGGCTGACATTGGTTTTTGGATTATTTCTGAATGATGGAATATACCAAGTACATTCGGGTGGTATTATCAATTATGACAATTTGAAAACCTGGAAAACAATTGTAATGAAATATTTCATTCATTATTCTTTTATATTGCACATTTAATCGTCTATAAACAATAAATGCAATCTATAGTATGCAAGCTATTTATACATGCACATATACATGTAGTGAAACAATGCCAAAAGTCAATTTTCTAATCCGAGGCGAAACAAAATCCTTTCTTTAAGTGTCACTCTTGAAAAAGTTGGAAATTCTCCATAAAGAAAGAGTTAACATCTTTGTCTGGGGTCTTCACAAACTGATTCATCAAGCCCACTTTAATCTGAAGTGGAGCTAATAGGACTTTCTTTGTGTCAACCAAACTTTCACGTTCTATGTTTTCTATCAGGCTGACTCCGGGTGGCCATTACTTCTTTATCTGGTGCTGATTTAGTACTTTGCTCGTCCCATTTCACATACACAAAAAAAACAACGCAGAAACTTTGTATAACAGTATTGTTAATCCTACAACATTCAAAAGACTTTTAGGTCTCCACAAAGTAGCAAAACATTTTTTATTTGACTTTATCAATAAGAAGTTCGAGATTTCCGTGTGTTTCCTTCAAGTGACCAAAATGAGTAATAGTTACAAATACATATATCTTATCATTTAGAAGGAGAACACATTTGAAACTACTGTTGGAGGAATAAATAAACAATTAGCAGTCATTAAATTATCAAACTTCATCTCCCTCGATCCCTCGGTGGGGATTCCTGTACGTGGTAAGGGGACCTCCCAGTAAGGGTTATTCTTTCAGTTTACCTCCTCTGGGATCTAAACATCTACACACGTGTTTGCCGTGCATGATGACCTATAAAGGGGAGGAGAGGTTCCTGATGGTTGCGGGATTCAACCCTAACACACCATTTTGGCCTTGAATTCCTGTAGATTGGCGAACTTGGAATAGCCCCTTAAGGTCAATTGGCTAATCCACTTGGGCTAGGGTCAACCAAGTACTAGTGTTGGATGTTCTCAACAGGTGTTGTGGACATGTTATCTGATACTGGTCTTTGGGTATACTGCTCATGAAACCCTGGTGTTGCTTCAGTGTTCTTGTTTGGCATTGTAGTCCATCCCGTCGTAGGACTCCATGGCAGGTGGGGTCAGTGAGCACTAAAATATTCTTTCTTATTATGGACCATCCAAATAAAAACTTAAATAAAATAGCAAAGAACAGCTCACGTCTTGAAGATTTTGGGCAGCAATCTCCAACATTTGTAACACCTGTACTTCATTTTCTTATTCTACATTCCCTTTCAGACAAACCTTTAGGACAAATGTCTTTCTTTTTTGTTCAGAAGTGAATAGAATGATTTGCTGGCTCTCAAAAGTCAGTCAAAAAGCTTCGCTCTGAGGACATATTGGTGGAAACATCCACACCTCAATGCAGTGAACTCCTTACACTCAAAGGCGATTGGGAATATACCTATTGAGGTTATGCCTCATCCTATTTTGAATTCATCATGAGGAGTTATTGTTGAGAAGGATTTGATAAGTATCTCCAGGTCACAGATCCTCTCTGGTTTCTCCACCTAAGGAGTTTCTGCAGTGAGGCATGTCTCAGCTTCCAGAGGTGAAATTATGATGCTGACCAATGTTCTCACTTTAACATTTACATCATTATTTGCACCTGCTAGCATCAAGGCAGGTTATCTTAATTGCAAGGCACGACCATACATTTAAAAACCTCTCAAATTTTTTCAGTGCCAAAAGTTTGGTCACTCGAAGACATTATGTTGTAGTTCCTTGATGTGTGCTCATTGTGGTGGCAAGGACCATGAGGTCTATGAGTGTGAAATGGACCCTCATTGCGTCAGTTGAAATGGCTCTCACCCATTCTACTTCTATTCTTGCCCTAAAATATTGGGAGAAAAAGTAGGGCAGCGTTTAAAGACAATTCAATACATTAATTAACTTTAGGCTCAAAAGTTGCTGTCCACCACTTCATCCAGGACGTATACTGCTACACTTTGTTCCACTACTACAGTGAGAGTGCAGACAGATCTCTCTGTGCCTCCAAAAGAATCCTTCTCAAACAAAATGAAAAGCTTTTTTACCTCAATTCTGAATTAACCATTAAGCAAAATAAGCACATGTTTAGCGCACCAAGGGAAGAGGACATCACAAAGTTTTTCCCCCAGCTACAATGCCCTTAACTCTTTCACTGCCACACTCAACTTTAGTCGATTTTTTTGTAATTGTCCTTATATGCCATGTTCGATTTTACTGTGCATTGTTAAGAACACATTTTCTTTGGCTCGGTGAGTAAATAAAGTTTCGAGAAACTACTAAACTATGTATCTGAAGGAAGTCGTCATTGGTTTGCAAAATATTACTGTAAAGAGCAGCACATAATCTTCATAAAACTTCAAGTAAAAGATGATCGTATGTTATGATGTCTGACATTCTTTCTGCTGTAACTATTTATAAGAAATCATAGCTGGTGGAACTGTTTTGTTTCATCATTTTCTGCTTTATTTAATTGCATCTACAGAAAAATAACAGTATCATACTATTCAACTATTTTGCAACTATAAATTCAAATCAGTATGTTCTGAAAAGCTGGGAAACAACTGACTGAACTGAGCAGTCTAAAAGACGATAATTCGACCTTTTAGGTCAAATTGCGTAAGACTTCGACACGTATGACAACATTATTCTTAACTTTGTTATGTATACACTATACGACTAGTGGTAGTACAGTACTGTGGCACCGTCTTCATATAAAGTTAGTATAAAGAACCGACAAATCAACAAAATCAATTTAGGATTGTCTAGAAATGTGCACGAGTTGAACAAGTTCAAGTAAGCAAAGTTAGTACTGAGTACTAGGCTTAACGTTCTCAGTTGCATGCATGGATGCAAAAGTAAATTCAAAACAACAAGTTGGGAACAGTCCACTTCATTATTTCGGACTACAGTAGCATTTCCAGTGTACTAATTCCAACTTTAGGCCGTTGTTTTGAATTTACTTTCGCATTCATGCATGCAGATAAAGTTTCGGAAATATGCCTATTTTGTTGATGTATGGTTTGTTGGCTCATTTCAAGTTCCCAGGTCAAAACTGAGCTTAAAGTCGAGATTACAACTCATTCTTCAGATATTTGAGTTGGATTAAGATACTCTAACCTAGGCCTAACCCATTATTAAGTATTTCAACATGCAGTGCAGAGTACAATTGATTATATGTTATGTACGTGTACCAGTACAGAACGATCACTGTAAATAGGCTACTACAGTCCAGAGCTCAAATTTAAGAACTTCCCAACGTCCAGGGGCATATAAATATTACCTGAGGGCAACAGTTCTTACTATATCTATTTCCCGAGCAGATAAGTGATATTTCACGTTTAAATAATTGTCTTATTGGTCATCCTTGACGGATTTTTGCCGATAATGGACAATAACAGCCTGTAATAAAACTGGAAGCCGAACAAACAAGCTGCAATTTCTTTCATTAGACATATTTCCCCTGCCGCACCGACAACACGTATTGTAACATACAGATTAGAAGGTACATGTGAAAACTATATTGAACAGCCTTGTGCGGTAGTTTGTGTGTGTCGATGACATCACCAATGGGTCACAGGGTTTCCGTGCCAGCAATTTTTGTAAACAGATACTCCGATATCTGGTTGTCTCCATATAAATTACGTAACCCAACAAGTCCGTGCATTTAATAAACAGAACAGCGGTTCTTGTCTGTGGTTTATGTGTGGTTTTACCAAAGAAAGTGACTTTGTTGAAATATTTCAAAAAGTGAAGGAAATTTGATTATGAGAGTTTAGAATTGAATAGAGAAAGTGACATTTGTAAAGACTACAGTCGTACAAAGTGAAAGGAGCCCCCCAGTGGCTCAGCGGTATGTCTGCGGACTTACACGCTAAAATCCGGGTTTCGATACCCGTGGTGGGCAGTTCACAGATAGCCCATTGTGTAGCTTTGTGCTTAATTCAAAACAACAAACAACAACAAAGTGAAAGGAACACTGTCGTGAAGATGACAGAATTGACAAGGTTAAAAAAGTCGAGGAAAAAGCAGGCACCTAGTGAGTGTCAGTGGTCATAGTAGGATCATTCCTGCCACTTCGGCAGCAAGATCAAGCAATCAGTGTCTTCTGCGGAATGCAATGAAAAGTATGAGAGAAACGATCTCGGAGTTACCTACCTAAATGGGAAGAAACATTCCCTTGGTTAAAAAGTGATCAAGAAACTACTGAAATGTTTTGCAAGGCATGCAAAACCCACAAAAACGTGTGCCAACTATTTGTGAAATAGTTTTCATTATACATTATACTTATATATATATTTATTGGTGAAAATAATTAACTAAAATAATAAGGTTTGGTTTGGATAGTTTTGAGTTTGGTGAGACTACAGGGAAGACAGCTAGTCATCACCACTCACCGCCAATTCTTGGGCTACTCTTTTACCAACGATTATTGGGATGACCCTCACATTATAACGCTTCAATGGTTAAAAGAGGAAATATGTTTGATCGGACGGGGATTCGAACCCAAAAATCATAAGAAAGAATTGCGTTAAAAACAACATATCCAAATCACTGACTAATTATATATATTTTTTTAACTTAAGGAAACAAGTTAAAACAAAAATAAATTAAACGTATTTTGATTAATTTGTTTTTAAGTTTAAATTATTTATTTATTCATTATATATCATAAACCCAATTTCCTTAAGTAATATACTCCTATTTATTTAGAGCTAATTGTAAAGTAGAAGTTACAATATTTCATTTTTACCGTTTTATTAAACGTGAGAATTACTTATCTGCACAAATACAATAGTTCTCTCTCTTTTCTCAACGACTTTTCGATGATGTTAGGGACTTAAAACGCTAATAACCGGTATTAGGTTATATACTGTGGATGAATTGCAATGACCCACTGTGTAGCTTTGTATTAAAAAGGCCCCCCAGTGGCTCAGCGGTATGTCTGCGGCCTTACACGCTCAAATCCGGGTTTCGATACCCGTGGTGGGCAGAGCACAGGTAGCTCATTATATAGCGTTATGCTTAATTCAAAAAGAAAAAAACAAACTTGCACTAAAAAGAACACGTGTACTAACACCTTTATGATTCTCATTAAATACTTAACATATTGTTTAATGTGTATTAATTTTGAGTTCTTACACATTACCCATACCCACAACAAGTACCAAATTCCAGTTTCCACTGGTGTAAAACCGCTGACCTACCTCTCTTCCACGTGGAGGTAAATGTCGATCAGTCAATAAGTTTCTGTCCAAATATTATGAACTGCCTCATCATTTTACCTCTTTTTAATTTTATATTACTGAATTGGTTTCTTTGCTTTTTAAAAATTTCACAAAGAGCTACACGAGAGCTATCTGCGCTACCCATCCCTAATTTATCAAAGTATGGAAGCTAGTCACCACTACCCACCGCCAATTCTTAGGCTACTTTTGAACAAACGAATGGGGGGGGGGGTGAGAGTAACTTTATAACGTCCCATGGTTGAAAAAGCGGGAATAATTTGGCGTGAGGGAAATTCTAACCTGTGATTTTCAGATCACGTGTCGAGCATCTTCACCGGCTGGTCATGCCATGCAATTAACATTAGTGTGTGTGTGTTTTTCTTTTAGCAAAGCCGGCCCGGCATGGCCAAGCGTGTTAAGGCGTGCGACTCGTAATCTGAAAGTCGCGGGTTTGCATCCCCGTCGCGCCAAACATGCTCGCCCTTTCAGCCGTGGGGACGTTATAATGTGTCGGTCAATCCCACTATTCGTTGGTAAAAAAGTAGTCCAAGAGTTAGCGGTGGGTGGTGATGACTAGCTGCCTTCTTTCTAGTCTTACACTATTAAATTAGGGACGGCTAGCACAGATAGCCCTCGAGTAACTTTGTGCAAAACTCAAAAACAAACTCATAGCAAAGCCACATCGATCTGTCTGCTGAGTCCACCGAGGGGAATTGAAACGCTGATTTCAGCGTTGTAAATCCATAGACTTACCACTGTACCAACTGAGGGCATCAACATAAGTAAAAACAGGTTCAAGTTTGTTTCTTTAGATTGCTTGTCGAGCAGCATGGCTGGAAGGTTAAATTATTTACACTTCTTACGAGAAAAGTGGAACTTTGCAATATTTTCATATTTAAAGTTTGGAATATTCAATGATACTTACCTCAGTTAGCTGTTACGAATTTTTCTCTGTCATAACCATGAGCGCGTTAAGGCGTGCGCTCGTAATCCGAGGGTCGCGGGTTCGCGCTAAACATGTTCGCCATCCCAGCCGTGGGAGTGTATAATGTGACGGTCAATCCCACTATTCGTTTGTAAAAGAGTAGCCCAAGAGTTGGCGGTGGGTGGTGATGACTAGCTGCCTTCCTTCTAGTCTTACCCTGCTAAATTAGGGACGGCTAGCACAGATAGCCCTTGAATAGCTTTGTGCGAAATTCCAAAAAAACAAACAAACAAACAAAGACAGATACCACTCGAGAAGCTTGGTGGGAAATTCAACATAATTCTTCCTGTTTGTTGTTTTACATGATGAGAACATTTATCACAGTACTGTTTTACTGGGAATTATTTTATACTAAATTTGAATAGCTTTCAAAAATATTGTTATCAAACGTATATTTCACTAACAATATCCCATAATGAGATCAGTTCTCGTATCATAAGATTTAATTTTAGTCAAATTATCTCACATTATTCTAGGTAGAGGGCTGTCACTTCTGATATTGAAATTATACCGTGCAACAAATGCAGCTTTTCCTCTCTGATGAGTTGTGTTGCAGTTTGGCATACAATTAACTTATAGAATAAACTGTAGAACACTTACCACTGTCTTCATGTTCGTTGGGCTGCGATAAAGTAAAAGACGTTTGTATCAGCTGTAAGTTAGTTGACTATGTAAAAAGAATTCTTCAAATTTTATATAGCATTTATATAGTGTAGTGATATGATGTAATAACACTGAAGGCTCTACAACTAACTAAGAAACAGCAATACACAAACTGCTACTTATTAGTTTTTAATCAAAAACAAAAGACGTAGCCAATATTTGGATTTTTCTCATATGCATTTCAAACGAAGATAGATAAAAGCTGTAAAATGTTAGAGAAAATTTGTTAATTTTTTATTTCATACTGACGTGCACTAAATATTTGACTTCGTTCCAACTAATCAAGATGATGTTTCAACTTTTAATAAATTTATAATTGCACTTAGAAGAAATTTCAGTTAGCCTTGAAATCTTATCATTTCATGTGAAAGAAGCGTTGATTATATTATGTGAAAATATTTGTTGATTGTAAAGTGAGAAATTTAATTGTAATTTCATCCACTTTCAACTTAATTTGTCCTTTCAGCACTTAACACGTAACTTGTAAAGAGATTTTCACAGAATCTTTTGTCTCTCATGTAATTAGAGACAAATTCGTGAAACTGGTATTCAACGAAAATCGAATTGGGTGATGACAAATATAAAACTGGAAAGTTACTCTTTATACAACTTTCTTTTCTAGCCGTAATAGAATGAAATCATAATTGGTGGTAAAACTTCTAGCTACACTTGCAACATTGACAATAAATAATTCTAAAGAAAATATTAATTCATCAATTAGCCTGGCTAAGTTGTTTGTTAATTTAGGACATAAAGGTATAGCTACCAGTTTGGTCTGCAATTTTATTTTATTCCTTTAAGTCACACATTTAATACTTCTTTTTCGCTGCACATCACTTTCACATTTAATTTGATTAGACTTTTTATCAATACACGTTAACAAATCCCATCAAATAAGAAATGAATAAGATCACAACTATATTATTCAAAACAGAGCTTTACGTATCTTTGTTTCTTCTCAAAACATGGTCAATAGCTTATTTATAGTAACAACATGGAATGTAGACTAACAGATACTTGTCATTAACCCTCTGAAATCGGTAGAACTCTTTGAAACATCATCATCTGTGCTAAATACTTAATATAACGTCTCCTGATGCTAAATTCAATCAAAGTTGTTCACGTTATATTTCATTAATTTCTTGAGAGATTGCCTCAGAATTTGGTGTAGGAAGTAAAATTTCAATAAATATAATCACATGATAGTTTGGGTTACCAGGGTTTGAAAGACAGAAAATAGGAAAACGTTAAACTATTACTCCTGTTAACTCTCCAGTCGGATCGTCACCTTGCCGTGGTGAGAATGCATGCGCGTAATACTGAGAACGATGTCGTCGAAAAGCTTGCGTTTCTGGTTGGATCATCCATGATGGCGAGATCGAGGGTGAGGTTCCTGACAAAAAACGACCCAACCCCAAGACCCCAACCTGAACTCCTCAACGGCAGGAAGGACGGACAAGGGCTGCAGCAGTTCTACAAGTTCTAATCGTCTTGGTTTCTTTGCCATTGGACTCGACTTGTTGCGCTTCTTAAAGACCGTGTGTCTGCTGGTGTGCAACGTCATTCATACGTTATATCAACTCACGTACAGACGTCTTCCAAGTTTTCCAAAGTTTCCATGAAACAACTCCAGCTACTACTGAAACCTCTCCTTCCCCTGAACTGACCTGCCCTTACTGCCAGAAGACCTGTGCAGCAAGGATTGGTTTTATTAGCCATCTCGGGACTCCTGTATGAAATTGGAGAGCCATCATCCTCCACCTCGAAGGATCGCCACGACTCGTATTTATAATTCTAAGAATGTCCTACACCAGGTTGTCTTGGCTGTAAGACTAAGTGACGTATGTCTTGATCTACGTTTCTTATATAGTAGTACAATATATGTTCTGGGATAAAATCTATCTAGACATTCTTTACTGGTACAGAATTTAACTGTTTCTGTACTGTATCTAAGTGTAATGTAACGGCATATAAGATGACTGGACTTTAGTTTCTATACTGGGATCGATAGAGTGTATCAGAGATTGTTTTCTGTGATACAATCTCTCTGAACCTGTTTTATTATGATAGAATTAATTTGTCTTTCTAAATTTTAACACAAAACGCTATGGTTCTATAAACATAACTGTTTCATCCTCAAGACACCGATTCACAAAATAAATTTTACCTCTCCTAAGACAAACAAAAAACGTTTCGCTAAAAGTCTCACTGATACCTTAGATTTTCAGAAATATTAATGTAGTTATAAATTCCCCTAAACGACTCAGTGCACTATATGGTCTGTAAAGAACATCAACTATTGTTATGGTCAGGTAGAAACATAGTGATAACACTGTCCGCTAGAGCGAAAGTAAGTGAGAATTAATTATTGTTTGTTTGTTTTGAATTTCGCGCAAAGCTACAAAAGGACTATCTGCGCTGACCGTCCCTAATTTTACAGTGTATCACCAAAGGAAAGGCAGCTAGCTAGCTATCACCACCCACCACCAATTCTTGGGCTACTCATTTACTAACAAATAGTGGGATTGGTAGTACAATTATAACGTCCCCACGGCTGAAAGGGAGAGCATATTCCTGGGATTCGATTTAACGACACTCGGATTACGAATGAATTATTTAATATTTTTTCTATGGAAATGCATTACAATTTTTAATATAAATTTTGAGTTCCCTTGATATAAAAATAAAAGACAAACAACATAAAGAAAACGTAACTATGTTCATATATATATATATGTTATTTCTTTACTTTGCTTTATACATTGTCATAACTCAAAAGCTGTACGCCCCGTCACACCAAACATGTTTGCCCTTTCAACCGTAAGAGCGTTATAATGTGACAGCCAATCCCACTATTCGTTGGTAAAAGAGTAGCTGACCTTAGTAAACCTGGTATGGCCAGATGGGTTGAGGTATTCCACTCGTAATCCGAGTATCGCAGGTTCGAATACCCGTCCCACCTAACATGCTCGTCCTTTCAACCGTAAAGGTGTTTTAATGTTATGGTTAATCCCACAATATGTTAGTAAAAAGGTAGCTTAAGAGTTAGCTGTGGGAGGTGATGGCTAGCTGCCTTCCTCTTAGTTTTACACTGTAAAATTAGGGACGGCTAGCGCAGCATATTTCAGATCATTAATATGTTATGTAAATTATGTGGTTTTAAAATAATTCAATGACAACAAGTCGAAATGTTAATTCATTACAAATGACAGATATTTTCAATAACAGAACCAATATTTGGCACACTTAACTTTGAACATTAGATTAATCTCTTACAGAAATTAATCAGTGTATTTTCAGATTTTAAAAATAAATTTATGTCTTTCATTTATTCTCTATTGCAAAATGCCTGAAGCAACTAAATTAATAAAGATGTCAATTTTTATGTTCGGTTTGGTTTGATGTGTTTTGAATTTCGCGCAAAGCCACACGAGGGCTATTTGCCGTTCCCAATTTTGCAGTGTAATACTCGAGAGAAGGTAGATAGTAATCACTACCAACCGCCAATTCTTGGAGTACTCTACTTTTTACCAAGGAATATTGGGATTGACCATCACATTATATATCGTTCCCACGGCTGAGAGGGCCAGCTTGTTTGGTGCGATGGTGATTCGAACCCGTGAACATCAGATTAATTACAAGTCCAGTGCCGCCTTAACCACCTGGCAATGCTGAACGTTTTTGTTTGGGAAAAAATGACTCAACTTAGAAACAGACCCGGAAAGGCCGGTTGGTTAAGGCACATGATTCGTAATCTGAGAATCACGAGTTCGAATCATGCTCGCTTTTTGAGCCGTTAGAGGGGCATTATAAAATGATGGTCAATACCACTATTCGTTGATAAAAGCCCAGTCCTAAAGTTGTCGGTGGGTGGTTATGACTAGCTTACACTGCTAAGTTAAGAACGGCTAGTGCAGATAGCCTTCATGTAGCTTTGCACGAAATTTGAAAAAAATATATGTCCTTATAAATTATAAGATTAGAGTGATTGAAGCAACTCAAACATTTGTAACAGTTAACTTCACTTTGCTATATACTGAAGAAAAATATTTGTAAATCGGAGTTACGTAAGCAGGAAACAGAAAATAATTTATTCAGCTTAAAGACGAGTGTTTTATTGAAAGTGCAGTTTCATGAATAATAAAGAAATTGAATATCATGAATCAATTAACCATATCTTTAAAATAATTAATTCACTTATTTAATTCAAATGTAAACTTTGTATTTTAAAGCAGTCGATGTTGAACTTTTTATTTTTCAGTTTTTTTCAGGATCGTGACTATCCGAAACAAATTATGTCCTGAAATTGCCTTCATACAATTAATATACCTTTAATCATCCACTATATAAATTAAACAAAACTTCAAACTGTTATAAACTCAATTCTGATAAACGTTTTAAGTATATTGTTGTAACGAACACCTGTTCTTCAAAAAATGTATTTGAAACATGTTTGTTGTGTATGTAATTCGACATTCCACATTTATTAAGACAAAACACTTTATTATTTGTAACTGTGTAGGTTCTGTAAGTTAATAGTATAAGTGGTATTAGAGTTTAATACTGCTAAAATACTTTGGAATTATCGATAACGTAAACTAGAGTTACGTTCTTTAAGAAATGATCGATTATTATTTGAAACTTTAAAATTTGTTTTAGTATACCTGCCTAAATACTTGTGTGTATTTATGTAAAATAAATAAATAGGTTTAACTAACTTCCAATTCCCAACACGGGTATCGAAACCAGGTTTCTAGAGGAGTGAGTCTGCAAACAATCCACTGTGCCAAGTGGAGGAGAGTATAATGGTAATTACACACATGGACATTGTCACGAGGGGTAATGGAAGAGGTCAAATATATATGACCCTCATAGATCTACATGACCTAAAAACCGATATAGTTAGCAGCAACTTTTATACTTTAAACATCATTAGAAAACAGGTTCTAATATTCCTTATAAGAGTAGATTCAAACAGCGACTATTTACCAATATGAAGTGTTTTCGGTACGTCACATCATCAGCACCAACCAGAACACATGCAAAAATTGAACTACAAAAAGTAAATTGGAATTAATATGAGGAGAAATTAATAGAGTTTTCCTTCCCTAGTAACACAGCAGAAGATCTGTGGATTTACATCACTATAAACCGTGTTTCGTTATTCCTAGAAAGGAGAGCACAAGTAGCATATTGTGTAACCGGTGCTTAACTTCAAATATTCAAAATTAATAGGACGTATCCATCTCAAACTGGCCACAACAATCACTAACAGCCTGAATAAAAATAGCAAATGTTCAGTAATCACAGACAGACTCATAACAAAAGCAGAAAATTACATACCAAAGTATCAATAAAGGATACTCATACCAACTGGAGCAAAATAGTGATTTCTGTAGCAACTGGTGCAATATAGTAATATCCACACACACACAAAAAAAGGATCAAACAAGATGAAAATATAATATGTTACAACTGGTGATCCACAAATAAATAAGTCTAGAAATAAAATTAGAAGACTCGTTAAGTTACTAAAATCACAATAACAGAACACCTTCTATCCATAAATAAACTCAAAATCTGTTCCCAGATATTCATATTCCCATATAAAAATTTTAAAAAAGCAACAAGGCCAAACAAAACAACTATCGCTGATTTACCCAACACTCGAACATAATAAGAATGAACTAGCAAACAACAAGGTCCGGCATGGCCAAGTGTGTTTAGGTGTTCGACTCGT
>MU033992.1:73225-175976 GCA_011833715.1 Carcinoscorpius rotundicauda
ACAGTTACACAGTAGTATAGTTCTAGAAATTTCTACTAAAGTCCATTCCATACATATTTTCATAAATGTCATTCTTATTAGATCTTGTTCAAATTTTTACCAGTTTGTTTTATGTAAATTCTCTTATTAAGTTCTTCACAGATACGACCTAGCAGTGCCAGCTCTTCCTGTGGTTATCAAGGTCCTTATCTTGTTACATGAAACTTTTTCTACTGAACTTTGTTTACAATGTGTAATTTCCAGTTATGTTCCATAGTTTTTTTGACGACCTTATTATATTTGCAACTAATTTTTTTGTATTTGTCTTTTCAACATTACACTTGAGTACAAATTACATGTATGTTCTGTTTCAGTTCTTAATTGTTTAAGTATATGTATATTGTAATACTTATTCAACAAATAATCTGTACAATCATTTTAATTGGAATAATACAGCACGATAAACAATAAAGTTAATACTGTTTTTTATTACTTTTGTTGGCAAATTTTCTTTTCAACCAAGGCTGGTCAGATGGAATACCTAGATAAATATATATGTAAAAACGGCTCGTTTGGGTTAAGAAAATATTTTACGTAGATGTTGACTAAAGCTCTAATCGTAGAAGTAACCCCTAGATCTGATAGGTGGGTCAAGATATAGCAGAGATTTCCAGCTAACATGATATGGCTACTCAACACTAAATTCACAGTTTCAGCATACTCTTGGAGCAGGTCTTTTACATAAGATCCAGTATAGTTTGACTCAGCTGGGTTTCACTCTCACTAGGATTGAATTTCCAACTCTAATCTCAACTGTGGTCCATGCAGGTGGTCACACTATAACTAGAATTGATTTGTCTGCGCTAGCTTCAACCGTATTTCATCTAGATGGACTTATTATAACTAGGGTTTACTTGTCTACTCTCGTCTCAACAGTGTTTTACCCAGCTGAGATCATCTTAAGTTAATAGTCTCATGTCCACTGTAGCTTCAGCGGTGCTATATACAACTATGCTCATCATAACTAGCACTGAATTGCCTAATTTTACCTCAACAGTGTTCTAACTAACTTGAGTCACAATAGGCAGGACTGAAACGGCTATCATTGTCTGCATGTCTTAGACTTGTATTCACTTTCTATACCACCTACAGTAATATGTCCTACCAGTAACATCCTCTGCTAGATCACTCTGTGGAAGGAACACCATCTCTAAGAGTGGCTTTCTCCCACCTGACCATATTTCAAACTAAGAAATAAAATGTTAAATCTCAATACTCAGAAAACAAAATACTCATCATGACACAATAGTAGTTCTATTACTTGTTTAAAAAGATCATACATACAAATCATCTTGAATATTTCTGGGTATCATAGCATGTAGGAAAGACTAAGACTTTTGAAATCTACAGATTGACAAAATATATCACACTAAAACATGTACATCACACTGAGACAACAAAACATTTCACACTGAAACATCTAACACCACACTGAACCAACAAAACATATCACACTAAAACACATACATTACACTGGGAAAACAAAACATATTACACAAACACAAGTAACATCACACTGAGACAACAAAACATATCACACAGAAACATGTAACACCACACTGAGACAACAAAACATATCACACAGAAAGATATAACACCATACTGAACCAACAAAACATATCACAAAAAACGTAACATCATGCTGAGACAACAAAATAAATCACACAAAAACATGTAACATCACACTGAGACAACAAAATATAGCAAAAACACGTGTAAAATTTTATCCTAGATAATAAATCATATTGTAAGGAAACATGTAACATTTAACCTAGAAAACAATAAACAATACCCATGAATATTCAATATTTCATCTTTAAAACAATTTCTATCATACAGGAACATGTAACATTACACCTAAAGAGAACCAGTCACAAAATATTATTGATTATAATCTCTTTTAAGGCACATTATATTACTATATTAAGAGTAAACAACATAAAAATGAAGATTAACCTAGATGATTGTAACTATGTAACTGAAACTAGTGGTCTGTAGGTTATAATAAAAATATTTATGTTTGCATTTCATTGTACCAGTAAACATCAGTTTTGTGTTTTTACTCTAATACAGTAAAGGATTTGTGACTAATTTTTACTCCTAAGTTAATTTTGAGCCAAATCTTAGAAACTCCACCTTCAAATTACTTTGTCTCAACTTACTAAAGAAAACTAGTTTAAACTAATATCGTTCTTTAGATTCTGGTTACTGGTCTAACAGTAGTAACAGTTATGCCTATCATTAGAACTACTTACATACCTATTTCTTATGCCAAACTTCTCTCTACATTTTTTAAAAATTTGATTTATCCTTGCCCTCACTACTGTCTAGTCCCAGTTTAAAATGTTCCTTACAGCTGAAATAATAGACCTTACAAACAAGCCAGCCCCTATCCCTATTTAAATATAAGCCATCCATTTCAAAACATTCTTTTATCTTATTGAACTAATCCCACAAGTCAAACCAGCAAATTATTTCATCCTAGCATATTAACCTCGCATTTAGCCAAATTTACCTACACATAATTTTATCTCCATAACTGGTTCTCAGTAACACTAGCACTCTTGACATAGTTATATTCTGGCATATTTCTTTAAATGCCTTTATCAATCCCTTGTACTTATTAATTAGCTCCTCTTATCTGTCTTTCTTTGCATCATTGTTAGCCTGCTTTGTTATATTTCTTGCTCTATCAGTAATATCCTCTTTCTGTTCCCCTGGGTAGTAATCTAATTCTTTTCTTCATGTTTATTCTGTCCAGATGTCTTGTCAATTAATCACCTGTAACTATAACCTTTTTTAGTTTAACATACACACCCTTTCCTGCTTATTTTGTTTTCCTTCTTTCCAAAATTCCTCATCTGCACAAATCAAAGGTTCAAATATGTTGCTCAATAGAGTAGGCTCATAACAATTAAAGTTGATAATATGCATTGTCACCCTCCAATGATCTTCCATTCACATTTTGTTTAGTGTCTAATCACATAGAGCTGTGAATCTTAATGTCACCTGTAATGGTCACTGTTGTTCTTATGTTTTCGAAAGGGTTGAACTAACTAGTTCATCTTTATTCTTCTGCCATAATGTCAGTGAAGATACCCAAGATGAAAGAGTGTATTTCTTCAAAGTGATATTCATGCTCACTACCAGAGCTTCTGCTCTAAATGCATTTATATATGTGGGATCTTGAAAACATTTAGTTTTAACATGTAAAAGAGTCAGAAGTATTTCCTTTTACTCTTTATTGTATAGAAATATTTTGATGCACATATAACAGTTTTTCTAATGGCTTTGTTTCTTTCACCATTAAAAGATTGTTTTCATCCAATGGTTTCCAATTGATTACTTATCTCACTTAGTGGATATGAATATACCAAAATATTATTTTCCTGTTTATTCCTTCCTCCTCTCTTTCTTGTTCCTTCCACGAGTATGTGGGTTTTGAGGCATGTGTGTTATAATGCACTTCAATCTGTGTCAACTTTTATTCTAATTTTCATAGTGCTACTTATGACTTTGTGAACAGATAGGGCACACTAGCTAGGAATCATATTAGTGTGGGGGCTACAAAGAGTTGCAGTAGTCACATTAACTTATTAAGGTCAATGCCCATTATCAGCCTCATCACATGCAACCAGCATATACTGTGACAACCATTAAACTATAGTTGTGGTATGGAGACATACCATATGTTTGCTGCCATTTTGCATAATAATGGAATTTTCATGAAAGTACATGCATTTTGAACATAGAAAATTGTCACATGAGAAACTAATTTCCTTTTGCCCTAGCTACACATTATTCTGGCTCATACATCTAACATTATCACCTTTGTCTTTTTCTGAGACAAATTCATCGAAAGTTGTACATATTTTATGAAAGTAGATGTCAATTTTTCCTTTGATAAGCCAGATGTTCTCTTAAGAAAATAATTTTCCTTATCTATTCAAGGGAATGATCAAAAGTCACAAGGGTAATGCATGCACAATGAGAAGAGTAGCATTGCTTTCATTGTGTGTATAATTAATAACAGAGTTACAGATATTTTACTTACTTTTCTATTCCATATATAAAGACAGAAATGTGCAGTAAAGGCATTTTGTGATATATTCACTCTGATTGTTTTTCAGTGTTGTCCAGTATTCACTCTGGTTGTTTCTCAGTGTTGTCCAGTATTCACTCTGGTTGTTTCTCAGTGTTGTCCAGTATTCACTTTGGTTGTTTTTCAGTGTTTTCCAGTATATTTCAATTTTATTTCAAACTCAGTGAAAGTCAGATAACTTATATTTGCTCTGTAAAATGTGTGCTCTTGGACCTTTTGTAAGTTTTCAGAATTCATCTTTTCACTCTTAGAGGATATAACCACATGTGATAATAGTACAGAATTACAACTCGATCACAGGCAGCCTCTGCTTCAACCACACAGACATGTAAAATTAGTCTGTCAGTCTTTTTCCTTAAATGAAAACCAACCATGCCATATATGGCAGGCATGTTACTTTAAATGTATATCTCATTTATTGTTTTTATTAATCTTGTGAGTTAGTTATGTATTATCTTTTCCCATATCCCAAGTAAGTAAGAAAAGATACAGTCTTTAATAAAATAAAAGGTGAAGGTAGAGACCATTTAGAAATTACCTGTAAAATTCAATAGCACTGATAAACAAGCAGATAAAGAGACTGATTTAGAGAGACAAAATTCTATAGGTAAATAGAAATTACCAAGTAACTTGAATTTGTTAACAAAAATACTGAACAAAGTAATTAAAAGAGATGTGATAATATAAATTAAGATATTGTGTAAACTTATTAAGGAAACTGGGGAAAAACAACAACCGATCGAAATAACTTGAAATATCCACATTTAAACTTGCCTACAGAACAAAGTAATGTAGACAGACAGAACTGTTTAAACAAAGATATTGGATAAAGAAACTTAGAAATTTAGATTCTGTAAACAAACGAGTAGTTTAGAGAATATGATAAAAAAAAACTTACAAAAATTAATTTTGTACCGTTTAGAGCCAGTTCCACATATAAATCTGGTCTTTTAGTGCTTTTCTAAAGTACCCTTTTTTTATTTACAATAACATTTCCGAGATAGAAATAAATAACATTAGACACACAGTCTTCACACTGAAAATCAGAATTTAGTCAGGAAAACTGAGTGTTTTGTTTCAAAAGTTAATATCGTCTTGTTTGATATCAATACATTTACTTATATTATTGGACGTGTCTGGAATTTTACCTTCACAAGATTCATGTACCACACTGCAGAGAATTATTTATGGGCAAGAGCTAGTGTGACTATTCATAGGAAGCTAATGTGTAAAAAATATATATAAAAATTATTTCAAAACTTCTCTTTAAGTCCAGCTTCAAGTTTTACTCGTTCTATTTGTGAATTAATTGCTTATGGCCGTCAAGCATCATTACGAGTCCATGCAATCAGTAAACGTACCAACACGTGTTCTCGCAGACATAATTTAGGTACTGCAGATAAGATATCAAGAGACCAACCATTAGAGTTCTACTGAAAGGAAAGTAGGTCAGTCATGGTGCAACGTATGTACAGGATTTAAGATGAGATTGTTGTTCAATGATGTATCCAAACCAGTAAGCATTAACATTTCTGAAGAGGTGTGGGTTTGGTACAATTCAAAGTGAAGGAACAAAACAGTGGTAATAGATTATCTAGTCACAACGAGTTTCTCGAGCACACTATGAAACAGGGAAAATGGTTGGGTCAAGAGGATAAAGTATTGGGTTGGAGTGAGTAAGGATTTGAACATCTTGTAAATTCATTCAAAACGGGTTTCCACCATCAAAGACATGACTGGAAAACTCTTTCCATAAGTATGAAAACAGAAGGCTATCTTGCATGTAATAACGAAACCACAGACAAAGTCAACGGAGATGTAGAGCAAATGATCTGACCACCTGACTGAAATTATAGGAGACAATATAGTGTTTGAAACAATAAAATATAACATCAGTGGATGAAGAAAAGGAAGCATCTAGAGAACTCTTCAATGGGAATAGGAAGAAAGGTGTTTGAGATATACACCTGAATATGGAGTAATGGTCCAATGAAGTGAAGAGAACTTTTCTAAATGAAAACGTTGGACAGATTAATAACTAAATCCCCTCCGTGTCTTTTTAAGGACATCAAGTAAAACCTTGTAAGATAATTGGTAAATTTATTCACACCTAAAGAAAACAGAATAGATTTCAAAGTGAATGAAATTGAACAGGTTTAGAACTGATCGTTAGAGAGAAAAGAACTGGAGAGAAATCCTATGTGTAAGAATGGTTGTAATCCATCCGTTATTTAACATGTGGGATCAGAGGAAGAAACATTGTATAGAACAAGCCACAGCAGAAAACAGGATAGAACAAGAATCATTACAAAGGGAACAGCATCTCTATGAAGTATTTCTGACATGAAATGAAGACGTAAAGTGCAAAAAGGCAAACAAAGAAGGTTCAGAAAAAGACGGGGTAATTTTGTACTGGGTGAACTGAACTAAATTGGTCAGCTTTCCCAAAATTCAAAATTTACAGTACAGTTTGTGAATCTGGATAGTGCATGTAAAAATACCTATAATTCTTAATGTAGGAATAGTAAGACTACTAGGACCAGACATATCGTCCTGGAAATTAGTTGGTCTGAAAAGAAATCAGTATGTATGCAAATAAAAGTAACTGATGAAAAACAAGTTATACATCAGGATTAGATTTATACAAACGGGATTGTGAAAGAGGGAAAAAGACCTGAAATGGAATATACATGAGAAATTAAGCCCACATAATGAGAGGATGGTTGAATACTGTCCTCAGTGGGAAGTTCACATGACCTTAGAAGTAGATGAACGTAAACAAACAAGCTGACTTCCTGTTAAATTTCATATTGAAGTCGAAGGGATGAAAGAGAGTTAAATATATGTGAATAAATTTGCAGGCTACATAATGGTGTTCACTAATATGTGAAAAGTGGCTGTCACGTCATCAACACGTAACTTTCACCTCTTTGCCACTGTTGAAATTTCACTTATATGAAGAATTTTTTTTCTCACAAAGGATACAGAAATAGTAATATGGACTTCTACGTTAATAAATAGAAAAAAAGTGTAATTCGAGAAACAAAGCAAATCTCTGCTATTAAAAACTAGTAAATCTACAAAACAATTTTTAAATACCACAGAGAGAACTAGAAAATAGGAAGTTAGTGTTTCTGAGATTGTTGGAAGACATATGCTAAATTATGAGAAATCTCATGAGCCAAGATGGCAATTGTCTAAAGAGAAAAATCTCTAAGACAAACGAAAAGAGAAGACATCCTAACTGTGTTAAAAGGTTTATCTTGTTTGAGAAGGAGCTCTTGCAGCCAAAGAACATACCAGTCGGCCGAGAAACTCTATTCATACCATCTCCTGCAGGCTGGTTCTTTGGAGATCTGGTATGGAAAGGAGGTGGACCAGTTTAGATGTATTGTGTTGGGTACGATGACCCCCACCCAATCATGGGAAAGAAGGTGGACCCGTTTGGCTAGGATGCCCCCCACCCAATCATGGGAAAGGAAGTGGACACGTTTAGCTAGGATGCCCCCCACCCAATCATGGGAAAGGAGGTGGACCCGTTTGGCTAGGATGCCCCCCACCCAATCATGGGAAAGGAAGTGGACACGTTTAGCTAGGATGCCCCCCACCCAATCATGGGAAAGGAGGTGGACCCGTTTGGCTAGGATGTCCCCACCAAATCATGGGAAAGGAAGTGGGCCCGTTTGGCTGGGATGCCCCCCACCCAATCATGGGAAAGGAGGTGGACCCGTTTGGCTAGGATGCCCCCACCCAATCATGGGAAAGAAGGTGGACCCGTTTGGCTAGGATGCCCCCACCCAATCATGGGAAAGGAGGTTGACCCGTTTAGATGTATCGCGTTATGAAAAATGCTCACCACCCAATCATGGGAAAGAAGGTGGACCAGCCAGGATATCTACAGTTAAAAATGTCATTTTACACCCAACGTCGTGACCCTAACTTTCAAGATGGGAAAAAGAGTGTACCTAGTTATTTACGCGTTATCCCACAAGTGCGTTCCTCCAAGTAGAGAAGTCACACTCCGGGGGCATCTTGTGGACACTTTCCGAGGAATGCTCATCTAGGTTCCTCCACCAAGTCAATGTGAGCTTCTCAATGTGATTCCTGTTATTTTTAGGCAAGATATCGTATCAAAGTTGGATGTTTCATTACATTGAAAATATATTTCCCATTGATACTTTACTATCCTCACACTTCTGGTACTTCTTTTCTGTCAACTTTGAAGACTGTGTTCTACAGTAAATAGGAAGCCAGCTGCCAGCTTTGACAGTAGAGTATGTTTCAGTGAAGCGTTGTGCTTGCTTATTTACATGTTACGACGCAGATGAACCAAGTTGAAACGTGCGGTAGATGAGAGTTTCTAGGTTGGTGGGACCAAAAATATTTTCGTATATTGAAGACTACACTGAACAATAATAGCTGTTATGTGAGAACAAAAAGATATTCTATCGAAAATAGTATGAAACTAGATATTTTAGACTACGTACAATAAGCTGGTATAATCTTCTATGAGTGTATATTTTTAAATATTTTTCAAAACAATGCCTAACAAAACATTTTGCGAATCTTATTACATTGTCCTTCCAAAATAAAGTTTGTGTCTGTCAAGCATACATTTCTAATACTCTGAATTCATCCAATTAATGTGGCAAACAGAAATCTCTTTTCTCCTTCGTCTCTTCTTATAGTTTCTATTAACACCTGAATCAGTAATTTCAAGTTATCTCAGATAATTATACTGCAGTATATTTGGTAGAATTCTGTAAATCAAAACAAACCATTAATTATGAATACGACTATGTACACAAAACTCAACATTTTACATGACTAATAATGATGTAATAATATCTGAAATCTATATTAAAATAAAATCACGACAAGTAACTTTATATCGAGTGCAAAATATCTGAATAAAAATATTAGTATTTCAGTCATGTTAAGAACCACTCAACAATAACATACCGTTACGTCACATGTTGATGTGTGAATCAGTGTTATTAATTCATAACAAGTTGGTGCAGCTTTTCACTCTCAACATAAACAGGAGACAGATGAACGGATGGACAGACACCACGGTTCACAGTATGTTGTATAAAATGTGGTAGATAACGTTCTGTGTCCAATCTGGATTGGACTTCCTTTTTTTCTTTGTGACTTAACACTGAATGGATGTCACAAAATTATAAATTACAAAGTATTTCTGAGTAAAACTGTTCATACAGACTTAGAATTATTTCTTGCTTGCAGTTTAATATTAATATAAAGGTGTGCACTCTACATCTGAAAGTTACTCACAAGTCGTGGTCGTTGTTCAGGTCAAATTTTGTAACATCATAAAAAGGTAAGATAAAAAGATTGCAGTAAGTACCACTAGGAAAACTGTACGAAAAACAAGGCATGAGTAATTATTATGTGTAGAAATGATAATTAGTTCACAACTACAATCATAGGATTTGGGATTTGGAGTTAGTAATCAATAGGTAGATTGTCTACTGGAGAAACTCGTCAGAGTTCACATTTAAACAAACATGAAAGTCTGGATTGGTTTAATTCTTGACATATACTGAATGAATGATTCATAATTATAATGTCTAAAGTATTTATGATTAAAACTGTTAGTATACATTTATAATTATGTTTTATTTAAAGTTTAAAATATGATATGTGGGTGTGGACTCAACATGTGAAAGGTGCTTACAAGTTGGTGTTGGACAAAAAAAACAGTTAAGTTAAAAATAGAATAAAAAATTCAGATCAACATGATGATAAGTAACCGGTTTTTATAACTCACAAATTATGTTTTAGTTCCAGATTAAGTTTAACCCTATATCATACAGAAGATAATTCTTCTGACTGAAGACATCCGAATTTATCTTTTAATATGTAAGATATTTTACGCTATATATTAACAATTGCAGCATTATATAACATTCAGGATATATATTTTAGGTAAATCCAATATAAAAAATTAATTTAGTTATATTTTCTTATTTTATTTTATGTTATTTTGAATTAAGCACAAAGCTACACAATGGGCTATCTGTGCTCTGCCCACCACGGGTATCGAAACCCGGATTTTAGCGTGTAAGTCCGCAGACATACCGCTGAGCCACTGGGGGGCGTTATATTTTCTAATCTCACAATTACGTAAACGACATGACTTGCACATCTGTGTCTGTTTGACTGAAATAATAAATACAGTGTATCACTATTTATCAAATGTCTCTATAAAGAAAAATCTATAAAAAATTCCACCTTTATCATTCTAAATTCGGATAATTTTAAAAGTAACTACGATACGAACAACAAACGTTTGTTTTCCATACAAATGAATATTAAGTACTCTTTGTATAACAAGAGCCCGACTTTCACTAGGACTAAACCTGAAGATTTGATTATATCTTTTTTTATTGATATAATTTATAGATACAGTTTTAAGAAATGGAGTTTAATAGTTATTTTTTTCAATAAACGGGACTACATTTAACAGATAATAAAATATAGTATATATTAGTACAGTCCGTAAACCTTTCCAATGCAGTACTTGTCGTAAAAAGATTCTCTCTTTATTTATAGAAAATGTTCAATTTTTCTAAACTTTTCAACACGACGTTATTGAAAACAGACAAATACTTCTTTACATTAATTTCCAGACTTCTCACTGGTTGTGGAGTAAAGTTAATATTACTTTCTAATTGTCTAACTTTTGTTTCTTATTTCAAGAATTTAATTCAGATGTATAAAATGTTTCCATGGTAATAAACAATTAAAATATTTATAGAAAACTTTATACCTACAAATTGTGCTGTACGAAGTACCATGAACAGCAGTGTGAGAAACTTTCTTCCATCCATTTGTTTTCTTCACACAGTTCGGTTCTCATTTTGATATCTTGTCTCCTTAGTTACTATACGTGGCCGCTCTTTCAGCCGTTGAGGTGTCATTATGTGACCTTCAATAACACTATTCGTTAGTAAAGGAGTAGCCCAAGATTTGGCGATGGTTGGTGATGACCAGTTTAGATGTTACACTGAGTTAGTTTATCGGTAAATAATTTGACTAAAGTTGTTAATCGGTGTCTTGAGAATGAAACAGTCATGTTGATAGAACCATAGCGTTTTGTGTTAAAATTTAGAAAGATAAATTAATTTTATCATAATAAAACAGGTTCAGAGAGACTGTATCACAGAAAACAATCTGTGATACACTCTATCGATCCCAGTATAGAAATTAAAGTCCAGTCATCTTATATGTTGTTATGTTACACTTAGATACCGCAGTACAGAAACAGTTGAATTCTGTACCAGTAAAGAATGTCTAGATACATTTTATCCCAGAACATATATTGTACTACTTTATAAGAAACGTAGATTAAGACATACGTCAGTTAGTCTTACAGCCAAGACAACCTGGTGTAGGACATTCTTAGAATTATAAATACGAGTCGTGGCGATCCTTCGAGGTGGAGGATGATGGCTCTCCAATTTCATACAGGGGTCCCGAGATGGCTAATGAAGCCAATCCTTGCTGCACAGGTCTTCTGGCAGTAAGGGCAGATCAGTTCAAGGGAAGGAGAGGTTTCAGTAGTAACTGGAGTTGTTTCATGGAAACTTTGGAAAACTTGAAAGACGTCTGTACGTGAGTTGATATAACGTCTGAATGACGTTGCACACCAGCAGACACGCGGTCTTTAAGAAGCGCAACAAGTCGAGTCCAATGGCAAAGAAACCAAGACGATTAGAACTTGTAGAGCTGCTGCAGCCCTTGTCCGTCCTTCCTGCCGTTGAGGAGTCCAGGTTGGGGTCTTGGGGTTGGGTCGTTTTTTGTCAGGAACCTCACCCTCGATCTTGCCATCATGGATGACCCTACCAGAAACGCAAGCCTCCCGACGATATCGCTCTCAGTATTACTTGCACGCGCATGCTCTCTCATCACGACAAGGTGACGATCCGATTGGAGAGTTAACAGGAGTAATAGTTTAATGTTTTTCTATTTTCTGTCTTTCAGACCCTGGTAACCCAAACTATCATGTAATTATATTTATTGGAATTTTATTTTCTACACCAAATTCTTACGCAATCTCTCAAGAAATTAATGAAATATAACGTGAAAAACTTTGATTGAATTTAGCATTAGGAGACGTTATATTAAGTATTTAGCACAGATGATGATGTTTCAAAGAGCTCTGCCGATTTCAGAGGGTTAATAACAAGTATCTGTTAGTCTACATTCCATGTTGTTACTATAAATAAGCTATTGACCATGTTTTGAGAAGAAACAAAGATACGTAAAGCTCTGTTTTGAATAATATGGTTGTGATCTTATTCATTTCTTATTTGATGGGATTTGTTAACGTGTATTGATAAAAATTCTAATCAAATTAAACGTGAAAGTGATGTGCAGTGGAAAAGAAGTATTAAATGTGTGACTTAAAGGAATAAAATAAAATTGCAGACCAAACTGGTAGCTATACGTTTATGTCCTAAATTAACAAACAACTTAGCCAGGCTAATTGATGAATTAATATTTTCTTTAGAATTATTAATTGTCAATGTTACAAGTGTAGCTAGAAGTTTTACCACCAATTATGATTTCATTCTATTACGGCTAGAAAAGAAAGTTGTATAAAGAGTAAATTTCCAGTCTTATATTTGTCATCACCCAATTCGATTTTCGTTGAATACCAGTCTTATGAATTTGTCTCTCATGAGAGACAAAAGATTCTGTGAAAATCTCTTTACATTTGAAGTGTAATACTTTAAAAGTTAGGTGTTAAGTGCTGAAAGGACAAATTAAGTTGAAAGTGGAAGAAATTACAATTAAATTTCTCACTTTACAATCAACAAATATTTTCACATAATATATTCAACGCTTCTTTCACATGAAATGATAAGATTTCAGGGCTAACTGAAATTTCTTCTCAGTGCAATTATAAATTTATTAAAAGTTGAAACATCATCTTGATCAGTTTGAATGAAGTCAAATATTTAGTGTACGTCAGTATGAAATAAAAAATTAACAAATTTTCTCTAACATTTTTCAGCTTTTATCTATCTTCGTTTGAAATGCATATGAGAAAAATCGAAATATTGGCTACGTCTTTTGTTATTAATTAAAAACTAATAAGTAGCAGTTTGTGTATTGCTGTTTGTTAGTTAGTTGTAGAGCCTTCAGTGTTATTACATCATATCACTACACTATATAAATACTATATAAAAATTTGAAGAATTCTTTTTACATAGTCAACTAACTTACAGCTGATACAAACGTCTTTTACTTTATCACAGCCCAACGAACATGAAGACAGTGGTAAGCGTTCTACAGTTTATTCTATAAGTTAATTATATGCCAAACTGCAACACAACTCATCAGAGAGGAAAAGCTGTATTTGTTGCACGGTATAATTTCAATATCAGAAGTGACAGCTCTCTACCTAGAATAATGTGAGATAATTTGACTAAAATTAAATCTTATGATACGAGACCTGATCTCATTATGGGATATTGTTAGTGAAATATACGTTTGATAACAATATTTTTTGAAAGCTATTCAAATTTAGTATAAAATAATTCCCAGTAAAACAGTACTGTGATAAATGTTCTCATCATGTAAAACAACAAACAGGAGGAATAATGTTGAATTTCCCACCAAGCTTCTCGAGTGGTATCTGTCACAACACCAGCATGATAACACTAATGTTGACTAGATTCATCAAGTTAATCAACATTTGTAATTTCAATTACAATTATTAATATAAATTAGGCCAAACGATTTCGACGAAAGAAGAATAATGCCATTTATTTTACAATAATCTGTTCTATCTAAGAACATTTCACAATAAAACCATAAAGCTTTACGGGGAAAATGTTATACGACAGGCTAATTTATATTGTAACAATTTGTGTGTCTGTTTTTCTTTGTAAAATAACTTTGTTCTACACAATTTCCTCAAAGACAAAGCGAGTAGGTTGTTTGTTTTTAATGGTGATAGTTTCATAAAATATATAATTTTGATATTTATTTTTATTACAGATTTTCGTTCTTCTTTTGATGACTACGGTCTTCACTACAGGAAGTTTCGCTAAAAATGGAAATAGCAAAAACATCCGGAACATTTACGATGGTAACGGTAATCTTAAAAACACAGGGAGAGGAAGGGGAGTTATTGACCTACCTGGCTTTGACGTCCATCCAGGTTTTAGAAGACGTAATGGAAATGAAAAAGGCAACAAAAAAGTTGAGAAGAGACGCCATCAGAGACTTAGGCTTGGAACTTCATCCCAAGTTTGGCTTAAAAAGCGGTGGATAGTGGGTTAAGAGACGGAAGAGGATTGGGTAGAAGTCCAAATAGGAACGACGGTCTACATTTTGGCGGAGGAAACAGTAATGGTAGAGGAAATGGTAATGACAGAGGAAAATTCGTAACAGCTAACTGAAGTAAGTATCATAGAATATTCCAAACTTTAAATATGAAAATATTGCAAAGTTCCACTTTTCTTGTAAGAAGTGTAAATAATTTAACCTTCCAGCCATGCTGCTCGACAAGCAATCTGAAGAAACAAACTTGAACCTGTTTTTACTTATGTTGATGCCCCCAGTTGGTAAAGTGGTAAGTCTATGGATTTACAACGCTGAAATCAGTGTTTCAATTCCCCTCGGTGGACTCAGCAGACAGATCGATGTGGCTTTGCTATGAGTTTGTTTGTTTGTTTTTGAGTTTTGCACAAAGTTACTCAAGGGCTATCTGTGCTAGCCGTCCCTAATTTAATAGTGTAAGACTAGAAAGAAGGCAGCTAGTCATCACCATCCACCGCTAAATCTTGGACTACTTTTTAACTAACGAATAGTGGGATTGACCGTCACATTATAACGTCCCCACGGCTGAAAGGGCGAGCATGTTTGCCACGACGGGAATGCAAACCCGCGACTTTCAGATTACGAGTCGCACGCCTTAACACGCTTGGCCATGCCGGGCCGGCTTTGCTAAAAGGAAAACACACACACACTAATGTTAATTGCATGGCATGACCAGCCGGTGAAGATGCTCGACACGTGATCTGAAAATCACGGGTTAGAATTTCCGTCACGCCAAATTATTGCCGCTTCATCAACCATGGGATGTTATAAAGTTACTCTCAACCCCTCTATTCGTTTGTTCAAAAGTAGCCTAATAATTGGCGGTGGGTAGTGGTGACTAGCTTCCATACATTGATAAATTAGGGATGAGTAGCGCAGATAGCTCTCGTGTAGCTCTTTGTGAAATTTTAAAAAAGCAAAGAAACCAATTCAGTAATATAAAATTAAAAAGAGGTAAAATGATGAGGCAGTTCATAATATTTGGACAGAAACTTATTGACTGATCGACATTTACCTCCACGTGGAAGAAAGGTAGGTCAGCGGTTTTACACCAGTGGAAACTGGAATTTGGTACTTGTTGTGGGTATGGGTAATGTGTAAGAACTCAAAATTAATACACATTAAACAATATGTTAAGTATGTAATGAGAATCATACAGGTGTTAGTACACGTGTTCTTTTTAGTGCAAGTTTGTTTTTTCTTTTTGAATTAAGCATAACGCTATATAATGAGCTACCTGTGTTTTGCCCACCACAGGTATCGAAACCCGGATTTTAGCCGCAGACTTACCGCTGAGCTACTGGGGGCCTTTTTAGTACAAAGCTACACAGTGGGTCATTGCAATTTATCCACAGTATATAAGCTAATACCGATTATTAGCGTTTTAAGTCCCTAACATCATCGAAAAGTCGTTGAGAAAAGAGAGACAACTATTGTATTTGTGCAGATAAGTAATTCTTACGTTTAATGAAACGGTAAAAATGAAATATTGTAACTTCTACTTTACAATTAGCTCTAAATAAATAGGAGTATATTACTTAAAGGAATCGGGTTTATGATATATAATGAATAAATAAATAATTTTAACTTAAAAACAAATTAATCAAAATACGTTTAATTTATTTTTGTTTTGGCTTGTTTTCTTAAGTTAAAAAGATATATATAATTAGTCAGTGATTTGGATATGTTGTTTTTAACGCAATCCTTTCTTATTATTTTTGGGTTCGAATCCCCGTCCCATCAAACATATTTCCTCTTTTAACCATTGAAGCGTTATAATGTAAGGGTCATCCCAATAATCGTTGGTAAAAAAGTAGCCCAAGAATTGGCGGTGGGTGATGACGACTAGCTGTCTTCCCTGTTGTCTCACCAAACTCAAAACTAACCAAACCTTATTATTTTAGTTAATTATTTTCACCAATATATATATATATATATAAGTATAATGTATAATGAAAATTATTTCACAAATAGTTGGCACACGTTTTTGTGGCTTTTGCATGCCTTGCAAAACATTTCAGTAGTTTCTTGATCACTTTTTAACCAAGGGAATGTTTCTTCCCATTTAGGTAGGTAACTCCGAGATCGTTTCTCTCATACTTTTCATTGCATTCCGCAGAAGACATTGATTGCTTGATCTTGCTGCCGAAGCGGCAGGAATGATCCTACTATGACCACTGACACTCACTAGGTGCCTGCTTTTTCCTCGACTTTTTTAACCTTGTCATTTCTGTCATCTTCACGACAGTGTTCCTTTCACTTTGTACGACTGTCGTCTTTACTAATGTCACTTTCTTTATTCAATTCTAAACTCTCATCATCAGATTTCCTTCACTTTTTGAAATATTTCAACAAAGTCACTTTCTTTGGTAAAACCACACATAAACCACAGAAAAGAACTGCTATTCTGTTTATTAAATGCACGGACTTGTTGGGTTAGATAATTTATATGGAGACAACCAGATATCAGAGGGAGGGTATCTGTTCACAAAAATTGCTGGCACTGAAACCCTGTCACCCAAAGGTGATGTCATCGACACACACAAACTACCGCACAAAGCTGTTCAATATAGTTTTCACATGTACCTTCTAATCTGTATGTTACAATACGTGTTGTTGGTGCGGCAGGGGAAATATGTCTAATGAAAGAAATTGCAGCTTGTTTGCTCGGCTTCCAGTTTTATTACAGGCTGTTATTTATTGCCCATTATCGGCAAAAATCCGTCAAGGATGACCAATAAGACAATTATTAAAACGTGAAATATCACTTATCTGCTCGGGAAATAGACATAGTAAGAACTGTTGCCCTCAGATAATATTTATATGGCCCGAGACGTTGGGAAGTTCTTAAATTTGAGCTCTGGACTGTAGTAGCCTATTTACAGTGATCGTTCTGTACTGGTACACGTACATAACATATAATCAATTTTATATGCAAAAACGGCTCTTTTGGGTTCAGAAAATATTTAAAATTCTCAACAAGTGGGTTTCTCGACATCACTGATAACATATAATCAATTGTAAACTGCACTGCATGTTGAAATACTAAATAATGGGTTAGGTCTAGGCTAGAGTATCTTAATCCAACTCAAATATCTGAAAAAATGAGTTGTAATCTCAACTTTAAGCTCAGTTTTGACCTGGGAACTTGAAATGAGCCAACAAACCATACATCAACAAAATAGGCATATTTCCGAAACTTTATCTGCATGCATGAATGCGAAAGTAAATTCAAAACAACGGCCTAAAGTTGGAAATAGTACACTGGAAATGCTACTGTAGCCCGAAATAATGAAGTGGACTATTCCCAACTTGTTGTTTTGAATTTACTTTTGCATCCATGCATGCAACTGAGAACGTTAAGCCTAGTACTCAATACTAACTTTGCTTACTTGAACTTGTTCAACTCGTGCACATTTCTAGACAATCCTAAATTGATTTTGTTGATTTGTCGGTTCTTTATACTAACTTTATATAAAGACGGTGCCACAGTACTGTACTACCACTAGTGGTATAGTGTATACATAACAAAGTTAAGAATAATGTTGTCATACGTGTCGAAGTCTTACGCAATTTGACCCAAAAGATCGAATTATCGTCTTTAGACTGCTCAGTTCAGTCAGTTGTTTCCCAGCTTTTCAGAACATACTGATTTGAATTTATAGTTGCAAAATAGTTGAATAGTATGATACTCTTATTTTTCTGTAGATGCGATTAAATAAAGCAGAAAATGATGAAGTGGTGGACAGCAACTTTTGAGCCTAAAGTTAATTAATGTATTGAATTGTTTTTAAACGCTGCCCTACTTTTTCTCCCAATACTTTAGGGCAAGAATAGAAGTAGAATGGGTGAGAGCCATTTCAACTGACGCAATGAGGGTCCATTTCACACTCATAGACCTCATGGTCCTTGCCACCACAATGAGCACACATCAAGGAACCACAACATAATGTCTTCGAGTGACCAAACTTTTGGCACTGAAAAAATTTGAGAGGTTTTTAAATGTATGGTCGTGCCTTGCAATTAAGATAACCTGCCTTGATGCTAGCAGGTGCAAATAATGATGTAAATTTAAAGTGAGAACATTGGTCAGCATCATAATTTCACCTCTGCAAGCTGAGACATGCCTCACTGCAGAAACTCCTTAGGTGGAGAAACCAGAGAGGATCTGTGACCTGGGGATACTCATAAAATCTTTCTCAACAATAACTCCTCATGATGAATTCAAAATAGGATGAGGCATAACCTCAATAGGTATATCCCCAATCGCCTTTGAGTGTAAGGAGTTCACTGCATTGAGGTGTGGATGTTTCCACCAATATGTCACCAGAGCGAAGCTTTTAGAGAGCCAGCAAATCATTCTATTCACTTCTGAACAAAAAAGAAAGACATTTGTCCTAAAGGTTTGTCTGAAAGGGAATGTAGAATAAGAAAATGAAGTACAGGTGTTACAAATGTTGAAGATTGCTGCCCAAAATCTTCAAGACGTGAGCTGTTCTTCGCTATTTTATTTAAGTTTTTATTTGGATGGTCCATAATAAGAAAGAATATTTTAGTACTTACTGACCCCACCTGCCATGGAGTCCTACGACGGGATGGACTACAATGCCGAACAAGAACACTGCAGCAACACCAGGGTTTCATGAGCAGTATACCCAAAGACCAGTATCAGATAACATGTCCACAACACCTGTTGAGAACATCCAACACTAGTACTTGGTTGACCCTAGCCCAAGTGGATTAGCCAATTGACCTTAAGGGGCTATTCCAAGTTCGCCAATCTACAGGAATTCAAGGCCAAAATGGTGTGTTAGGGTTGAATCCCGCAACCACCAGGAACCTCTCCTCCCCTTTATAGGTCATCATTCACGGCAAACACGTGTGTAGATGTTTAGATCCCAGAGGAGGTAAACTGAAAGAATAACCTTTACTGGGAGGTCCCCTTACCACGTACAGGAATCCCCACCGAGGGATCGATGTTAGGAGATGAAGTTTGATAATTTAATGAATGGTAATTGTTTATTTATTCCTCCAACAGTAGTCTTAAATGTGTTCTCCTTCTTAATGATAAGATATATATATATATTTGTGTTCTCCTTCTTAATGATAAGATAAATATATATATATTTGTAACTATTAGTCATTTTGGTCACTTGAAGGAAACACACGGAAATCTCGAACTTCTTATTGATAAAGTCAAATAAAAAATGTTTTGTTACTTTGTGAAGACCTAAAAGTCTTTTGAATGTTGTAGGATTAATAATACTGTTATACAAAGTTTCTGTGTTGTTGTTTTTTTGTGTGTGTATGTGAAATGGGACGAGCAAAGCACTAAATCAGCATCAGATAAAGAAGGAATGGCCATCAGGAGTCAGCCTGATAGCAGGATAGAAAACATTTAACGTGAAAGTTTGGTTGACTCAAAGAAAGTCCTATTAGCTCCACTTCAGATTAAAGTGGGCTTGATGAATCAGTTTGTAAAGACCCCAGACAAAGATGTTAACTCTTTCTTTATGGAGAATTTCCAACTTTTTCAAGAGTGACACTTAAAGAAAGGATTTTGTTTGGCCTCGGATTAGAAAATTGACTTTTGGCATTGTTTCACTACATGTATATGTGTATGTATAAATAGCTTGCATACTATAGATTGCATTTATTGTTTATAGGCGATTAAATGTGCAATATAAAAAAATAATAAATGAAATATTTCATTACGATTGTTTTCCAGGTTTTCAAATTGTCATAATTGATAATACCACCCGAATGTACTTGGTATATTCCATCATTCAGAAATAATCCAAAAACCAATGTCAGCCTAGTCGAACATCATGGAAAATAGTGAAAAAAATTAAAGTGAGTAATGGTACGAATCTGAGTGTTTACACCAACAACGATTCAACTTCTCCTGCCTAAACCTTGTTCTGGAAACACAGTTATCA
The DNA here is from genome assembly GCA_011833715.1 of Carcinoscorpius rotundicauda. Taxonomy (NCBI): domain Eukaryota; kingdom Metazoa; phylum Arthropoda; class Merostomata; order Xiphosura; family Limulidae; genus Carcinoscorpius; species Carcinoscorpius rotundicauda. The sequence continues at coordinate 93,662 of MU033992.1, forward strand.
TTAAATACCTCATACAAGAAAGCAAATGGATAGAAGCCGATCTCTAATATTTCGAACAATTGTACTACCTACCTCTACCCTTCCAAAACAAAAAAAATATAAAAATGTACACCCTACCATAATATGTGTGTGATTTTTCTATGATTATCCATGACAGCTGACTGGATTACCATCACTTTTTGGATTTTGACTGATAAACGGAATATTCCATAGGCATTATCCATTATGAAAATAAGCTGGTAACATGAACCAATAAAAACAATACGATACTGATATATATATATAAAGAAATTTTGAAATTAACCGAAATTACATTGTAAAACACATACATACGCAAATAGAAGTTATACAAAAACAAACAAAACCAACAAGTAAGTGGTACGCAAACACTTACCATACTGTTACTAACACCATGTTAAACATAATAATAAATATTTTAATTCTTTTTGTTTATATGTGGAGACATTATTAAATCCTGTGTAACTCCAATATAAAAGGTAACACTGACTTTATAGGTACAGTTGTTACGGAAGAGACACGTTCACCAGTATCTGTAAATAATTCAATTTATTTTATTTATATGTGTGAACATTATTAAATCCTGGGTGACTCCACTGTGAGAGGTAAAATTTAACACTGGTCGTTATGTAGATATATTTGATACAGTGAAGACATGGTCACCACTATTTGTATATATTTTCAATTTTTTTCACAAGCTTCATAATCTTTCTGATTGTTTTAAAAATCAACATAATAAGTTTTTATGTGTTTTTTCTTAACGTACAAAAAAGGAATACAAATGTTTCATACTTTAAATTAAACGTCAGAAACATTTTTCCATACACAAATCACGTGATTATCTGTTTATACTTTTATATCATCACAGAACCAGTTTTATGTTTATAATTTAATATAATGTGCTAAAATATTAATTTACTGCCCTGTTATGTTTTAATTGTAATATATATATTTGTAATTATTATCATATTTTGAACTTTTTCTGTTAATTTGTATAAAAACAAATTAAATTATTTATGGCATTGTCAATTCATCACTAGATTGATTTATAACGTCTACAAACCAAAAGGTAAAATAATGTTTTTATTATTCGCTCTGCTCCCCGATGGTACAGAGGCGAGCTTACAGATTTACAACGTTAAAATCACAGGTTTGATTCCACTTCGTGGACAGTGTAGATAGTCTGATGCGGCTTTGCTATAAGAAAATACATTACTTTTCACGTACAAAAATATTTTCTCAACTGTATGGAGAGATTTTCTTCAGAATTACACAGTTCACTTCCAATATTCACAAATCTTATTGAAACAATAAATTTCTTAATTCTACAAAATTTCGTTAAAAGAACAGATAAGCAAATAACTAACTGTAAGCATAAAGAGTGTTTTATTCATGGTGGAACATGTTACATGTTTAAAGAATACATTGGTCTGTCTTCTTAAGAAACACAAGACATATTTTCACTATTTTTTACCATCAGTAAAACACTTCTTTATGTTTATATATCGTTGTTTGTCTACCTACTGTTATAATTACATAATGTTCTTCACAAATAATGTGTTTAGTTAAAATTTTATCGATCAACTTAAGGTATTATTCAATATTTCCTACCAGTAGTCATATCCAGTTACAGTTTTAACGTCTTTACTATTTCTTTTAAACCTAGTTTTTATTAAGTTCTTGTTCCACATATTCAAGTCTTTCTCTTCATCAATCACAGTATACCGTTGTTGTACATTTAACTTTTCAAACAGCACTCGAACTACAAGTGTAGAAGTCTTATATCTTTTCCCTTTCCTTAAGTTTCTGATAAAACATGTAAATAAGTTAAAATATATTATATCGAAATAAAAATAAATAAAGCAATGGGGACTCCAAAATATTTTAAATAGAGATTTCATTATATCATACCTTTGCTATTAAAGTTAAGTACTTCTTAGTTTACATCATAAATTTATAATAATATGAACAGTTAAAATTAAACAATATAAGCAGGTCAGGGTAATAATCAGATACTCAAAACTTGTAGAACTATTCACAAACCAAAAGAAGGAACTGTGTCGACAGAAATGTTTATCAGATTAGGATAAATCTTCAAGAAACTGATTAGTTCTTCTCCTGTGGTCAGAGATGTATGATGGAAGGTAATTGGTTACTTTCATTGTTCATCCATTGTCACCAAGAAGAAAAAATTGACAGTTTGGTAAAATGTACACTTTTATCGATTAGTGTAACAAGAGCGGCTCTTTAGAGGTGTCACATAAAGATATTCTATGTTGGGTGAGAAGCTTTAGAAGTATTGTGTTGTTTGTGAGAAACATCTTTGTTATAATTTTTAATAGATAAGTTTCAGATATTTTCACATTGTAATTGTAGACAGTGCTTGAGATACTAACTCGTCAGCAATAGAAGATGAACCACGAGTGCATCAATCTTAATTTTTATTTGCTTTCAGCGACCCTTTATTATTGGTGAAATATAGATAGTTTATACTGTCTCGTACACTCAGGCGACAGCTCAACAGAAGCGGCTGACATATTGAGGAACTAATTTCAAAGCTGAATCAAGTTATGTATGGATAAAGTCAATAACTGGTGTGTACATTTAGTAAAATTTGGCATTAGCTAGGAGAATTGTAGTTGTCTGTTGATGTGTGCTTCCCAGTGTGCATGTTGCAGTAGAAATTTAGATTCTTCAGACCAAGCGACGTTTTTCCAATCTTCAATCATCCAGTTTTGGTGATCCCCTGTAGCTAACAGAAGTAAAACCCGGTGTGGTTTTCTGCTGATGTAGCCCAATATGATTCTGCACATCATTTCTATAAAGAGTGGTTATGATGGTCTTTCTGTCAGCTTGAACGAGTCTGGCCTTTCTCACTAACAAAGTGTTTTTCCTTTTTCCCACAAAAGTGTCGCTTAATGGATTTTTTTCTCACCATTCTCTGTAAACTCTGGAGACTGTAATCAGTTAAAATCCCATACTTTTTCATATGCAATTAAAATCAGCGCTCTAAAACAATAATACTCATAGTATAAACCAAAATAATTACAATATACCGTAAAGTCCGGCGTATAAGACCTTCCCTTAAATTATAAAGTAAAAACTAGGATTTAGCATATCCTTGCCGTATAAGACCCCTCATTTAAAATATACGTACTTGAAGATGAAAAAATCTATTGGTAGTTGTTTATTCGAAAGAAAAATATTTTGCGTATAAATATAATAAAATACATTAAAAGTAATAAAAAGACTAGCTTGGTAACAAAATATATTCATCAAAACAACAAAAAGCTTAAAATTAAAAATTTCATTCGTGAAATGCACACGCTTTGCCCAAGGCACACATGTCATAATATCCCGTGACTTTAGAATTGACGTATAGCGCTGTTGTAAAGAACTGTTGTATAGCGCCAAATTCCTAATAAAAATATATACTTTTACACAATACCCTTTTTTAAACAAATTAAATAATTTTATGCCACATTTTAATTTAATTTAGATTGTTTTATTGAGTTATGATTTTCTTCCTCGGCGTATAAGACCCCCTCAAGTTTGGGGCTAAATTTTGGTTATTGAAAAGGGGTCTTATACGCCGGAAATTCAAAAACATGCCTCTACTACCATTCCTTACTGTCGTCCTTTGGAATGGTTGTGGAGGGTGTTCTTGAATTTTATATACATCTCGCTTTTTTCGTTCATATATGTACACTACACTGGCAGTAGAATGAGTCATTGTGAAAAGCTCAGTTACTTTCAACGTGGCGCTGTTTAGGATGCCACCTTTCCAACAAGTCAGTTCGTCAAATTTCTACCCTGCTAGAGCTGCCCTTGTCAACTGTAAGTACTGTTATTGTGAAGTGGAAACGTCTAGTAGCAACAACAGGTCAGCCACAAAGCAGCAGGCTACACAAACTCACAGAATGGGACCGCCGAGTGTTGAGGTGCGTAGCGCGTAAAGTCATCTGTCCACAGTTACAACACTCACTACCGAGTTCAAGACTGCCTCTGGAAGCAACGTCAGCACAAAAACTGTTCGTCGGGAGCTTAATAAAATGGGTTTCCAGGGCCGAACAGCCGGATGCAAACCTAAAATCAACATGCACAATACCAAGCGTCGGCTGAGCGGTATGAAGCACACCGCCATTGAACTCTGTAGAAGTGGAAAAGCGTTCTCTGGAGAAATGAATCATACCTCACTCTCTGGCAGTCTGACGAACGAATCTGGGTTTAGCTGACGCTACCTTCCTGAATGCTTAGTGCCAACTGTAAAGTTTTATGGATGAGGAGTCTGGTAACACTACTCATTAACTGTCGTTTTGTCAGCAATTCAGATAATTTAAAAACGTATCTGGAAACGCATTTTAATACATTTCAATTTCTGAAGAAAGAAAATTGTAACCGGTTATTTAATTTGTTAACTTGGTTGATCCATTAATGTTTTTCATAAAACTTTGATGCTTCAAATGACTTTATTACAAGATAAACTAATTTTAATTCGGTGATTTGTTGTACGCCTGCATTATATTGTGAATAAACTGTTAGTGCCATCTGATCAATGATTTGAGTATGACTTAGAAACAATTTGATTTGCTGCATATGTCCAAACTTTTATATATATAAGTATGACAGGGAGATGAAATTATTGGTAATAGTAAATTTGAGAAATATTTTCATAAAAGTATCTTTTCTATTTTGAAATAAATTTAATATTAAAGGTAAAATATTTATTAATATTAAGTCTTAAAATGTACTAGGGCCGGGCATGGCCAACTGGTTAAGGCGCTTGATTCGTAAACATGCCTCTCTTTCAGCCGTGGGGGCGTTATTATACAACAGTTACTCATTCTATTTCTTGGTAAAAGAGTGGCCCAGGAGATGGCGGTGGGTAGGTAATGACTAGCTGCCTTCTCTGTAGCCTTACACTGCTAAAATAAGTACGGCTAACGCAGATAGCCCTTTCGTAGTTTTGCTCCGAAATTCAAAAAAACAAACAAACCATATATTAGAGATTAAAATATTGTGTAAGTTTTGAGTCACAATATTACTACTTCTTGTAAGAGGTAAGAATTATTTTCATTAAACTTGTATAGTTTTATGGTATTTGAATTATTATTGTCAATGACAACTCGGTGAAAATGAACTGAACCTACTATTTATGATAAATATGTAAAAGGACCACATTGGCACAGCGGTATGTCTACATACTTATATTGCTAAAAGCCGTGTTTCGATAGTCGTGGTAAGTAAAGCACAAATATCCTTTTGGTTTCTTTCCCCGAGTGCGGCGGTAAGTCTACGGATTTACAATGCCAAAATCAAGGGTTCGAAATCCCTCGGTGGACTCAACAAAAAGCCTGATGTGGCTTTACTATAAAAAAAACAACACACACACACTTTTTGGCCCAGCATAGCCAAGTGTGTTAAGGTATTCGACTCATAATCCGAAAGCTGCGGATTCGAATCCCGGTCGCACCAAACATGCTCGATTTTTCAGCGGTGGGAGCGTTATTATGTTACGGACAATCTCACTATTTGTTGGTAAAAGAGTAACCAAAGAGTTGGCGGTGGGTGGTGATGACTAGCTGACTTACCTCTAGTCCTACACTGCAAAATTAGAAACGGCCTGCGCAGATAGCCCTCGAGTAGCTTTGCGCGAAATTCAAAACGAACAAATTCCCTTTGTTTCACCCATGTAGGTTAAATTGCACTTGTCACGACGTTTGGAGCGTTATTTTTAAAATTTTATTAACTTACATTTTTACCACTTATGTCAATGAGATTAGCATCAAAACGTAGTTCATAATCTAAATTTTAAAATTATATATGTTTTAATTTCTTAATTTAAGAGGAAATGTAAAGACAAAAGTTAAGTATCTGTTATTGTATGTCACATAATACCTCCAGCTGTCTCATCACTCAGTTTCATCACGCCCACTATTCAACATGTACGAATACTTAAAGAAATAGAAACTCGAATTTGAGCTATGGAGATAATAAATGTAAAATAAGAACCTTCCTATTCTTTGATTTGTCGAGATAACAATATATTTAGTAAATCAACATGAGTAACTACGCCCTTCAAACCAACCATTTGAAAGTTCTTAAGAAGTACCATCGACCACTATGACCAATAGAAAGAGTATTTTACCGTGTACGTAATTCTGTACAGCGGTGTGTCTCCGGATTTACAACGCTAAAATCAGGGGTTCTATTCCCCTTGGTGGGTTGAGCAGAAAGCCCTTCGAGGATTTGCTTTTAGAAAACACACACTGAGAATTGTTTGTAAATATGTGATCAAAAAGACGTTTCTCTGGAAAAGAATAAGATTCTTTAAACCCACATATATTTTACTTAGAGGCCCGACTAAATTACAGGGATTTTGAGGATAGTAACACAGTAATTTGATGTGTGTTTTATTTAACAAAAGTTAATATTTGAAGCACACATAACCCGCTCGCAAGTATAAAGAAAGCTGAATGATAGTACATTTGTACGAGTGCACAAGTTCGTACTCGAAATCAGTGTTTTTAAAAGTATTTCTCATTTACTTTCTATGTATTAAGAAATACAACTCAAATTTAAACATTTATGAGTAAATAGTTATTTGTTTATTTCTACACACGTGTAACGAACGGTATATGGACATGTGGTGTACTTTTGTTGGTCAACACAAATATATACTCCTACTGCACTTGTGTTTTTGTCTAAACTGAGGTAAATTTAAAACCACATTCAAAATTTGACAACTTTAAAACAAGAGGATAGTAAATTTAATAAGTGCCCGATAAACACGACACACATGTGCTGCGAAATTCAACAAAAATCAAATATATGAGTAGTTGTACTTAAACATCTGGAAAACCTATAATGTTTATTGTACAAACGCAACTTTAAACCATATAATAAGACGACAGTTTTAACAAAACCAATGCGCTGTCGACTACTTTCTTGACATTGAGAGAGCATGTGACACTGTATGGCACAATGGTCTGCGGTTCCACGTGAATGAAGTGGGATTATCGCGTTGAATTATTCGCTGGTTATCTAACTTTTTGAAAAATAGAAAATGTAGAGCAAATGCAGCGCGAACCTTTTCTGAGTACTTTACTCTAGAAACTGGCGTCCCTCAGGGAGGGATGGTCAGCCCTATACTCTTCATCATGTGTGTAAACAATTTACCATTGAAGGGTGATAAGCATGGATTCTTCTCACAGTTTGCTGATGATGTGACCGTCTGGAAAAGTACAACAATACCAATAGTAGCAGCCATAAGCATACAACCACAATTAAGCAGAATAAGCGACTGCTGTCAAAAATACAGAATAAATATAAATACAGCAAAAACACAACTTGTCGTCTTGATAAAATAATAAAAAAAAAACATTCCAGCCTGAAATATATGTGAATGTAATACTACTTCCGCCTGTAACATCGGCAAAATTTCTAGGTCTAACCTATGACACAAAATTAACATGGATTAACCATGTGAATGAAATAAAATTCTGGCGAAGAACCAACTATGCTTGGAGTCTAACTGGCAAGAATAATAGAGCATCAACAGACAACATACTAAAAATTTACAAAACACACATTAGACCAATAAATGACTATGCAGCTCCAGCGTGGATAACTGTAAGTGACAAAACAATTAAAACGAAGTTACAAACAATCCAAAACACACTCTTCACAACAGCATACAGTTTCTAGAGCAACATCAAATATTCAAACATACCAACAATACCAGACAGACTCCTACATAACACAATAAAGTATTTTGATAAAAATTGGATGAAAAATGAATTATCAAACGAACAAGAGAGGTTTTTCATACATGATGAAGATAGACCTAAACACTTCTACCGGATCAACATACATTTCAAACACAAAAATAAATAAATGAATAGATAAAATAATAATAAATATTTAGAAAAATGGCCACCATCAAACTAGACTTCCTACTGATAGGGCAAAATAATATTTATATATGTATACCAGTACATAAACATTGATCTTTAAAGGGTCGGTCCACTCTGAACCTAAAGCAGCGAGTAACACCAACCAACACTGCATGATCATATAAGTAAAGAAAGGCAGAAGAGGTCAAAGAGCACCTGACCCTCCAGAGTACATGTGATACCCAAAACCCAAGAGAGAAAAAAACAATACGCAGTGCTGTATTTATCCTCGAATTTTGCCTTTTTCATTGACACTTTTAACATTAACTTCCGACAGCTGAAGATATCTACTTAGATCAAAATCAAAGATTTATTTGAATTTCGCACAAAGCTACATGAGGGCTATCTTCGCCAGCCATCCCTAATTTTGCAGTGTAAGACTAGAGGGAAGGCAATTAGTCATTGCCACCCACCGCCAACTTTTGGGCTACTGTTTTACCAACGAACAGTGGGATTTACCGTCACGTTATAACGCCCCCATGATTGAAAGGGCGAGCATGTTTGGTACGACTAGGTTCGAATCCGCGACCGTCAAAAAGTCGAACGCCTTAACCCACTTAGCCATGCCGGGCCCAAAGTGAAAGAAATACTCAGTAACAGATATTAACTACTTAATAAAATGATCTGTTCAAGGCGTCGAGTTCGATACCTTCAGATTTAACTTTTGTTTGTGTGGGCATTGCGGTTATTACAACAACTAGTGCTATAAAAATAAATACTTGTAAAAATAATTTCATCTCCAATATAACTTAATAAAATTTTCCTAATTTCCGTGTTGCTAAGAAGCTAATTCATTATTAATATTATTATTATTGCAAGCACGTGTTTTTATGATGCTTAGAAGCAACAAAAATATTAGACAAATAATGTATTATAAAATTTACCGATTAAACGCCGAAAGCTGACAAAGTACAGAAACTAAAAGGTGAAAAATTTGTAGTAACACCACAATTTAATTTTGAAACAGCTTTGATTTGAATTCAAAATATACAAATTTAAAAGAAATATGGAAGTGTAAAAGTAAAGTTAAGCTGTTTTAGTTACCTATTGAAAAAGAAACGACGAAAATAGATCAATAAAATATTATATGTTTGGACTGGAATTGCAAAAGAAAATGTAGAAATTTATCAATTTAACTTTAATTTTTTTAATGTTTTGAAATCACGATTTCATTTGAAAAATGGAAAATTTCTATAAAAATTTTCTCGAATATAGTGCTATCTAGTGTGATTCAGACAGTATAAAAGGGAAAAAAAAGATTTATTTTATGTATGTGCCTGTTGACTAAAAACAGTTTAATTTAAGATTATGATAAAATCACATCTAATAATGATTTCTGACTGTAGATGGTAGTAAAGCATCAATAGCGAACTTTAATTAGTTCGACAGCCACTGCTTTCATTTGTTAAACTGAAAATAGGTCGTTAGATATCATAGTGTCTAGAAAAAAATTGTATTACGAAAAAAAAAGCTTTTTCAGTCGCAAGTCATGCCTCATATCCCATTATAGTATTTTGAGGATTGGCTATTTAAGTATTAAAATTAATCTGTTAATGTCACATGAATGTGCGGCCCAATAATATCACTGCATATGATGTTTTGAATACTGTTCGTAAGATATTTTGCAATACTACACAAATCTGATAATTTAAATTACATACAAGTTATTTTAGTTTGAAAAAGAAATTTTCTATAATTCATATACGAAGACTTCAATACATATATTTTTTATCGTGTAGAAATTGTTTACAAATGTTGTAGAAAACAAACTCTTAGTTAGATTAATTTATTACTTTTCTCATCACAGTGACATTTTTTATTATTATGTTCCTAAAACAATATAAACAAACAGAAGGACAGAGAAAAACATTGATAACAAGTGAATATATATCATCACTCATCTAGATGTTTTGGGGAAAAAAACTCGACTTTCCTTCTCAAAACACATATTGCAGTTTGTCTTTTATATATCAACTTTGTATCAGGTTAACTCCCAAAGGTTATTGTGTCTTTATCAAATGTTGAATATGTGCTTTTACCAGCCCATTCACACCAAAACATGAAAACTCTACGAGATTATCACAGGATCCAAATAAGCAATAGGACCAGATACATATGCCATAATTGTGTAGAACATCGTTTATTCTTCGTTTAGAAAAAATCAATGTACAATTCCCACTCACCATGTTCATAGATTGTAGCTTCAAGCATTTGTATTAATTAATATAGCAATATCGTTGTAATAAACTAGTGAAAGAAAAAGTAATACTTCCTAACCATGTAGCAGTAGACAAGGTCACTAACAGAGAAACATTAGCTGCAGTAGTACAGCATCATGTGAGGAAAAGTAAACACCAGACACAACAGAGTAAAATGAATTGTTCTATTTTTTAGGAAATATGAAAAAAAAAACATTTAAAAAGCGAAATAACATTATGAAAAAATATAGAGATATATTTGTACCAGAAGTGAATCTGGTCGTACAAAAAACGTTAATCACATAATAGTGATAAATGACAAAAAACCTGTAGCACAAAGACCTTATAAAGTGCCAGAGATAGACAAGTATGAAACATAAGCTTAAAAAAAGTAGTACAGGGGAGAGTATCGGTCATTATGTATTCCCGGTTACATAAGTTCCTAAGAAGGTAGGAAAATTAAGGTTCTGTGTGGTATTTAAATTCGTGAATGCAGTAAATGTTAAAGAGATTTATCTATTACCTCATACAGAGGAGACTTTACAAAAGTTAGGTAATAGTAAATACTTTTCATCTGTTGATGTTGAAACGATACTGGCAGGTAGAAATAGAAGATAATGATAAAGATAAAACTGATTTTGTGTTACATTTAGTTAAATATCAATTCAACAGGATATCCTTTGGTTTTCATGATGATTCTTCAACATTCAAGATATTAATGGATGTTGTATTACAATACCTACAACTTTCAGAATGTTTCTGTAACTTAAATGATGTTATAACGCTTGCTGAGACTGTAGAAGAACACGTACAAATATTAAAACGTGTATTTGATAGGTTACGAGAAGAAAATTAAAATATTAAACCAATATGTCAATATCAAATCAAATGTCAGTTCTTGATAAAAGAAATATATCTATGTCATTTAGTAACTACAGTTGGTGTAAACCCTGAAACTAAAAAGTTAAACATTCGTGCATTTCTAAGATTTTATCATAGATTTATACCATATTTTGAGTTGTGGGCAAAATCTGTAAATCAGCTAAATAAAAAGGAAACAGATTTTGATTGCACAGATAATAGTCAGAAAGCACTGAGGTAAAAGGCACTGAAACTGAAAAAACATAAGTGAAAAAACTATTACCAAAACTGGAGAAATTAAAACCGAAAATGAGGATGAATTAGAAGTACGAATAAAATCAAGTGATTAGTAAACAAAATAATAATTAGTTTATAAGTAACATGTGTGCTTGCACGTTGTACCCCAGTACTTACTGTGGAATAGAGATAGCAACTTCGTTTCCATGTTAATAAAAGATATTTTTCAATTCTTAAGTGCCCAGAAAACTGAAACAAGTGCTTTTCTTCAAAATCTTACCTTAATAGTAGAAAGATTCAACAGAACGTTGCTGGATACGATCTCTCAATACTGTGAGAAAGATCAGAAACCGTAGGAAAAGCGAGTTAATTTATTACATAAGTGCTGAAAATGAGTCTACTCTGGAAAGTCCGTTCTTTCTACCACATGGTAGAGATGTAATGCTGTCTTTACAAGAGATAATGACCCCAAAACTATTTTATCATGCTGTAGATTATGATTTCAAGACAAGGAAATAAAACTCTATCAGTACGAATATATGACTCGTAAAAACCAGATTGCAGATAAAAAAGGAAATATTTTAGTCCATTCTGTTGATTCGAATGAACAATATTTATTTTATGATGATGAAGAGATGAGTGAAATCGAGATTAAAACTATAACATAGAAGACGTTAATACCACATATTAAATTATGGAAGTGTTGAGATAGACGATCCTAAGCAAAGAATGTCATGTAAGTCTTCGTCCTGTACAGTGTGTGAAGAACATCCATAATGACGTTAGCTGATACTGTCACCCATGATTATAACAGCAAGTCACTTGTTCTTATACCATCTCAACTAGAAGAAATCCTTAACCCTACAAAATGACCACAGAAATTTCATCCATATATATAGCTGATTGAAGACGCAAAATTGACAATAATAGAGTTAATGTTTATTCCAATGAAGAAACGTGTGGTGTGCTGATATTTTTTAACATGTGAAACCATGTTCGTAGTTGTAATTCCAAGTAGACAAAAGGGTATGTGTATAAACATTGTTGTATATGTTATATACATATATGTATGTGATTGTAATACACGTGTATTAATATGTTTTAGTTGCAAATATATCTATCGGCTTACTATGATCATTACCCAAAGGATGAGTGGAAACATGGCGGCACAGAGTATGATACCAGTGAGAAGTTTTTGTTTGTTTGTTTGTTTTTTGGAATTTCGTACAAAGCTACTCGAGGGCTATCTGTGCTAGCCGTCCCTAATTTAGCAGTGTAAGACTAGACGGAAGGCAGCTAGTCATCACCACCCTTCGACAACTCTTGGGCTACTCTTTTACCAAGGAATAGTGGGATTGACCGCCATATTATAACGCCCCCACGGTTGGGAGGGCGAGCATGTTTGGCGCGTCTCGAGCGCGAACCCGCTACCCTCGGATTACGAAGCGCACCCTTTAACGCGCTAGGCCATGCCGGGCCTCGCGCGAGAAAGAAAACAGGGATGATTTCTATAGAAGAAGGTGATTTTATTATATCATGAGATAAATGGATAATTTTCGATTACATATATAGTTTCTATAGTATGTTTGATTAACAGTTGTATAACGAGAAGAACTAATATCGTTCAATAAATCTTTTGTCGTATGGAGTCGTGTTAGTTTCGACGATAGTGGCTGTGAAAATATGACGTAATTACATGTGACAAATCAGAGAACAGCTATTTTATCAAGTCTACGGATTTCCAAGCTTAACTCAGGGGTTCGATTCTTTTCATTGTACTCGGCTGATAGCCCAATGTGGCATTGCTACAAGAAAAACACACAAACAAACACATACTCTTTTGAACAGTAATTAAATTGGATCTAATTATCTCATATTATTGTTCGTAGAAAAGTGCCTCTTCTCATACTGAAATTATACCATGCAACAAATACAACTATTTGTCTTCGGTGAGTTGTGTTACAGCATAACCGAAAACTGTATTACAGAATAAACTGTAGAACACTTACCACCGTCCTCATCTTCATTAGACTGAGATACGGTGGAAGACGTTGGTATCAGCTTTTAGTTAGTTGGTTATGTTGAAAACATTCTCCAATTTTTCATATTTACGTAATGTGGTGATATGACGCTCTCATACTGAAGCCCTTAGATCTGAGATACGAAGCTGTTATAACCTATATTGGTACTAATTAGTTTTAAATTATGTCATACCTTATAATAGGTTTTTTCGTCAGATTTAGGAAGAAACATTTAAATCACAAATCAAGGTTATTAATTTTATATAAATATTTTAAATTTCTTTTCGGTACTGATATCCTTCCAAAGGCCGAAATCATGGGAAGTAATCATGATGGTGTTTGCATCGTAACTTCGTCGAAAAGTAACATACAGAGTTATTTGTTTCTTTTCCTTACGATCTTGTTTACTTTAAGTGAAAACCGTAATTTGTTTTGTATTTTACACTTTATTATTATTGATTGTTTGCAACACTCATATTAAGTTTAGGTTACGTACAGCTACATTATGTTGTGGAAACTTTCAAACTGAGTTCATTTACGGCTGCATTAGGTGTAAGGTTTACATTTTACTTAAATTATACGTTCCACGGTGCGTCCAATAACTATTTCTTATTTTCTTAATGCTCTATGTTTCACAGAAGAAACATTTGAATGAACGGTGGACATAGCAGATCGCCCGAAGTGACTTTGCTATAATACAAACAAACAACTGAATATAGATAAACTTTCCGAACGCTATTTTCTATTGAAAGGAACTGATATCATAACAGTTGTTCCTTGCTGGTATAGCATGTATGATTAACAATTCTCGTTCTCATTAAACAAGTTCCTTTATTCACATTATTGTTTAACTTGACAGCTGTTTAGGAATGAATAAACTGATTTGAAATCAATTCAAATGTTTGATATCTTGTACTGTCATGTTTCCAAGTCATTGGTATGTTCTTCGTATGGTGTGTTCCATTTTTTTTTCTGGTTAGTTTCACTAACTTTGTTTATTATAATGTCTGTAATATATTAAATTTATGATGTCCATAAGTTATGTTGTATAAAATGACTAACTTAAATAGTATTTTGCAAACAATATTTGCCGTATATAAGCCAGTCTAAAAAGAAACATGCATTCAGCAATAGATATTATACACATATAGTGTGGTTGTAATACTATTATGATAAACACTTCTACTTGTTGAGAATCTCTGTGGAACTATACAGAAAATGTAACGGTTAACACTAATATCTCATGTCAAGTGTAAATGTATGTTCTAAGGTTTATCAGTTTTTCATTTTATTCACTTTTTTATTGTGATGTTTTATTGATCATGATTATTTAATATTATTGCATGAGGAGTTTTGAATACTGTTTCTAAAATCATTTGCAATGTTACATTTACCTAATAATTAAAATTCCATATAAGTTACTTTGGTTTTATAAATAGATTTTGCATAATTTAGATAAATAGAGCTCAAAATTAATATCTTTTTTTTTCAATCCCATAGAAATTGTTTACTTATCGGGAACAAAACAAACTCACAGTTAAATAAATTTATAATTTCGTTTACCACAATGAACATTTTTTATTATTATGTTTCTGAAGAAAGATATAAGAGAACTGAAGAAACGAGAAGAATATTGACACAAAATAAATATATATTTTCATTCATCTAGAAGTTTTCGGAAAATGTTTGTCTTATATTTTCAAAACTACATTTTTTATTTATCTAGTTTTGATGGCGTGAATTAAATAAAAAAACAGAACATCAAAAACACTTCTCTATAGAAATGGTTAATTTAACAGGCGATTATTATGAATTAATTAAACCAGACACTTGAATTACATGAGAAGGAAATGAAAAATGTGTCATTAAACCCTAATAAACATTACTACCACTTTGGTACCAAAATAAGACCGTCTGAGCTTCAACAAGCAGGAACTGAAATGTTATTTTTCAATTCTACAATTCAGAATAATTATCAACAATTATCATTTACAGTTAGAAATAGTGTGACTGATTTATCTAAGTTAGTACAGGTATTGTATGTAGCTGCAGACAGAAAGTTGAGTTCATGGTTTATATATAAAAGTAAATTACATAAAGTGTCAGATGAAATTATTATACTTAAACTGAAGTAAAGACAGCCGCAGTAAAGGATGCACTACGAGTGTTCATAGAGATACCTTTGAAAGCAACAGATAGAAGGTTCACACTATTTATGATTGTATACTTATCCTTAAACGTAAATCATTCATCAGTTCTAACTGTGGAAATAACAGAGAAAGATGTGCTGAAATATATAGAAGGTCCCATAGTGTATATGACCCTGAACTATTCAAAAATAGCATAATTTTATGTTTCCCAAATTAAGACACCAGAAACTCGATTATTTTGTCTGTCAAAGATGAATTATTTTTTCAATACTATGCGCTAAATGAAATATAAATCGGTTTCGATAATCGAGCTGACGTAATTAAATTAAAGAATAGTGGTTATATTAGATTGACTAAAACTTGTTCTGCTCATATCCTATGAATTACATTATCCTACAGTTTAATAAGTAAAACTAAATATACAGGAAATATGTTAAATATAAGAATTCCTCTACGGGCAAGAACTATTGACTATAAAAGAGTTACCGCTATTTTAAATCATAAAGTTCTGTTTAATATATGAGATGAGATCCGAAACTTGACTTGTTCGAGAGCTGGGTAAAGCTTCAACGATTTTTAACATGTAGACCACGTGAAAGCTAAAACAAAAATGATTATAGAACAACAATATAAAACATGTTCAGAAAGTTATCGCTGCTCGTTTAGCGTTTAGTCTGTAATTAGTTAACGATATCAAAGTTAGTAAAGGGATTGTGGAAAATATGGACACTGTATTAATGAGTTGAACTGAGAAGAAACTGTGATATCTGGACACCACTACAGTGTTACGAAGGATTTATTGCTGAGAAACTTAAAACAACTTCTAATATAAATTACTGGCTTATTGATCAAATATCGATAACAAGAATGTGAGTACAGATACGAGAAAAATCTCATGTACTAATATTTCTTCTACAACATTTCTTTTTCGAATTGTTAACATTCGAAATATATTCAATCGAAACTAACCTCAGCAAGCATTTAGTTCTGTATCGAAACGGGTTCGTGAAATATCAGAAAATACAGACAGACAGATATTTACTACTTTATTCAGTTTATTTTTCTTGCACTATGTAACCTAAAGTTTGTTAATTGAATAAAGTTGACATTTCAGAACATCATTTCTATCGGCGATAATTCAGATCCTAAGAAGCTGTGAAAATAAACACATATATGAAGTGTTATTTAAATTGAGTTAACACCTCAAAATTGTTGATGTTGTTGAAAGTAATTTATTTAATTAACTTTAATAACTTTTAAAGGATTGGGGAAGTTTATTCGAGATGACGAGAAACTTAAACGAAGTGAAAATGTATCTCAAGACGTTTGGTATGGGTATTGAAACTTTTGTTAAGATGAAGAAGAGAACCACGTTTCCACTTTATTAGGTCATCTTCATGTTTATAAAGAGTTGGAAACTTTCTCTTTGTTAATCTGAGGACGTTTATGTTTTAAGACAACAATAATTTTTTTGAGTATTCGTGTAATTGGTTTCAATTTGCACAATAAATTAATCTATATATTTAATTTGTCTATTTATATAATTTTAATTCTCATTAAATCTTGATATAAAACACGTATATATATCACTGTAATCTTATGTAACAAATAATGTATCACATACGCTATTCCACTTATGAATCTCCTCGTATTTCCTTACAGTTACTTGTAAAGAAGAAGTTAGTGTTCCATTCTTACCCTTTAATAAAATTGATGATTACTGATGTTGCACAAATACAACAGTCCTCTCTCTTCTCCCAACAAATTAACGATGACTTAAGTAACTTAAATCGCTAATATTTGGTGTAGGTTCCATGCGATAAAGTTCAGGTAGCCCACTGTGTAGCTTTGCAATAAATAAACAACGTGAGCTAAAGCTCTTATGTTTCTCATTTCATACCTGATACGTCTGTTAATGCGTATAAATTTTAAGTTCTTATACATTACTCATTACCTATAAAACAAATTAGTTTTCTTAATCTTCGGAAAGCAGCAAATTCTTCAAATATTCAAGAATTATAAAATCAGCAAAGTTAACAAAGCATTAGCTTCCAAAAAATAAAAAAACCACTGACGATATGATGTAATAGTTATTAAAAGACCAGACTATGCATTCTAATATTATGTGAGTTAATATTCACATAGATAAAACATACAGAATTGTGTCCTTACCCTCAACCTTAAAATATGTCGTTAGCTGTAACAGTGGAAATGACTGAGGAAGATATGTTGAAATGTGTAGAATGTCCACTTATAGTAGTGGTTCCCAACCTGGGGTGCGATATAGCGTTTCAGAGGGTGAGAGATACATTTGTTTTGGTCACCTTCACCTTTATTCTTGAATAAATAATTACTGTAAAGGATGCGAGAACATATTAATTTTTTTGGGGGGGCGGGGCATAAAAAAGGTTGGGAGCCACTGACGTAGAGTATGTGACTTCGAACGATGTAATAATAGAATAATTATTACTAAACCATCTTATTTTTACAAAATTAGTCTTATGGCATATTGTCTACATTGTGTTGTCTGTATTACGGCTGACAATATGTATAAATATTATTCTCAATTAGCAATATTAATTACTAGATATATTATCATATTCTTATCCCCATTGGCTCATTAAATCGGAACTTAGTGAATATAATAAAACCGTTTGAGTTTTAACAGTTTTGATTAATCTCTTGAAACTGGCCAATAAATTGTCACACTGTTTTCCTATATCACAGTAAAACTGTAACCATGAAGGAAATACGAAACTGTCAACGTAAACTAAAGTCAATGGGCTCCTTCTTCTACACTGTTTTGGTTAATTGCTGCAAAAGAAACGACAAAAATAGGTCAATAGAAATACTTTATATTGGGACTGGAATTGCCAAATATGGAGAAATGTATAAACTTAAATTTTATTCTTTCTAATATTCTGAAATATAGTGACATCTAGTGTGATTCAAACAGCATAAAAGGAAAACAGAAATGAGTGTTTTTTGTGTTTGTGTTTGTCCACTCAGAAGATTTTAATCGAAGATTATTATAAATTTTCTTCTAATAATGATTTCTGACTGTAGATGGTATTAAAGCATCAATAGTGAATTTAATTAGTTTTACCGCCACTGCTTTCATTTGTTAAAATAAAAGTAGATTCCATAGTATCAAATAAAAAACTACATTAGTAAAGAAAGCTTCGCCTGTAACCAATCGTACTTCATATTCCATAAGGTCACTGGCCTGGCATGGCCAGTTTTTTTTTGTGAACCTGACAATGACCGAAGAAGGTCGAAACGTTGTTCGCTCTTCTATTTAAAATATTTTCTGAAACGAGCCGTTTTTGCATAGAAAATCCTCAACAAGTGGGTTTCTCGACATCACTGAATGTTAAGACATATGCGCAGTTCCAAGTATGGTAAAGTAGACAATATAGGATGTGTATAAACATTATTAAATATGTTATAATTATGTGTGTGTGTGGGTTTTGAGACGTTTGTCTTTATATGTTTTACTTGACGACATATCTGCAGTTTTACTACGATCATTATCCTATGGATGAATGGAAACCTGACACACAGAAAGTAGCATTTTACCTGTAAAAAATAAAACTGGAATTTTTCTTATTGAAGAAAGCTATTTCATATTATAAGGAGATAAATGGATATTTTTCGGAGATATACCATATTCACAGTATGTCCGATTAATAGTTTGATTACGAGAAGGACTAATATCGTTTGAAAAATCTTTTGACGTAAGTCGTCGTGTTAGTTTCGATGAGAGTGACTCGGAAAATATGACGTCATTTCATGTGACAAATCCTGCTATCTTATGTTCAGTAAGGATCTTACAGGAAGGATTAATTCAACGCAAGTTCGACGATATCTCATAAAGATAGAATATTTGTAATGAGAATTAAAGGATATTAAAAACAGCGTTTCTATTTTGGATCAGATTTCTCACAATTTCTTTTTAATAGACGAAGCTAGAAATGTTTTCAAATTTTTATTTGGATATGCTACCACAGATGATTAACCTAAATTAAACAAGAAAATGGAACATTAAACACACGTGTCTATGGAAATGATTATCTGACTATAAAATATTTATTATACCAGAAATTTGAATTGCATGACCAGGTAATTAGAAAAGTGTCCTAAACAATGGTAAACATTACTAATTCTTTGATTCATACCAAAATAAGATCTTCTACGCTTCAAAATACAGGAACTAAAAGGTTACATCACAATTCTAGAATTCAGAATCAGTAACTACTATTATCATTTACAATTGGAAATAGTGGAACTGAGTTTTCTAAGTTGGTACAAGTTTTGTTTGTAGCTACAGGTGGAAAATTGAGTTCATGCTTTACACCTCCAAAAACATTAGAAAAAGTGTCACATCAAATTATTACACATAAACTGAAGTAAAGACAACCGCAGTAAAGGATGCACTGTGAGTGTTTATAGAGATACCTTTGAAAGCAACAGACAGAAAAAACTGGAAGGAAATTACTTCATGTAAAACCTACATGATGCATGGACTGATATAAAGACAAAATAGTTTTTGTACCAACAGATGGCAGTATGATGTATAAATATTTCTTTTTATGTTTTAGATAATTTATTCTTAATGTTTATAAAAAACAAACTTTTCTTAGGATTCTTTATAAAATGTGACGTTGTTATTGACTTTTCATTGCCCCTCAAATTTTTAACCACTGTCATTACGATTAATAAACTTCAGTGTCAAACATTTCACCATGTAGTAATATTGCTTCTGGACCGTTTTTTTTCCACTTGTCAACTTCTTCGGTCTTATCATGAAGTCTATTTGACCATGACATGAAAATACAGTTTGTTTGTTTGTTTTGGAATTTCGCACAAAGCTACTCGAGGGCTATCTGTGCTAGCCGTCCCTAATTTAGCAGTGCAAGACTAGAGGAAAGGCAGCTAGTCATCACCACCCACCGCCAACTCGTGGGCTACTCTTTTACCAACGAATAGTGGGATTGACCGTTACATTATACATCCCCACGGTTGGGAGGGTAAGCATGTTTGGCGCGAACCCGCGACCCTCGGATTACGAGACGCACGCCTAACGTGCTTGGCCAAACTAAACTAAACTAACGTGGCAGGGGTTCAGTTTAGAGAGAGAGAAATCAGAAGAGTTCTCTCTCCAACTGGGGTGTTCAGGAACATTGTGGTTCCTCTTCGTCCCCTTTTCGTGGATTGTTATTAAGATTAAATGGTGGTTTATATATATATATATTGTAATTATTATTCTTGACTATTTGGGTGGAGGATGTCTCTTCTAAATGTTGTCTTGGATGGAGGCAAAGGCAGCAGCGGAAAGGAAGCCCGGGAACTGTCCCGAAAGGAAGAGGTTGATCAGGTGTGAACATGAATATTGTTCAAATCCAGATCAAAAATAAAACAATTCAAACGGCACAATTCAGGGTCTGGCAAAAGAGATGCCTGGGCTGGGATCTATAAATCCAATGCCTGAAGATTTTGGTGTGGGGGAAACGGGAGTGCCCCGAGAAAACCCACTTTCACAGGACAGGCGCCGAAAGTTTTGCCTGTCGTGTGCCCTGTATCTGAAAAGAAAGGAAAGAAAGAAAGGAAAAAAAAAGAATTCGTGTTAGTGACGTTGATTGTATTTGTTTAGATTCTTTGTTAAGTAGAATGTGATTCTTGAAATATGTTGTACGGTGAAATGTTTTTGTTGGTGCACTTGATAATTTGTGTTGTGATGCCGTTAGTTTGTTTCTTTTTTCTGCTTTTAGATAATATTTGAGAGAGAGTTCTGTTATTCTGTCTCTTATCGTTGGTAAATTACTAATTTGGTGTAGATAGTTTGTTGGCGTAAATGACGGTAGGCCAAATGCGGATTTTAATGTTCTGTTTTGCTGTATTTGGATTTTCTGGAGAGTGTTATTTGACATGTTGTATGTTAATTGACATCCGTACTCTATTAGTGGACGGATGTAAGCCTTGTATACTTGTGTAATGGTGTTCGGTGCACATTTCGATTGTTTGCCGGTTATGGTCTTTAGATATGAAGTCCTTTTTCTGATGGATGAGTGTATATTGTTTATATGTCTTTTTCCATGTTAGTTTTGTGTCGAAAGTGACGCCAAGGAATGTGATGTTTTTACTCATGTTAATGGTTGTGTTTCCAAGTGATAATTTTATTTTTTCTAGATTTTTCTTTGCTTCTTAAGTTTCCTTTAGAAAGTAATTGCTTGTGTTTTTGTTGGGCTTAACACGACTCTCCACTTGTTGCTCCATGTTGTGACGTTGTTTTATGATTCTTGTACGCGGGACATGGCCATTACTGGGTTTCTGGAGGTGCTCCAGATTGCGATGTCGTCTGCGTATTGTGAATTGTGTGTGTATGTTAGATTTGGAAAAGGTATGTCACTGACGAAAATTATGTATAGGAGTGGGGTACTCCTGCCGTTATATTAAATAATTTGGATATAGTTTTGTTGACTTTTACTTGTGCTGTTCTATTTGTAAGAAATTTGAGATCCATTTGATTATCGTGGGATTTATTTGTAGGTGATTTAGTTTATATATGATGGCGTTGTGCCATACGCTGTCGAATGCTTTTTTGACATCTAGGAATACCCCAATGGTTACTTGATTGTTGTTGTAAGCTTTGTAGATTGATTCGGTGAGTTGCGTGAGGTGATCTGTTGTTTGTCTATTTTTTCTGGAGGCATTTTGAAATTCTGGGAGGATGTTGTTTGATTCACAAAAATGTAGGAGACAGTTGGAGATAATTCTCTCCATCAGTTTGCCAAGGCAACTTAGCAGACTGATGGGGCGGAAATTGTCTGGATTTGTTCTATTAGTTTGTTTCTTGGGGATCGTTGTTATGATGGCTTTTTCCACGTGTCGGGATAGTACCCGGTTGCTAGTGAGATGTTCATGATGTTTGTGAGGTGTTGCAGTAGGAGAGTGGAGCTTTTTTTCAGGATAATATTTGGTATTTGATCGTGTCCGGGGGAAGTGTTCTTCAAGTTTTTGATATTAATTTTTAGCTCGGTTGTGGTTATTTTTCTGTTGATTAAACTTGAGAATGTTTCTAGTGTCTCGCCGGGGAATCGTGGTGAGAATAATGCTTGGTTTGTGTTTATGTAGTTATTGACATTGTGTGTCGAAATCTACTGAGTTTAAATCGCTAAAAGAGGATTTGTAATAGTCAGCTAATAAGTCAGCTTTCTCTACGTCCGTCCTTGCGATTTTGTTATGGGTGATATGTTGTAGCATGTGATTTGTGTTTTTGTCTGAAGCGATACTCTTGAATTTTTTCCAAAATTCTTTTGGATTGTTCTTGGTTTTTTCTAAGTTTTTACAGAAGTTATGCCAATTGTTTTCTCTTACTTTTTTGATTTCTTGTTTAATTTTTGTATTTGTTCTATTGATTTCTGTTTTAATGTGTGAATCGCGTGTGACGTAGTGTATTCGTCTTAATTTTCTGCGTTTGATTATTAGTGCGTGAATTTCTGGTGTTAAAGTCCATTGAATAAGTGATTGTTTTCTTTTTGATTTAGGAATTGTGTTTTTAATGGCTTTTTTATGGCTTCTGTAATTTGATCAACATAGTTGTCTAGTTCTGTTTTGTTATTTACATGTTCTATTGGATGGGGTAGGTATGAGTCCATAGAGGCATTAAAAGTTAGCCAGTCTGTTTTAGTGTAGGTGTACGCGGACGGAGTCACGTACGCCACAGCAGGGTGGCGCGGGTGAATCATACATGACATGGGGAAGTGGTCACTGGTGATTTCACCATGTACTTTAAAGTTAGATATTCTGTTTACTATGTCCTTGGGTGCGATGACGAAATCGAGTACATCGTATGAGCCGTTGGCAGCTGAAAAGTGTGTAGGTGTATGGTCATTGATTAGGTGCATATTATTGCTAGAGATAAAAATTTTTAAGCATGATCCTCTCCTTGTGTCTCTGTTACCCCTTAATTCTGAATGTGGTGAATTAAAATCTCCAATAATAATTGGTTTGGGTTTACGATTAACACTTTTTTGTAAGAAGTTAATATCGATATCTTTGGTTGGTGAGCAATATACGGCTAGAATCGGAATAGTTAGCCGGTTGTTGAAGTGAATAGGCCATGCCAGGCCACATGAAAATAAAGAGAAATACCTATTACATTAAACAAAAATTTTTTGATGATGACAAAATATGTTTTTCCCTGAAAGAGTACAGTGTGGAATTCAACTAATCTAAGTAACCGATAACTTTGTAATGTAATTAAAACTATACAATTTGCTTTCATTCCACTGTATTTTGGGGAAAGCAGATAATGGAGGAGTAAATTTTAAAATCAGTTTTAAGGAATGATTGTATCGATCTATAAAATGAAGATTCAACCGATTTGCTGTTTGTTTTTGGCAATCGTGGGTAGGAAGGAAGTGATTTCATATTTGCCATATATTTAACCCTTCAATGTTTAAAGAATACATTTTACGTTAACTGAATTTATAGCATAATTTCATTTTTACAAAATTAATACACCAGAAACTTCACTATCTTGTGTGTAAAAGATGAACTTATCTTACTGATACTATGCCCTAAATGAAATATAAATCGTTTTCCTCACCGAACTGAGGTAATTAAATTAAAGAATAGTTGATATCTTAGATTGGCTATAACTTGTTCTGCTCACAGCCAAGGAATTACATCATCCTATAGTTTTAGAAGTAAAACTAAATATACAGGAAATCTTTTAAATATCAGAATACCCGGGCAAGAACTATTGACTACTGTAAGTAGACTAGAGGGAAGGCAGCTAGTCATCACCACCCACCGCCAACTCTTGGGCTACTCTTTCACAAACGAATAGTGGGATTGACCGTAATATTATAACGCCCCCACGGCTGGGAGGGCGAGCATGTTTTAGCGCGACCCGGGCGCGAACCCGCGACCCTCGGATTACGAGTGCACGCCTTAACGCGCTCGGCCATGCCAGGCCGACTGTAAAAGAGTTACAGTTAGTTCAGAATATAAATGTAAATTCAAGTCTGAAAAAACTGTCGAACATAAAAAATGAAATTTGAAACTTGCCCTATTCGAGAGCTGGATAAAGTATCAAGGAATTTTAACATCAAGAGAGAACTATAGCAGAAGGAAGTAGTTTAGATAAGTGGAAGCTGACTGATTCACTAATGATAATATTATGTTTTTGTAGTAATATCAGTAAGTCATGTGTTACACACAACACGTTGAAGATTTGTTTTAATCACATTTTGGAAGTTACGTGGGCTGCGTAAGTTAAAAAATAATGCCGGAACATCGCCAGTCAACAGCAAAAGATTGTCTTACTCATAGGTCACTGAAGTGGTTGAATTGTTTTTTTTTGTTTTTTTTGGAATTTCGCACAAAGATACTCGAGGGCTATCTGTGCTAGCCGTCCCTAATTTAGCAGTGTAAAACTAGAGGGAAGGCAGCTAGTCATCACCACCCACCGCCGACTCTTGGGCTACTCTTTTAGCAACGAATGGTGGGATTGACCGTCACATTATACACCCCCACGGCTGGGAGGGCGAGCATGTTTAGCGCGACGCGGGCGCGAACCTGCGACCCTCGGATTACGAGTGCACGCCTTAACGCGCTCGGCCATGCCAGGCCCAGTGGTTGAATTATGTCACAATAGCCCATCTGGTTTTGATGTAGAGTAATTTATGATAGCTTCATTTTAATATTAAAGTATTAACTAACGGTCGTGGTTAGCTGATAATAAAAATAAGCATATTTATCAAAATTAATAAAATTGATATTATATATATATATATAAATGTTCGACCATAAAAAAATGTAAATTTCGAGAGCCGGTGCAGAAGGACAAGATTAATTTCCCACAGACAATAACAAAAAAGTTATGAATTAGTAACACAACAGTGTTAATAGCTTATTCATAGTAACGCCATGAAATGTAGACAAACAGATTTTTGTCATTAATCCTATGAAATCGACATAACTCTATCAAGCATTATATTATCATTTTAGCTAAATGCTTAATATAACATCTCCCGATGCTAATCATTCTTTGATTAGCATAATTTTCCAAAATATAGTAAAATTGTACAGAAAAGTTGGGAGAGAATAATTATCAACAACCGTCCACTGCTGTGATTCCTTTGAAAACTTGAGTTAAAAACAGCTAATCTAGTTTGCTTGACGAAACAAATACTTTTGTATCTGTACGTCCTTTTATCATATGGGTTTGTTGCTTCAAATCAGCCGTCATTCATCCTGATGACGATAAACCAAAAACGGTCCACTTTTATTCATAGGTGAAGCTGTTTGTTAAAATGTAAGACCGATAACTCACTTGACGTTTCACGAAGGCATGTGCAGATATTTTCGTGAAGTTAAAGCGCTTTTAGCGAAATAACTTCGCATATGTGGCTTGTATTTATATCAAATTATTAACATTATTTACTGGTAAAGAATTCAAGTGTTTATATACTGCGGTGTACGGTATCTAGGCGTACTCTAACGGCATACAATAGACTGTATTTAAATTTATATACTTGGATAGATAGAACGTATAGAGATTGTATTCTATGATACAATCTTTCTGAACCTTCTTTGGAACGATAAAGTTAATTTATTTTTCTAAATTGTAACACAAACGCTATTATTCTATAAACACGACTGTTTCAAACTTAAGACACCGATTAACAAAATAAATTTTTCCTTTCATAAGACAAACAAAAAATGTTTCGCTAAAACTCTCACTGATATCTCAGATTTTCAGAAACATTAATGTTGTTATAAATTCCACGAAACGTCTCGGTGCACTATATGGTCTGTAAAGAACATTAACTATTGTGATGGTTAGGTAAAAACATACTAGCCCCCCAGTGGCTCAGCGGTATGTCTGCGGACTTACACGCTAAAATCCGGGTTTCGATACCCGTGGTGGGCAGAGCACAGATAGCCCATTCTAAACAACAACAACAAAATGAAACATACTGATAACACTGTCCGTTAGAGGAAAGTGTGTGTGTGTGTTTTTCTTACAGCAAAGCCACAAAGGGCTATCTGTTCAGCCCACCGAGGGGAATCGAACCCCTGATTTTAGCTTCACATTAGAGTGAAGTAAGTATGAATTAATTATTGTTTCTTTGTTTTGAATTTCGCCCAAAGCTACACGAGGGCTGTCTGCACTCGCCGTCCCTATTTTGCCATGTAAGACCGAAGGAAATTAGTCATCACTACCCACAGATAATTCTTAGGCTACTCTTTTACCAACAAATAGTGGAACTGGTCGAAACATTATAACTCCCTTAAAGTTAAAGGGGCAGGCATATTTGGTGTGATGGGATTCGAACCCACGACCCTCCTATTACGAATGAATTAATGAACATTTTTATTATGGAAATGCATAACAACATTTTAATTTAAAGTTTGAGTTTTCTTGATATAAAAACAAACGACACAAACAAAACGTAACTATGTTTTTATATATATTATATAATTCCTTTAGTTTGTTTTTTTTACATTGTCACATCTCAGTAACTGAACATTCCCGTCACACTAAACATGTTCGCCTTTTCAACCGTGGGAACGTTATAATGTGATGACCAATCCCACTATTTATTAGCAAACGTGTAGCCCAAAAGTAGGCGTTAGGTGGTGATGGCTAGCTGTCTTTCTTCTGGTCTTAGCGCAAAATAAGAATGACCAGCTCAGATTGTCCTCGTGTAGCTGACTGCGAATTTCAAAACAGCAGCTTAACATTGTGTTTACTACACTGGAACTGGATGGAGAAAGAGCATACACTAACACAGAAAGAGCCGAGTTATTTAAAAAACACCTGGTCAACACGTTCAAGACACATCATGAACCACACATGAACAGGTATTTTTATAATACAGTTACAAACTTTATTGATCAAAAAAGAAGCATTTTTACACCTGTATTTCCAGTCAACACAATTACACACCAAGAAAAAGCAAAAGACTGGAGCACTCAACAATTGATAAAACATATCACTGTAACAGAAGTCGTAACAGCTATTAACAACACAAAAAACAAAGCCCCTGTAGAAGATGGTATTCAAGCTATCCTCCTAAAACAAGGCACTCAGAGATTATATGAATACCTAACAGCGTTATTTAATCTCTCACTATCAGCTGGATATATCCCCGTTTCTTGGAAGGAAGCAACAATACTAATGTTCCAGAAAGAAGGAAAGCCAGCGAATAAACCAAACAACTACCGCCCAATTAGCTTAACCAGTTGTATTGGCAAAGTATTAGAGAGGATAATTAGTAATTAGTCTGTCACTTTACTTAGAAAAAAATTCAAAATTACCAGAAATACAAAACGGATTTCGAAAATACCGCCAAACAACAGACCACCTGATTCGACTTACAGAATCAATTACCGACAGCTTCAATAAAAACGAATGCACTGTAGCTTGCTTTCTCGACATTGAGAAAGCATTTGCCACAGTGTGACATAACGATTTACGACAAAGACTACTAGAAATGGAATTACCCCAGGAAACTATTCGCTGGCTATCCAACTTCTTGGAAACAGAACGTGTAAAGTAAATGTAAATGGGGCCCACTCAGGGTCCTTTTCACCCGAAGCAGGAGTTCCACAGAGAGGGGTTGTTAGCGATATATTATTTATCATGTACGTGAGCATTATGCCTCTGTCGGACCTAAATTTAGGTTATGCATCACAGTTCGTTAACGATGTAGCAGTCTGGAAAAGTGCCCCCACTCCGTCGATAGCAGCAACGAACCTACAGCCAGTCCTAAATAGCATCAAAGAATACTGCCAGAAATACAGAATCAAAATCAATATTCCAAAAACCCAAGTCATATAATTCAGCAGACGGAATAAGCTGAAAAAAGATCCACCAAAACTATATATGAATGGATCACTCTTACTGACTGCTACTTCTGCTAAATTTCTAGGTCTAACCTATGATTCAAAATTAACGTGGATACCACATATCAAAAATGTACTGATACGAATCTGGAAAAGAGCAAATTATGTAAGAAGTCTTTCAGGTAAAAACCAAGGAACATCACCAGACAAAATACTTAAAATCTACAAAACGTACATTAGACCAACAACAGAATATGCAGCACCTGCATGGATTAACATCGCACCTACACATGTACAGAAACTTCAACGTATACAAAATTCAGTTCCAACTTCGGCATATAAAGTACCACGTAGCACCTCAACTACATTCTTGCACAAGTATGCAAACATAGACACAATATCTGAAGGACTCTTGCATAACACTCTAAAATATTTCAATAAGAATTGGCATAAAAATGAATTAATATGTGATCTCGACAGATATCACGTACATGATGTAAATAGTACTAAATACCTCTCCCCTTTTAACATATATTTAAGTAATGTAACTCAAGCTGGCCACTATGCACTAGACTCTTAGTCCTTGATTATTTATTATTCAATTATTGAATAATAATTATTGTTATTACTTACTTTTATTTGTGTGTGTGTGCGTGTTACTACAAGTAGTAGTAGCATTCTTTCTATGAAAAAAAATAAAAAAGGAGAAAATATTAAAAAGAGAGAAAAATGCAAAAAATAAAAAACACAAGAGAAAGAATATTAAAAAAAAAATTTCTTGTTCGTCCATGCATGGTCTGAGCCCTGAAATGGGCCTGAGCAAGAAATTATACTTTTACTCTGGCCCAAAGCTATAAAAAAACAAAAAAACCCTTAAACACAGACGCTATAAACGTACGGGAAGGAGGAAGAGGTCAAATAAACCTGACCCTCCTGGGTATTTAACATCAATACCCAAATACCGACACAGTGGAAACTTACTAAGATTACCAATTGTTATGTATATGTGTAAATATTTTGTAAACGACAACATGTCGTGTTGTGTTTGAATTTTCATTTGTATTATTCATTTTTTCCATATTGATATTATTATTTCGAAGTTTAAACTAAAATATGTTATTTATTTAGGGTAACATTTTAGAACTTTCTCGAATTAAGTAGACCAATCACATGTTTGTAAATGAGTGCTGGTGACTTCCTGTCTAGAAGTGTAGTCTCGTGCAAGAACGGATATGCGTGGATAGCTCTGGAGTTGTATGGAAATTGCAAGATTGTTCGAGAAATAGGCCTATCGGTATAAAAAAGACGGTGACGTGAGAGATATAGAATCTTCAGTCATCAGTTTTATTCGAGGGAGAGAGATTCAGTCATCAGTTTTATTCGAAGACAAAGAGTGAGATTCAGACACCAGTTTCATTTCAAAAGAAGAAAGTTAGTTATTTGAGAAAGATTAAGTGTTTGCTGTGAATATTCAACTTGGATTTGTGATTGAAATTAGATGTACGGAAGCCATGATTTTATTTCGTCAATCTCTACGATACATCTGAATTACTGCTTGAACTGAGAAACGGCGATTTCATTGAACTGTGAACTGTTTCGGAATCTCTTCGTGGGACCAAATTCACACCCTAGACTGGAATTTGAGACTTTAATTTTAGATCATTACATTAGATACAGGCCAGTACCGTTTTGTGTTGTGATTTATTTTGAAGTTTGAAACTAATATTATTTTGTTTTGTAATTAATTTCGAATGTTTTAACTTAATATCTGTCACTCTTATCATATAATTTATGTTATATCTGTTATATTTGTTAGTAGTTTAGTGTAATAAATTATACAAGCTGTTATCTGTGTTTTTCTGTTGCGTTTAATCTACGAAGAACTTAAAACATCAAAAAATACGTAACAGAAAATTGGGGGCCCGGCCTGTATCTAATACAATGAATTAAAATGAAAGTCTCAAATTCCAGTCTAGGGTGTGAATTTGGTCCCACGAAGAGATTCCGAAACAGTTCACAGTTCAATAAATTCGCCGACTCTCAGCACAAGCAGTAATTCAGATGTATCGTAGTGATTGACGAAATAAAATCACGGCTTCCATACATCTAATTTCAATCACAAATCCAAGTTGAATATTCACAGCAAACACTTAATCTTTCTCAAATAACTAACTTTCTTCTTTTGAAATGAAACTGGTGTCTGAATCTCACTCTTTGTCTTCGAATAAAACTGATGACTGAATCTCTCTCCCTCGAATAAAACTGATGACTGAAGATTCTATATCTCTCACGTCACCGTCTTTTTTATACCGATAGGCCTATTTCTCGAACAATCTTGCAATTTCCATACAACTCCAGAGCTATCCACGCATATCCGTTCTTGCACGAGACTACACTTCTAGACAGGAAGTCACCAGCACTCATTTACAAACATGTGATTGGTCTACTTAATTCGAGAAAGTTCTAAAATGTTACCCTAAATAAATAACATATTTTAGTTTAAACTTCGAAACAATAATATCAATATGGAAAAATGAATAATACAAATGAAAATTCAAACACAACACGACATGTTGTCGTTTACAAAATATTTACACATATACATAACACCAATTATTGGTTAATTGGCAACTTTTGGTCAAGAAACACGGTGAAAATTCTTTCTTGATGTTTTCTCAATTTTGGTTTTTAAGAATTTGTGAAATATATTTTCAGCAAACTTCATTAATTAAAAGTATCATACCCACATAATATATTCACACAATAACATTTCACATTCAACACAATTTCCTGAATTAACATCTGACACACTTAATTTTGAACTATAAATTAATCTCAAAAAATATCAATCAGTATGCTCTCAAATTTTAAAAATAAATTAGGTTTATCATTTATTCGCCATTGCAAAATTTCTTTAGCAACAAAATTGTTAAAGATATGCAATTTTTGTTCGGTTTGGGTTGATTTGTTTTGAATTTCGTGGAAAGCAACTCGAAAATGATCTGCGCGAGCCTTTCCTGATTTAACAGTGTAAGATAGACGGAAGGCAGCTAGTCATCACCACTCACCGCCAACTCTTGGGCGGATTTTTGTCTGTTACAAACTTTTTTCTCCTATATCATGTTATATTTTCTTTCATGTATAATATGAATTATGATGATTCATATGTTGAGACTTTGAAAGCCTTTCATCACTCTGATAATTTCGTAATTAGTCTTCTCTTGGAATATTTTTTCTGTTGTGTGTATTTCATCAATTACCTATTTTCTTTTAATGTTATAATTATCATAATCGTACATCATCATAATTTCCTTCTTTTGTTGCATGTTTGTTAAAAGTAAGTTTCAACTTAAAATGATAAAATTCGGAACTCAGCTCAACAGTACGCAGAAAACCCATTGTTTGTGCTTCCGTTCAAGAGTCACCTTTACATTGTTTAATACCTTTGAAATAAAGATCAGTAAGTTGGTTTGTTTCATATTGTTTGTTTATGATAAGTAAATTTGTGTTGTAGTGTTTGTTTGTGATAAGTAGACTTGTATTACATTGTTTATAACAAGTAAATTTGCATTATATTGTTTGTTTATAACAAGTAGATTTGTTTGATGTTGTTTGCTTATGACTAGTGGATTCGTTTTTTTATTGTTTGTTTATAATAATAATAAAGAATTAAAGAAAAGAAAGACCAAAACAAGCGTAAAAGTAACAACACAGGTATACATTGTGTAAAAATTCTGTATAGAACAGCAAACAAAAGCAACGTAAGCTTATTATTATTTTTAAAAAATGAAGTTAATTTGCTCCATAATATTTTTTTTGAAAAATTGTAAAACGAAGTTGTATATCTTTGTACCTGTTGTTCAAAAGCAATGAGAACATTTTTCCATTTCTCTAATGGTACTAACAGTATTTTTAATCACTTAGATAAGCACTTCAGTTGCTCAATTAATTATCTTAGTTTCGTCTCAACTTGTTTTCTTGCGTTGTAAGCATAAGTAGTCGTAGCGAAGCTATAACATTCCACAGAAGAAAAAATAAAGGAGTCTCCAATACGCAAGGTTCGAAGTAATTGATACGTAGAAATAGTTTTAAATATATTTTCAGCCCTTTCGATATTCAAATCTGTCATTAAGCAACTTGTTCACTCTAAAAGTAACAACATGATTTTCACAAAGTTTAGGAAAAAATTAACAAACGAAAATGTAATAATGTCATAACTATTATTTCACTCCATTATACATTAAACACATTTTTATCTTCTCATCTTTCTAACATAGGCATTTTAATATTCATTACAAGTGCCTTTTTGAGGTTAAACCAACCACGTTAGTGACGTGGACAAAAATGAATCCTTTAGTGTTTTCCTTGATAATAATTTGTTGTTTGGTTGTTGTTGTTTTGAATTAAGCAGAAAGCTACACAATGGGCTATCTGTGCACTGCCCACCACGGGTATCGAAACCCGGATTTTAGCGTGTAAGTCCGCAGACATACTGCTGAGCCACTGGGGAGAGGAAGGTGGGGAAATAATAAATTTATTTTTTATTTATTTCAGAAAGTTTATTCTCAGTAAGTATTTAATCCCATTATATTTTAAAAATGAATTATATTATGACATGATTACAATACAAAATATATGATTATTCTTTTCTTGGTATTTCACGAAAAATAAAATTATTGTTTCTATTTTGTCATCACCTGTGTATGTTTCTGATGATTTGTACTTGTATCAGATTAATTTGACACTAATATGGATGGGAATAAAACTATAAAATATCATGAAACTTCGTAGAAGTTGTAGAACAATGTTTCCACTTGTTGTGGAAACAAGTGAAGAGGACGACGTTTCGAAAGTCTTTCACCTCTCGTGTTCAAGTCGACTTGAAGACATTTGTTTTACTGCACGGTCAAATGTTTGATCCTGAAAGAAATTTATTAATTGTAGTGACAAAGGTAAAAGTTGGTTGTCAGTGGCAAGTCAATAAAGATGTAACATTTCTTGAAGAAAATTTATAATCGTTTTTTTTCATATGTATTAAGAATAAATTATTCTTAAATATAAAAACATTTATTTATATAAGATGCTGCCCTTTATTGGTACAAAAATGTTTAAGATGAGTTTCACTCTGCGACTTAAAAGAGTATATCATTTTCTCTCAAATTTCTGTTTGTTCCGATAAAGGATATCAAGAATATTACATTTCTGTAAACACTGTTCATCATAAACTAAGCACTATGTTTACATGTATCAAACTTTATTCAGTTTGAAGCTATCTTCACTGTGGAATTAATAAATAAGTCTAAATATTATAAAACTACACGTCAGGTTTTTCTTTAATAAACCCATTGATTAATTTCGTTATTCAAATATTTTTGTCAAAATATATTAATAACAAACTAGCCTAACTAAACATTTGATGAGTGAACAGCGTAATAGTTAGAGAAGTTCCAGAGCTAATCACTGAGCAAGTAAGACGTGCTAATATCTCTCCGAACGTGCTTTTCAGAACGAAACGCTCATCTTCGCCAGTCAGTACCGCCCGTAATCGTCGACGGCCTGTCGTCGAACCTCACGCCGTTTCAAGTCGCCACGTTAATCGCCCGAGTCAAGCCAGGGGCAACCATTGAACCATCCAGGACCCGAATTTTACACTGGGGCGGAATCCTCATCCAACCAGCCACTACTGCAGACCAAATTTATCTTTGCCAACCATGGAACACCAAATTTAATGTAAGTTGTTCCCCTACTAAAAGTCCAGTCAGTCTTTACTCAGTATTCCTCAAGGGAGTCGACCCATCAATAGAACAAGAAGAAATCAAACAAGCCATAGAATCTCAAATCCAAGCCAATGTGTATGCTGTTCACCGAATTTTTTCTAAAAACACTGACCTGCCTACGTACTTTATGAAGATAGTGACAACGTCGAAGTACAGTGCTGACTGTATTTTACGTAACGGCTGTTACTATCACATATTCCACTTTCGAGCCTAACGCCCACATCGACGACCTTTCAACACTTGGTCAAACAAAGTTTCCAGACATCAGAAACAACCAACGGACAACTTTCAACAAGAAACTACAAAAACACCGCCGAGTCCAGATCTAACCAGAAGAAACACGAAAACAGATACAGCTAACTCGACCCAGAAGACGTCAACTCCCTCTGCTAGCAACACGCCAAGTGTCAGCAACCCAAGAAGGAAAGAGCACAGATAATGCCTGACTTCAATCCCAGTTTCACAGAATTTAACAACCAGCCAGACTCAAACCATTACCATTACCATTACGACAGCTCAAATTGAAAAACAAACTACGTCTACGCAGAAAACTCAAACTAAAATCTCAAGAAGAAACAAAGCATCACAAACCAGCAAAGAACAACTCACTGAAGAACAGCCAGTTGTTCCACCACCGAGATCACGTTTTTCACTTGCACCAATGGGCTTCAAGTGTGAAAACAAGTTCATGACGAAGGTACCACCCGATCTACAAGACCGCAGCTAACAGTTTCCATGTATACCACCATCATAGCTCATCAGTTCTTCTTTTTTAATTTTATTTATTTATTTTTTATTTTTCTTCCTAGCTAATTCCGGGCATGGTCTGGGTAGAATTTTCGGCGCCCTGGTCGTGAAAGTGGGTTTTCTCGAGGTACTCCCGTTTCCCCCACAGCAAAATCTCTGGCATCGGATCTGCAAGTCCCAGATACATTCTGAAAAGGGCCGTTCACTCAGTCATAGAGTATCTAGTCATAGTAAACAGTAAATTTTAAAATCAATTCGCCAGCCGCCACGGTAATCCGTCCTCGGGCCAAGGTCTGGCTCACTTTACTTATGCTGCTCTCGTCCGGTTCTCCCGTCTTTCCTCTCATTCACAAATACACCAGAGAAGTAAAGGAAAACCCCCACAGATATTTTAACAATTTCTCAAGTAAGGGGACGAAGAGGAACCACAACGATTCTGAACACCCCAGTCGGAGAGAGAATTCTTCTGTTTTCTCTCTCTCTAAACTAAACCCCTGCCACGTATGTTTGCGTTTGCGTAAGCATATGATTCTGTATCGAAACGTGTTCCTGGTAGAGGAGAAACACAGACAAACAGATTTACAAAAGTTTTATTTTAACTATAAATTACACTTTATTTCTTACTTTATTCAGTTTATTGTTCTTTGTTTTCTGTTACGTAAAAATTAAACTAAATTCCAATGCAAAATTTATTTATATTAAAATTCGGTTTACAGTAATTTCGATATTTTTGTTTTCACTATA
Organism: Carcinoscorpius rotundicauda; assembly: GCA_011833715.1. Lineage (NCBI taxonomy): Eukaryota > Metazoa > Arthropoda > Merostomata > Xiphosura > Limulidae > Carcinoscorpius > Carcinoscorpius rotundicauda. Next base: position 129,231 of record MU033992.1, read on the forward strand.
TTACCTACGGGTTGTTGATTGAACAAAGGAAATATTTCACAACATCACTTCTACCAGCGATAATCCAGATTCTAAGAAGCTGTAAAAAGGAAAAACATCTATAAAGTTTAATATAAATTGAATTAAAAAGAAAAAATTGTCGATGTTTTTTTACGTAAATTATTTAATTAACTTTAATAATTTTCAAAGAATTTGGGAAGTTTATTCATGATAACGAGAAACTCACTTGAAGCGAAAAATTATCTCAAGACGTTTGGTGTGGGTATTAAAACTTTTATTAAAATATAGCAGACAACAACGTTTCCACCTATGTAGGTCATATTCAGGATAACAAAGATCTGCAAACTTTCTCTTTGTTATCCTGAGGAACTTCATGTTTGAAGACAATTATAAATTATTTGATTACTGTGGTATTTGGTTTCAATATGCACTATACTTTTATTCATACATATATATGGATAATTTTTCTATTCATATAAGTTCAATTTCCATTAAATGTTATTATACCCGGCATATATATATATAAATACACCAGTGGGATCTTTCGCAACAAATAATATATCACAGATGCTATTCTATTTATGAATCTCCTCTTATTTCCTTTCAACTAATTGTGAAGTGGAAATTAAAATGTCCCATTCTTACCCTTTAATAAAATCGAAGATTACTTATGCTGCACAAACATTTCATTCCTGATACGTTTCTTAATTGTCGTATTAATAAAAAAAACATTACATCAGTCACAAATTTTGAAAATGTTGGGGCAGACTTTGACTAGTGATTGGGAAAGCATAATTTCAACCAGCGATTCTCAGATACACGAGCCGAGAGGTATGGCCTGGTGGTTAAATTGATTAACTTTATTATTTGAAAAGTGAAACTTTGAAACTCTTCCGTTTTTAAATGTTGATATTTTTACTTATTTATACTAAATTGAGCATCGAAATTAAGTCAGTTATTACCAATTACCTTCCACCAATACGATTTTATGCGTCCAAATGTAGTCTGTCATTCATTCTTAGCTCACTATCCAATCTTGTTTCACTTTCTCTTCTTCCTCCGGAATCTCCTTGTCTTGTTGTTCGTGTTTCTCTTGTTAACCCATCTATTAAGTTGGGGTCATTGTGAAAAACCAAGTCTACGTCTGTGTCTCTTCTAAACATATTCTTTTTGTATCTTCCATTTCCGTTACATATTTAAAAATCCGGTTTCTTGTTAAAACCACTTTTATTTCTACGTCTGTTAAGAGCTCTGCTATTTCCCCAGAAATATTTGTAACCACTATTACCATTGTGGATGTTTCGGGTTTTCTTGTTACTTCAGTTTTCAGCGTACCTTCCTACAGTGTAGACCGTAATCATCAAAAGTAGAATGAAATTCTGTAAAAAAATAAATAATAAATTTCATTTTTTATGGATTAGGACAATTAAACAACCAAGCTATTTGCTTTTTCCGTGAGAAAATTCTGTAGATCCAAAGTTATTTCACGGAAACATTCAGTTACACAAACTAGTACGATATAAATTAACTTATTCTATAACTTTTTTTCCATAAAGTTTTAATACTTTATTGCGAAATGTTCATACATAGAACAGATTAAGTATAAAATAAATGGCATTATTCATGTTTAGTTCAAATCGTTTAGCCAAATTTGTATTGATAACTGTAATAGAAATGACTGATTAATTTAGTGAATCTAGTCAACACAAACATTATTTTACTGGTGTTGTGACAGATTCTGCGCGAGGAACTTGATGGTAAATTCAAGATAATTTTCTTGTTTGTTGTTTTACATGATGATAACGTTTGTCACAGTATTATTTTACTGGGAATTCTGTATACTGAAATGGAATACCTTTCTAAGAATTATGTTATCAATTTATATCTCACTAACAGTGTAATGAGATCAGATCTCTAATGTACAAAAATTAATTTTGATATATTTATCTCATATTATTTTGCCACTTCTCATACTGGAATGATACCATGCAACAAATACAACTATTTGTTTCCGGTGAGCTGTGCTCGAGTTCAACCGATAATTAACTTACAGAATAAACTGTAAAACACTTACCACTGACTTCATCTTCATTATACTGCAATAAGCTGTAATACGTTGATATCAGCTGCAAGTTAGTTGGTTATGTTAATAGTATTCTTCAAATTTACGAATTTATATAATGTGTTATAATGGGGCCATCACAGTGAAGGCCATAGCTCTGAGTTACGAAACTTTTATGACCCAGATTACTATTTATTGATTTTAAATTATACAAAGGTCGTACTTTATAATTAGATTCTCTTCCAGATATATTGATAAACAAATTTAAATCACTAATCAACACTATAATACTGTTTGACTTTTAACAGTTTTGATGAATCCCATTAAATTGAACAACAACATGTCACACTGTTTTCAAATATCGCATCAAAACTGTAACCGTGCAGGAAATATGGAAGTGTTACGTAAAGTAAAGACAAAGACATTGTTCTACAACACCGTTTCAGTTCATTATTGAAAAGGAAACGTTGAAAATATGTTAATAGAAGTATTTTATGTTTGGATTGGAATTGACAAAAACGGAGAAATCTATAAACTTAAGTTTTGTTTTTAAATGTTCTGAAACCATGATTTTATTTGATAAATAAATATTTCATTTAAAAGAATTTCTGAACATAGTGCCGTCTAGTGAGATTCAAACAGTATGAAAGGAAAGAAAAAAGTTTATATTTGTGTATGTACCGGTGAACTAAAAATATTTTGATTTAAGATTATGATAAACTCCCATCTAATAAAGATTTCTGACAGTAGTTGATAGTAAAGAGTGAATATAATTATTCTTACCGCCACTTCTTTCATTTCTTAAAATAAAAATAGATGGCCAGATGTCATGGTATCTTAAAAAAATGTATTATCAAAGAAAGCTTTGACTGTCTCCAAGCCAAATTCATATCCCGTAAACTCACTTTGAGGATTAGCTAATTAGATATCAAAACTGATCTATTAATTTTACGTGAGTGTGTGGCCCAATTATTTGTGATTTAGGTAATGTGATTACTGAACAAAATAATGACGAGTTAAAATAACTTGCTTGTTTGATCAAAAAGCGGAAACAGAACTTTGCTAGATATGATCTCTCAATACAGTGAAAAAAATAATAAAACTTGGGAAGAGCTGGTTCATCTATTACAACAATGCTGAAAATGAGTCTACTTTAAAAAGTCCGTGTTTTTTCTTTTACACGGCAGAGATGTGCTGCTGCCTAGGCAACAGATAATGACCACAAAAATATTTTATCATGCAGAAGGTTATGATTACAAGACTGGGCTATAACAGAGAATGCCGTTAGCCTTTGAGATCAATAAAAAAACATTCAACACAACCTGCTCTACATAGAGAGAAAAAACAAATAAAAAGGCGAAACCGATGATGTAAAATTAACATATAAATTATTTTTTATACCCTTATCGTTAAGAGAGAAAACACCAAGAAACAAGTAAAAGTGTGGAAAGACACTTTCAGAGTCCTTAAAGAAACAAGTTTAATTTATTTTGAGAATAAAGAAATGTGTGGAAAAAGAAAACAGTTGGTACATGTTTAAAGATTAAAGAAACTGAAGAAAAGAAACCCTATCATTCTGAAAATATGACTGATGAAAACCACACAACTGATAAAAAGTTAGTATTAAAGTGGAATCCAGTGAGTTGAATAAGCTAGATTTATCTTATGATAATGAAGAGATTGTGAAGCCAGTATTGAAAATTAAAATTTATAGAACGTTAATACTACATTAGGTGATGGAAGTGTTGACACAGATAACATATACCGACGTATACCCTCTCTAGTGACGTTAACGTCCCTGTACCAAGGGACCATGTATCAAGAACATCTATAACGACGTAAGATGATACTGTTACCCATGATTATAACCTTAGATCACTGGTCGTGTACCAACTCAACAAGAAGTAATCCTTACCTCCACTAAAAGACGAGTGAACTTTTAACCTCAAGTACTTTTAAATATATCCACAAATGACATTAATAGAGTTATTGTTAGCTCTGTTGAAGAAACACGTGGTGTTCTAGAAGTTTTTAACAACATGTTAAGCCGTAGTCGTAGCTGTAATAAGACTTAAGTTGACAATATAGGATGTGTATAAAAATTATTGAATATGTTATATATATATATATATCTTTGTGTCTGTGTGGTTATCGGACATTTCTCTTCATATGTTTCAGTTGTAGAAATATCTGTAGCTTTACTACGATCATTTTTCTTTTGTTAAGTGGAAACATGGCGGAAAATAATGTATTTTACCAGAAAGAAATAAGACGGGTATGCTTTTTATTGAAAAAGAAAATCTTATATTATCAAGAGATAAGTGAATAATTTTCGAAGATATACCATTTTTACCGTATGTTCGATTAATAATTTGATTACGAGAAGAAGTAATATTGTTCGCAAAATCATTTCTCGTCAGTTGTCGTGTCAGTTTCAAAGACGGTGGTTCGGAAAATATTACGTTAATTTATATGACAAATCAAGTAATAGCAATCTTATGTTCAGTAAGAATCATACAGGAAGGAACTGAGAACTATAGCTAGACGATATCTTATCAAGACAGAAGTTTTGTAATTATATTTAAATTATATTAAAGATAGCGTCTCGATTTTCGATCGGATTCCACAAAATGTGGTTTAAAAGACGCAAGTCGAAATGTTTTTTAAATTTTTCTTCACATAAGCAAAAACATACGATTTACGTCAATTAAACAAAAAAATCGAACAACAAAGACAGGTATAGATACAAATAGTTAATTTAACAGGTCACTGTAATGAACTAATTAAACCAGACTCTTCAATTAGATGACCAGAAATTTTGGAAAGTGTCCTTAGTCTTAGAAAACATTTTGATACCAGAATCAGACAGTCTGAACTTCATAGAACAGGAACTTATATGTTAGCTTTCAATTCTAGAATTCAAAATAACTAATAAAAATTATTATTTACAGTTGGAAATTGTAAGACTAAGTTATCTAGGTTAGAACAAGTATTATGTATGTAGCTGAAGATAGAAAGTTAGTTCATACTTTATACATCGAAATATATAAAAAAAAATAGTGGATGAAATTAACAGGAAATTACTTCCGTAATACAATATATGAAACCTACTAATAGTGAATAGATTTATAAGTATTACAAATGAACTTATGTGAAGACAGCTGCAGTATAGAATACATTTAGGGTGTTTATAGAGATGTGTTTGAAAGCAACGAATAGAATGTTCAAATTATATAGGATTGTATACTTAACCTCGACCTTTTACTGTTCGTTAGCTCTAAGTGTGGAAATGAAAGAGAAAGATATCCCAAAATGTGTAGAAGGTCTCCTTAAAGTACATAACCCTGAACATTTGAAAAATAAAATAATTATACTTGCATAACTTTATTGTTACAAAATTAAAACACCAATAACTTGATTATTTTATGTGTAAAATATGAACTTACCTAATCAATACTATGCTCTCAATGAAATATAAATTAGTTTTTTATTGAACTTAAGTAATTAAATTAAAGAATAGTTGATATCTTAGATTGGTCAGCTCATAGCCAAGAAACTACGTTGTCCTTTTGTTTCAGAAGTAAAACTAAATATACATAAATTCCTTTGAATATAAGAGTACCCTTCAAGCAAAAGCTATTGCCTATGGAAGAGTTATAGTTAATTCAAAATATAAAACTAGATTTAAATTTTAAACGACTATCAATCTTAAAGGATCACATTCGAAACTTGCCCTGTTCGAGAGCTGGGTAAAGTATCAAGGAATTTTAACATGAACATCACAGGAGAGCTACAGTTTAAGTGGAAGTTGACTGATTCAGTGATGATAACATTGTGATTGGTAGTTATATTTGTAAGTACGGTGTTATACACACTACGTGAAAAATTGGCTTTGATGACATATTGTAAGTTAGATACGCTTATTCAAGAATAAAACCAAATCAGCCGCGGCAACAATAAAAGGTTGTCTTACTTACAGGCTACTGAAGTGGTTGAATTATGTGATGACATCTCATCTGATTTTGATATAGAGTGATTTATAATAGCTGAACATTAATATTGAATTCGTAAATAATTGGCGAAGTTACCTAATTATAAGTTAAATATACAGATCAAAATTAATAGAGTCAGTTAATATATATATACATATGTTTGAGAAACCAAAAATGAAATGTTCGAAAACAGGCGTACAAGAACAAGATTAATTTCACACAGACGATAACAAAAGAAGTTATGAAATATTACCGCAAAACAGTTAATGAATGACAAATAAAATAAAACCCACATTACGATTGTGTTATTCCAGAAGAAAACAACTTGAGCAATGAAGTGTTAAGTGATACATCGAAGTGCCTGTAAAACAGTTAAGTGAGAGAGTTGTTACAACGTTCTCTTCCGAGAAGACATTTCTGATGTGAGTTCAAAGAAACGACCAGGAAAGAACAATCGTGAAATGAAGACGAATGAGACGTGTCTTGATTGTTACGGATGGACTGCAATTTGTTGTATTAATTAAACTTAAATAATATAACGTGTCCCATATTAATCACTCTTTTCTTAATTTTGAGTTTTTTTTACGATAAGTATTATATGGTTAAGTGTTATATAGCTAATGAATATTTTGTGATGATGTACTATCATTGAGTATGTTTACTATATATCACTATATCTATGAACAAGTGTATAATGAATTTATGGTATAAATTTACATACATTTATTTACATTATTAATATTAAAATGTAAATGGTGATGGATGTAAGATGTAAGGATCGAAAAAGTAAGCTTTTACGAGTAAATATTTATCAGAGATTTTTATAAAACAAGTAGGAGTGAGATCTCGCTAAATATTTTTGAAGTATCGTATAATATTGAGAATTGTGATACAGAATACAGTGAAGTATCATCAGACGCGTGTATAAAACAATTATGATCCTAGAACAACAATGCTTGAATTAAACATGTTGAGAACAATTTTGCTGCTCGTTTAGCGTTTAGTCTGTAATTAGTTGACGCTATTAACTAAAGAGTTCAACCAAGAAGAAACTATGACAGATTGACACCACTACAGTGTGAGAAAAAAGTTACAAAAGATTGAATACCAACAAGCTTAAAACTTTGTGAAATGTAAACAACTGTCTTATTGATTAAATGTAAGTACAGATACAAGATAAATATCCGGGTAAAACATTTGGCCATGTAGTAATATTTCTTTAACAGCATTTCTTTTTCGAACTGTCAACACTCGATATATATTCTACATAAATTAACCTACGCAAGCATTCGATTCTGTATCAAATCGTGTTCCTTGAACAGGAGGAACACACAGACAGACAGATTAACGAAATTTTTCTTTTAACAATAAATTATACTTTATTTCTTACTTTATTCAGTTTATTGTTTTATGTTTTCATTGCGAAAAAAAATCAAACTAAGTTTCAAGCAGAGTTTTTATTTTCTAATTAAGTTTACAGTAATGTCAAATGTACATTTTTCTTGCACTGTATAACCTTCGGACTGTTTTTTAAATAAAAGTAAGATTTGAAAATATCACTTCTATTGGCGATAATCCGGATCCTAACAAGCTGTAAAATTAAAAACATATATAAAGTTTCATATAAGTATAGTTAAATGCAAAAAAATTGTCGATGTTGCTATTAATAAGTTATTTAATTGACATAAATAATTTTTAAGGATTGAGGCAGTTTATGCGGAATGACGAGAAACCCACTTCACCTATTACAAGTGTATTTTGGTGATGATAAAAGATGTTGTAGATGAGATTTATGTCTATACATTTTTGTTGGAGAACAATATGTTCTCGCTACTGTTATTATCGAGTGGTTTTCTAAGAGGATATCAACTATTATATTTTCATTGCTGTTTTTCATTTGGATTTCAGTAACGGAAAGGTGTTCTTTGAATGATAACATAATTATTCTGTTGGTGTCTTGATTATTTCTTCTATCTTTTCTTATTGACGTATAGTTACATATTTTGAATCTATTCTGAGGATAAATTAGTGTTACACTTACAATAAGAATAACAGGGTTAATATCATTTATTAAGTCTTCGATCTCGTGTTTCTTGGAAGCAAGTGCACCTTGGGTGTTGATACTTAGGACTGTGAAATTAAAATTTTAGCATGTGTCCTGTGATTGTTGTGATTATTTGCGGTATATGTGATGTTATGTGTTTTTTTAGCTATGTCTATGAATAGGTCTGTGCTATATTTCGATTGGGTCGGTTTTGTAAATTCTGTAATGAACTCTGTAACAATGTTTTTAATTAAGTTTACTGTCAGACTTATTTGTGTTTTCTTTCACTGTAAGATTGTTATTTTCTAGTTGTTTGTTGTATCTGTGATTTTGTTAAGTTCTTGTAAATTGCTCACTGTTTTGGTTGAGGTTTGTTGTTCTTTTGTTGGTGGTTTTGGTTGTGTAGAGTTTCCCTTCATCATTTGTGCATATGTAAATGAACCTGCAGTTGTGTGTGTTTGTTGTGTTAGATGTGTTATCTTGTGTTAGTTTTATTGTTTTTATATCATAAATGCGTTGTTTTGTCTTTTTATTTGTCGCATCCTTTATAATTTACTGTTTGTGTTTCTCCATAATTACAGCAGTTTGGTTCAGCTTGATCTTTTTTACATGCAGATATGTGGTGTTTACCGTCACATCCGTAACACCTCGGTGTTGCTAGACATGCCGCTGAAACGTGTTCGCATCGTTGGCAATTATAATATTGTGTAATTTCTACAGCTGGTGTTTCAAGCTGATCAACTTGGAATTTTTGGTACCACAAAATGATACCATTGTTTATCAGTTCCAAGATGTTGTAATGTTGTTCCATGTAAACTCTTTCTAAATTTGTTGGTTTCTTAGTGACCTTGGAGATAATTCTTTCCACTATAGGGGTATGGTATATTTAGTTTATGTAATGCTTGCTCAATATCCTGTTATGTTATGGAGTGGTACACCCTACTTTTATGTGCAAAAACGGCTCGTTTGGGTTGAGAAAATATTTTACATAGAAGAGCGAACAACGTTTCGACCTTCTTCGGTCATCATCAGGTTCACAAAGAAAGAGGTAACTGACCGGAAGCTAACCACATGTTTGGAAGGGGTTGTGTAACTGAGTGTCGTAATGTAGAGGGCGGGATTAGATGTTTGAATATATAATTTTATCTATAATATTAATATAGATATAATGGCGTTCCTTTATATTGGAGAAGCCTTACTTATACAACAACTTAAACCCAAAATAAACCAATATAAAGGAACGCCATTATACCTATATTAATATTATAGATAAATTATTCAAACAGATGATTTGCAAGTTTTGATTTTTCATTGATGGTTTGCGTGCCCTGGGATATTTTGTTAACGAAATCGGTTTGGGTACACTTTTCTGATGATTGGCTTTCGGCTAGCGGGGTGGAGGTGGTGCGAAGGCGTCCTTGGGCCATTCTTTAAGTAGTTTATTTACGTCAGCAGTTCCTTGACCTCGGACAATGACACCGCCTCAAGGTCAAACGCTTGACACTAGCGGTTTCAACAGTTGGTTCACATCTGTTAATTTTCGCTGCCAGTTGCTGTTGATTATATGTGCCAGGCTCGTCTTCAGTAATAATGAAAAAATTGGTGTTTTGTTTTAAGTGGTGTATTTTTTGGTTTGTAGTTTCAGTTTGTAATGAATTTCCACTTTTTCTTTTTGACACTACCAGAGTAAACTCTTGGTTTTCATTTGTTTGTTCATCGCTTTGTTCTAGATTTTTCTTCTTCATTATTTTTTGCGTTATCAACATCCAAGGCTTTGTTTAAGTTAGTAGCATCATTCGTATTATTTTTAGTGTAGGAAGGAACTATCTCCACCTCTGTATGAGAAGTTTCTTCACCTTCGGTGATGTTGAGAATTTTATATGCAAAAAACGGCTCTTTTGGGCTCAGAAAACACTTCAAATAGAAGAGTGAACAACGTTTCAACCTTCTTCGGTCATCGTCAGGTTCAGCTTGATCTTTTTTACATGCAGATATGTGGTGTTTACCGTCACATTCGTAACCTTCTTCGGTCATCGTCAGGTGAACCTGACGATGACCGAAGAAGGTTGAAACGTTGTTCGCTCTTCTATTTGAAGTGTTTTCTGAGCCCAAAAGAGCCGTTTTTTGCATATAAAATTTCTTCACCTTCATCTTCGTTTTCAGAATTTTTACTTGAATTAGTTAACTATTTTTCTTTCTGGTTTTCGTTTTTCTTTTATATCTTTTTATTGTTTTCTTTATCACATTCCAGAGATGTTAATTTTGCTTTTGTAATATTACAAAGTACCAGTAACGGGGAGTTTTTTTTCTAAATTCTAAATTAATTCTAGTTTTTGGCCACCAAGCGAAGTAGACTTTGTTTTTCAGGCCACTCGTTGTGAATGTTTCTTCGTTTTCCGGAGTCATGGTTGTATTTCACACTGCAGTGATCAGCATCGCTTTTTTCTTGGCGACCCGCACTTTCGTCGACCTATTTGGATCCATTTCTTTTTTCTTCTCATTCAACTGGTGCTGTTTCTTACAGTATGGGTAATTATTTTTGTCCAAGTGAGTGTTGTAATTTATCTTTGTTCAGGTAAGTGAAGGTGGTTGTCGCAGGGAAAGGGTTTTAAGTTTTTCCTACACTATTCATATAAACTCAAAAGTTTGCAGAAAATTCTGCTATATCTCAGATCACACTCGCTTAAAGTCCCCGGCGTTCGACTCATAAACTTAGTGCCGCGAGTTCGAATCCTGGTCGTTCCAAACATACTCGCCCTTTCAGCCGTGAGAACGTTATAATGTAACGGTCAATCCCACAGTCAATCTTACTATCCGTTGGTTAAAGAGTAACCCAAGAGTTGGCGGAGCGTAGTGATGACTAGCTGTTTTCCCTCACTGCTAAATTATGGACGGGTAGGTGCAGATATCCCTTGATTAGCTATGCGCGAAATTCCAAAACAAAAACAAAACAAGCAGTTGAGATGTTAACTCTGATAGTTCGGGCCTGGCATGGCCAAGCGCGTGAGGCGTACGACTCGTAATCTGAGGGTAGCGTGTTCGAGCTAAACATGCTCGCCCTCCCAGCCGTGGGGGCGTATAATGTTACGGTCAATCCCACTATTCGTTGGTAAAAGAGTAGCCTAAGAGTTGGCGGTGGTTGGAGATGACAAGCTGCCTTCCCTCTAGTCTTACACTGCTAAATTAGGGACGGCTGGCACAGATAGCCCTCAAGTAGCTTTGTGCGAAATTCCAAAAACAAACTCTGATAGTTCCAGTAAGACATAACTAAAAACACATCTTTTACTATCAAAAGTATTATTTCATGAAACAAGATGAAAACCTAAATAACCAAGGGCACTTCAAAATCTGTTAAGCATAATTTGAGTAAATTAATCTACGAGACAATTTTTGTGTCCTTTTTCAACCTATATTTTTTTACACTGGTAATACCAGCGGTAGGGAGTGGGTATATTTTATTCAATTTTATTATTATTCAGGATTCCTATCAACTTATCTTCAATTAAAATTATTCTAGGCAGAATTACACTGAATTAATTTATGATAATTTTGGTACGATCGAGAACATCAATCGATATAAGCTCTTAAATCGATCAAGAGGTGATGAAGATAGGAGTTAGAAATTCGTACTTACACTATTAATAAAATAATAATAACTTTGAGCCGTTTTATAAGCCGCTGTGCTGCAGCTGAGAAAAAACATGTCATATACATGTTATAAAATAAACTTGCCACTTTGTTTTTCATTTAGTTTTGTTTAAAGTGCACATTAAAGAATAGTATTAGAACAAATGAGCTACGTTATATTTTTATTTCAATTATAAATTCTTAATACTTCTCTAAACAACTGGAATATCAAATCATGTCAATAATAACACATCCAACTCCAGCTGTCTTCAGTAAATTGTATAGAATACACGTGCAGTGGGGTCTATTCGAGATGTTTATCTACATTTAGAACAGGTTTTCTGGCTTAGTTGTGAAATCATTGACTGGAAACATATTGACCTTATTTTTAATCTATCCACATTCACTTGTTAAAACGAGCTGTGCAGAAATCTGTACAAACTGGTGATAATATACGTACTGAGGAGGCTCGGCATGACCACGTGGATTGAAGCGTTCGTCTCGTAATCTGAGGGTCGCGGGTTAGAATTCTGGTCGCACGAAACATGCTCGTCCTCTCTACCGTGGGGGCGCTATTATGTGCAGTGTCAACCCCATTCTTCGTTGGTAAAAGAGTCGTCCAAGAGTTGGCGGTGGGTGGTGATGACTAGCTGCCTTCCCTACAGTTTTACACTTCAAAATTAGAGACAGCTAGTGCAGATAGCCTTCATGTAGCTTTGCGCGAAATTCAAAAACAAACAAACTTGCTTTGAACCTGAACTGAGGAATTTGTTAGGAAAATATAGCCGAAGTAAACAACCAGCACTTACATGCGGTATTGGCAAAATGACTGGAATTCAAACGATACGCCAACAAGGAAGTGTAGCAGAAATACGACAGAAACTCATAATTGCGAAGAATTTTCCAAAATCAAAACAAGTATTGAATAACGATGACAAACATTATTTTGTTTATCAGATATAAAAGCAAAACATGTTTATTTCAAAAGTGTTTTTTCCCAGTACAGAAAGTTCAGAGATTTTGTACAACTGTATAAGAAACGTGAATTAAGACAAAACAAGCTCTACTTGCGTCCAATAATTATTTCTTATTTATTTAATGTTTTATGTTTCACAAGACAACTGATCCAGTGGTGGACTCAGCAGATAGCTCGATGTGGCTTTGCCATCGTGAAAACTCACAACTGAATGTAAATAAACTTACCGAACGCTATTTTCTACAGACACGCACTTGTATCGTAACAATGTTTTCTCAGTTGGCACTTCATGTATTGTAACAACTCGTGTTATCATTGAATAAGTTCCTTTACCCATTTAATTTTTTCAGTTAACAGCTCTTGAAGAATGTATAAATAGATCTCAAATCTACTCAAGTGTTTTATATACTTTACTATCATGTTTCTGAGCGTAGGTGTGTTCTTCTAATATATGTTTCAATTTTTTTAAAGTTACTTTCAGAAACTTTATTGATTAAAATGTCTGTAATATATTTAATTTATAATATGTATAATGTATGTTGTATTAAATGGCTAAGTTAAATAGCATTCTGCAAACTATGTTTGCCGTGTATAAAACTGTATATATAGAAACTTGCTTAGAGTGTGGTCGTAATAATATTATGATGAACACTTCTACTTGTTCAAAATCTTTATCACAATGAATACTTTTTATTTAAATGTTTCTGAAGAAAAATATAAACTGATGAAAAGAGAATAACATTGATGACAAATGAATATATATCTTTATTCATCTAGAATTTTTTGGAAGTACTCGTCTTTTATTTTCAAAACTACATGTTGTAGTCTTTCTTTTTTTAAGTGTATTAGCTTGGTATCAGTTGACTCCATGAAGCCATTGTTTCTTTATCCAGTGTTTATTACGTGCTTTGCCAGCCCGTTCAAACAAAAACATGAAAACTTTGTATGATACGAGAATTTCGAACGTACCTCATAACCAGTAGTACCAATACATATGTTAAAATTGTGTAGAACACCTTTCATACTTCTTTTGGAACAATTAATGTATAGTTGTACTTATACCGTTCACAGACTTTGTTCCTAGCAGTGTTTTTGGTTCATTTTATGTTGTTGCAATAAACTAATGTACGTTTATATGAAAGAAAACGTGTAACAAAAATAATACTTCCTTACATCCTGGTAGAAGACAAGGCCACTAATAGAGAAACATTAATTTTTTAAACAAATATTTTAGAAACCTCGTAATATTTTGCTTAATTATAAGAAGAGTGATACAGGTTACAGTGACGTTTCAGTACTCACGTGCGTAAAACAATGATGATTATAGAACAACAATGATTCTATAAAACGTGTTGAGAAAGTTTCCGCTGCTAGTTTAGCGTTTGGTTTAGATTTAGACTGTAATTAGTTGACGCTATTAGCTGGCTATAGATTAAATATCGATAACAAGAATGTGAGTACAGATAAAAGATGAATATCAGGGTCAAACATTTCACCACGTGGTAATATTTCTTCTTCGAATTGTCAACACTCGAAATATCTTTTACATAAACTAACTTAAGTAAGCATTTCAATATGTATCGAAAAATGTTCCTGGAACAGAAGAAATACACAGAGAGATTAACGAAAGTTTTCTTTTAAATATAAATTACACTTTATTTCTTACTTGATTCAGTTTATTGTTTTGTGTTTTCTATAACCACGAAATAATGAAACTAAATTTCAATGCAATTTTTATTTCAATATTCAGTGTACAATAAGTTCAAGAATATATTTTACTTGCACTATGTAACCTTCTGGTGTTATTTGAATAAAGGTAAGACTTCAGAATATCATTTCTATCAGCAAGAATCCGGATCTTAAAAAGCAGTGAAAAAAGAAAACGTATATAAACTTTCATATCAGTTGAATTTAAACCACAGAATTGTCGATGTTGTTAAAAGTAAGTTATTTTATTAACTGTATTATTATTATTTTATTATTAATATATATATATATATATATACGTAGTTTTTCTATTTATTTATGTTCAATTTACATAACATGTTTATATAATAGACTGATATATAAATCTCTGTGATCTTGTGTAAGAAATAACGTATCACACAGGCTACTCCACTTATGTATTTCCACCTCTTTCTTCACAGTTACATGTAAAGTAGAAGTTAAAATGTTCCAATGTTACCCTTTAATAAAGCTGAAAATTTCTTATTCCGTACAAATACAACAGTCCTTTCTCATTTTCCAACGAGTTAGCAATGACTTGAGTGAATTTAATCACTAATATCTGGAGTCGGTTCGATGCGATTACAAATTTCTCATACCCCAATGTGTAGCTTTACTTTAAGAAAACAACTTGACCTAAGGCCCTTATGTTTCATATTTCAGAAATAATAATTTTTTTAATGTGTAGAAATTTTAAGCTCATAGACATTACACATTAATTAAAAAACAATGTACTTTTTTAACCTTAATAGAGCAGCATTTTTTAAATATTTAGAACTTTTAAAAACAGTAAAGTTAACAAAGCAGGTTCTTCCAAAAATTAACAAACCACTGACGATATTGTGTGACAGTTATTAAAAGATCATACTATGCATTCTTATATCATGTGAAACAATATTCACATTAATAAAAGAAATATTACATGAGTCAATAATTTTGGTCTTCACTCTAACCAGTGGAAGTACAAGCACGTTTGATACGATAGGAATTTGAACAGACGATCTACAGACTCACAAGTCGAGTTTAATGTTAAGTGGTTAAATTGATTAACTTTATTCCAAACGCTTTCGTATTTAAATTTTGATATACTCACATATTTTTATTAACTTCAACATCGAAATTAATTGACCTCTTACCAATTATTATCCAGCAGTGTGATTTTATGCATCCAAATAAAAACTTCATTTCTTCTTAGTTCACTGTCCAATCTTCTTCTTCTTGGATTAGTTCCGAATTCCATTTCTGATTGTCTTGCTGTTCGTGTTCCTCTCCCCAACCCATTTCTTAAGTTAAGGTCACTGTCAAAACCCAAGCCAAAGTATGGGTCTTTTCCAAACATATTCTTCTTGTATGTTCCATTTCCACTACCTATTACGAAACCTGGTTTACTGGTGAAACCACTTTTATTCTTATCTCTGTAAACAGCGCTCCTATTTCACCTTTTATCTCTATGACCACCATAACCATTGTGGATGTTTTCGGTTATTTCGTTTATAGCGTAACTTCCGACAACGTAGACGATAATGATGAAAAGTAGAAAGAAAACCTGAAAAAATAAATAGCAAAAATCATGAAACTATGACCAATAAAACATAAACTAGTCACTCGCTTGGTCTGTGAGAAAGTTGTGTAGATCCATAGTTATTTTACAGACACACAAACACAAACTAGTACAATGTAACTTAGCCTATCGTATAACAATTTCCCATAAAGCTTTAAGATTTTATGTTAAAATGTTCTTATGTAGAAAAGATAACAATAAAATAAATGGCATTATTTTTCTATAGTTTAAATCGTTTAGCCTAACTTGTATTAATAATTGTATTTGAAATTACAAAAGATTGAATAAGTTAGTGAATCTTGTCAACATAAACGTTATTTTACTGGTGTTGTGACAGACACCATTCGAAAAGCATGGTGGGAAATTCAACATAATTCCCCTCTTTGTTGTTTCATATGAAGAGAACATTTGTCAAAGTGCTGTTTTACTGGGAATTCTTTTATACTATATATAAATACCTTTTTAAGAATTACGTTATCTATTTATATCTCACCTACAATGTCCCGAAATTTGATCAGTAATTAATTTTTGTCTAATTATCTCATATTATTCTGCATAGAGAAGTGCTACTTTTTATACTTAAATGATACCATGCAAAAAATACAACTATTTGTCTCCGGTGAGTTGTGTTACAGTTTTACCGATAATTAACTTATAGAATAAACTATAGAACACTTTCCACTGTCCTCATTAGACAGCGATAAGGTAAAAGAAGTTGATAGCAGCTGTAAGTTAAACGGTTATATTAAAAACATTCTTCAACTTTTCGTATTTACATAATGTGAGGATATGAAGCAATCATACTGAAGGCCATAGCTGTGAGTTACGAAACTCTCGTATGTTATATGCTAAATTATGGAAAGGTCATATTTCATAATTGGCTATTTCGTCGGATATATTGCGAAACAAATTTGAATAACAAATGAACGCTATAAATTTTATGGAAATGTTTTTAATTCCTTTTTATATTGATGTCCTTTCAAAGTCGAAAATCATGCCAAATAAACATTATGGTGTTTACATCTTCACTTCGTCGAAAAGTAAATTACAGAATTATTCGTTTCTCTTTCTTACAATCTGAATTATTTTATGTAAGATATTTAATTTCTTTTCCATTTTACATATTATTATTATTTATTTGTGTGTCATACCCCTGTTAAGTTTGGGACAGGTAAAATTACGTTATGTTTTGTGAAACTTTCACTCTGAGTTTATTTATAACTACATTGTGTGTAAAGTTCTCATTTTACTTAAATTATACGTTCCACGGTAGTTCCAATAATAATTTCTTATTTACTTAATGTTCTATGTCACACAGTAGAGACAACTGAATATATGGAAGACTCAAACAGATAGCCCGATGTGGCTCTGCTAAAATAAAAGAACACTTACAACTGAAGACAAATAAACTTACCGATCGCTATTCTCTATTGACAGGTACTTATGTCATCACAGTTTCTTCCCGGTTGGTATAGAATGTAACCTCTCATGTTCTCGTTAAATAAGTTCCTTTATTCACATTATATTCTCAATTAAAAGCTATTTAAAAATGTCTAGATAGTTTTGAAATCAATGCAAATGTTTGACATACTTTATTATCATGTTTCCGAGTCATTGGTATGTGCTTTGTGTGGTATCTTCCATTCCTTTTTTAGGTTATTTTTTTAATTATTATGTCGATTTGTTTATTTTTGGAATTTCGCACAAAGCTACTCGAGGGCTAGCCATCCCTAATTTAGCAGTCTAAGACTAAAGGGAAAGCAGCTAGTCATCACCACCCACCGCCAACTCTTGGGCTACTCTTTTACCAACGAATAGTGGGATTGATCGTAACATTATACACCCCCACGGCTGGGAGGACGAGCGTGTTTAGCGCGACGCGGGCGCGAACCCGTGACCCTCGGATTACGAGTCACACGCCTTACGCGCTCGGCCATGCCAGGCCTGTAATGTCGGTCGTATATTTAATTTATAATGTCCATAAGTTATATTGTATGAAATGGCGATCTTAAATAGTATTCCGCAAACTATATTTGCCGTATACAAGCCGGTCTGTAAAGAAACACTCATTCAGCAACAGATATTACACACATATAGTGTGGTTGTAATACTATTATGATAAACACTTCAACTTGTTGAGAATCTCTGCAAACTAATAAAAAAGTTCAACGGCTAACAATATAATAGGTCTAACAATAACGTCTCATGTTAAGTGTAAATGAATGTTATTATGTTTATCAATTTTTTATTTTATTCTCTTTTTTATAATTACACTACATTGTTTTGTTTGTTTTGGAATTTTGCACAAAGCTATTCTAGGGATATCTGTGCTAGCCGTCCCTAAATTAGCAGTGTAAGACTAGAGGGAAGGCAGCTAGTCATCACCTCAACGCCAAAAGTGACCTTCTATAAAATCAGCACAAAATGAACTTATTTGTGTTTAGAACAAGTATCAGGTTCCGATCGCTGATGTGGTCATTGGTGTCTACTCGTGTTTTAACGGTAAAGAATGTTTTAGCGTTTAAATGAAGATTCTGCAACTTATCATTAATTTTAACATTCGGAGTTGTTAATGGCTACTTATGAGCGTGAATATCAAATTGTATGATAGACGGGATGTTTGCGTGTGAAAATCAATCAGTGTGACTAGATACAATATTTACGCATGTATATAAATCCGTATGAACAGACAGATTATTTACGTGTGCATATCAAATTGTGTGAGTAGATAAATTTTTACGTGCGATTTTCAATAAACAGATTGTTTGGTTATTGCTAAAGAGAAAAAACATAAAATAAACAACAAATAAGTATCGGATATGATATGCGAAACATTTGTACAATATTAGAAATGTCTGGAGAAGTAACAATTATGTCTGCCGACTTACAACGCTTAAAACCGGGTTCCGAGACCTGTGTTGGGGAGAGCACAGATAGCACATTGTGTAGCTTTGTGCTTAATTTAAAACAAAAACTATATACAGGTGTGCCTGGTTATTTTCTAATTTTGTTAACTTTATTCTATACTTATGTTGATCATCAAAATTCCAAGACTTATAAAAAATAAAACATTTTTTTTCCCCTTACACAGAAATGTTATTTACGTAATATATTAGTTCGGTAATCAGTTTTAAACATTTGAAATCAGATGTTTCTGTGATATAAGAATGCTGTTATCTTCAGTATGTATACCAAAACGTTCTTTATTCAAATAGCTTACAATACAAATTACTGAGCATTTTGGTTATTAAAATAACAGCAGGTGATGACCAATCATTGTGATTTTATTTACGGTCTCGAGTTGTAATGTTTGTATAATGAAACTATGTAGGCTTCTTGTATTTTATCCCCGTATACTGATGAAATATTTTTGTTTAATATTTAACACGTTGTTATAAATATAGTTTCAAAAATGCTGTTAAACATAATTGGTAAGCAGTGATTTTAAACAACACTGGTTGATTGAAAACGCATCAAAGAAGTTAGGTAGATTATTGTTACAAGTTGTTTTTTTCTCAAGTACTCAAAATTATAAATTTATCAAATCCCGTTTTGCGTAGAATAGATTTGAATCAATTGCGTTGAACAAAACAGAGAACTACATGAAGCAATGCATGACTTCAACCGACGTTTGTTCAGCTCCAAACACAAAAATCGTTGTACAGCCGTGTGGAAAGGTCTTATTATGTCAACATCATACGTTTGTCATGTATTTCAAGATATAGATCCGTTTTCTCTTTGCTTCATCACAACTGCATGCGGAGTTATCACTAAATCCAGTTTATTATAATTCATTATAAATGTATATATGGGTTCGAATTCCGGTCGCACCAAACATGCTCGCCCTTTCAGCCGTACGTTAATATGTGACGGTGAATCCCACTATTCGTTAGTAAAAGAGTAGTCTAAGAGTTGGCATTGGATAGTGATGACTAGCTGCCTTCCATCTTGTCTTATACCGTTAAATTAGGGATGGCTAGCGCAGATAGCCTTCGTGTAGCTTTGCGCGAAAATTAAACATACAAAGAACTGTAAGTATATATATATGTATATGTATATATCGGCACAGTTTATATATTTAATATTAACCAACGTAAGTTTTCTTCATTGGTTAATGAATGAATTAAAACAAATTGCCCTTATAATGTAGAAATTATTCCAAAAATCTACATGCATATAATATAGCTAAAATATGTCACCAATCTCGTGTAAAACTTTGGATCTCTCTGTAAACATACTTCCTTCTTAAGTAGTTGACCGATTCAAACTCAACTTTTCATACTAACTTTTCAGCACAAATGTGAACTAAATCCATATTAAATTTTCCCAGATGTCAAAAACCATAAACATATTTTATAAATTGTTAGTTTCTATATTGTTAGTACAGGAACTGCTGTAAATAGTTATATTTGAACACAATTTTCACCAAAACAAAATATATAATAATAAAACGTGCAGTTAGAAAGTATAAAATAAGTATATTTCTTCTGTTTAAATTTCTCGCTCTTTTCTATCTCACAAAAATATAGTAGATATAAATGAGGGAAAAGGTCTCATAGATTAATTCACTCTAATCTTGTGATAATTTATATTCAGCACACATACTCCGTTGTGTAGTTTACAGTATTTAAAGAAACACAATTCTCTAGTTTAACTGTTCAAAGAGACATACTTGTTTAGTTCATATTAATTACAGAAATATATTTGTGTGATTTTAAATTACTTACAAATACAAATTTTAATGGTTTATACTATTTACTGTATAGATATTTACAGCCCATTCGATTGGTAACAGGTTTGACTTTCTTTTTCCTCTCAATATCTTTATAATACAATATTAACGTTCAAATATTTGTGAGTAAGATCGCAAAAACTAACTAACATAATGAATAATTTATTCATTATATATCATAAACCAAATTCCCTTAAGTAATATACTCCTATTTATTTAGAACTAATTGTAAAGTAGAAGTTACAATATTTCATTTTTACCGTTTTATTAAACGTGAGAATTACTTATGCTGCACAAATACAATAGTTCTCTCTCTTCTCTCAACGACTTTTCGATGATTTTAGGGACTTAAAACGCTAACAACCGGTATTAGGTTATACACGGTGGATGAATTGCAATAACCCACTGTGTAGCTTTGCACTAAAAAGAACACGTGTACTAACACCTTTATGATTCTCATTGCATACTTAACATATTGTTTAATGTGTATTAATTTTGAGTTCTTATACATTACGCATACCCACAACAAGTTCCAAATTCCGGTTTCCACTGGTGTAAAACCGCTGACATGTGGGGGTAAATGTCGGTCAGTCAATAAGTTTCTGTCCAAATATTATTAACTGCCTCATCATTTCACCTATTTTTAATTTTGTATAACTGAATTGGTTTCTTTGCTTTTTTTTAATTTCACAAAGAGCTATACGAGAGCTATCTGTGCTACCAATCCCTAATTTATCAATGTATGGAAGCTAGTCACCACTACCCACCGCCAATTCTTAGGCTACTTTTGAACAAATGAATAGTGGGTTTGAGAGTAACATTATAACGCCCCATTGTTGAAAAAGCGAGAATAATTTGGCGTGATGGAAATTCGAACCTGTGATTTTCAGATCACTTTTCGAGCATCTTAATCAGCAGGTCATGCCGTGCAATTAACATTAGTGTGTGTGTGTGTGTTTTTTTATAGCAAAGCCGGCCCGGCATGGTCAAGCGTGTTAAGGCGTGCGACTCGTAATCTGAACGTCGCGGGTTTGCATCCCCGTTGCGCCAAACATGCTCGCCCTTTCAGCCGTGGGGACGTTATAATGAGAAACAGCTATGATGGGAATTATTATTGAATATGTGTTTTCTTCCGTTCTTTTTAATAAAATAAGTGAAGTAATATACTAAATTTGTTTATCCCGGATATTTGACAGTCGAGAATACAAAAAACCTCTAAACTTCTTTTTGTAAAAATTGGAAATTTCCTAATTAATTTTCTGTAAGAGATTAATTTAAAATTGAAAGTTTTATGACACCTGTAGTTTGTGATGCAAGAAAAATTTGCTTTATTATAATTCAATTATTTTAAAGACCATATTAATAATCTTAAATCGGTTTCAAAGAAACTAAGTTCAAGATAATTAAAGGAGACGACTTAATTAAAAGAAAGTTTGAAAAATCCTCTCCTAGATTCTTGGCTAAAATTTACTTATAAGCCCAACACTAGTAATGTATGCCAAGAAAAACAGTGTTAAACTAAAGAGTTACAGCCATCTAGGGTGCAAAATAGATAAATTACAGAATAAATCTTATAAAAGTTGGTACATATCAAAAGTATGGAAAATCATAATTTACGTTTTGCTTCTCTTCCTATTTTTCCTTATTAATAATAACTCAAGCTTTCTATTTTCAAAAATAAAATTTGTTATGTACTTTCAAAATGAAAAGTTTTTTTTAATTCTTACTTTTCCTCTAGCGGACAGTGTTATTAATATACTTGATAACGAGAAACCCACTTGAAATAAAAATGTATCTCAGAACGGCTGGTATGGGTATTGATAAGGACAGAACAACGTTTCTACCTTTCTATATCACATTCAAATGTTATCTTTCTTAACCTGAAGATGACTTAGGAAGGTCGAAACATTGTTCTCTCCTCATCAATAAAAGGATCTCGGCATGGTCAGATGGGTTGTCTTTTAATCCGAGTGTCACGGATTCAAAACCCCGTCGCACCAAATAAGCTCACACTTACAGCTGTTGGAGCATTCTAATGTTACGGTCAATCCCACTATTCGTTGGTAAAAGAGTAGCCCAAGAGTTGGCAGTGGGTGGTGATGACTAGCTGCCTTCCCTCTTGTCTTACACAGCTAAATTAGGGACGGCTAGCACAGATAGCCCTCGAGTAGTTTTGTTCGAAATTCATAAAAAAACTAAAAACAAAACTAATTATTTAAACTGAACTGTCTTCTTAATTTTCTGTTGTTTTATCAACGTTATTAGTTGTTTGTTTGGTTCCATGCATTATTAATTGTTTTATATTGTTGCTTATGTATAGTGTACGTTGCTGTTTTTTAGTAGGCACTCCGTAATTATTTGACTATAGCTGTCAGTTTCTGATTTATTATTGGCTGTATACTTAACGTTACCTGGTAATATGTTCTCTAATTCACTTTGCTATTCTAGCAATTGGCTTTTTTATTTCGAATTTGTCTTGTTTAAAGGTTTTATCTCTGTGGGGAGCAAGACCGAAGACACACCGTACAGGAAGCTGATCACTGTCTACATCTTTTCTCACATTAAAATTTAATAATTGATATTAAAGGAGGTGAGGCAGATATCTAATATATAACTTGTATTTGCATCATACGATGTATAAGTAGGTTTTTCGTCATTTAACATTGCTATGTTATTATCCTCGATGAATTGTAATAGGTGTCTTCCATTAGTGTTTGTGGACAAACATCCAAAGCCTGTTGGTTCGGTTGGAATATCGTGCTTTGCTAGTTGATGGTTACAACGCTAGTCCTCCCTAATTTAGCAGTAATAGACAGAGGGTAGGCAGCTGGTGAACACCACCCATCATCAACTCTTGGGCTATTCTTTTACGAAACAGTAGTGGAATTGACCATAATGTTACAACGCTCACACGTGCTGAACTTGTTCGGTAGCCGTGTTTGGATCAGATACAAGTACATCAAGGTAACAGTCGAACGCTACCTTTCCATCAGATCACGCCATATCTACGTGTTTAAGAAAATATTTACTGTTTGTATTTCATGTTGTCTTGTTTTTCAATAATTTAAATAAAAGTAGATCAGCCTGGCATGGGCACGTGGTTAGGGCGCTCGACTCGTAATTTGGTATAAGAGTAGCCCAAGTGTTGGCAGTGAGTGGTGATAACTAGCTGCCTTCCCTCTAGTCTGATACCTCTAAATTAGAGACGGCTAGCGCAGTTAGCACTTGTGTAGCTTTGCGCGAAATTTAAAACAAACCAAACCTTTCACATTACCGAAACAAAAACACTTCACAACAACTCATTCATGGCAACCGCATAAAGACATAATACACTTAATTGAAAACAGAGGTATACTCCGCAGACAGTACATTCAAAATCGCAACCCCACACTTAACACTCAGATAAACATAATAAGGAATAAAATACGAAACTTGATCAGACAACAAAAACAAGAAAACTGAGACACCTTCTGTTCCAATCTAAATCACAAAACTTATCCTAAACAATTCTGGACACACTTGAAAAGATTTACAAATACAGGAACAACGAACACAGAATATCCACCACTTGAACTGGATGGAGAAACAGCATACACTAACATAGAAAAAGCCGAGATATTTAAAAAACACCTATAAAACACGTTCAAGACACACCATGAACCAGACATGAACAGATACTTCTATAATACAGTTAATAAATTTATTGATCACAACAGAAGCATTTATACACCTATATTTCCAGTCAACACTATTATACACCAAGAGAAAACAAAAGACTGGATCACTCATCAACTGATTAAACACATCACTGTAACGGAAGTCGTAACTGCTACTGACAACACAAAAAACAAAGCCCCTGTAGAAGATGGTATTCAAGCTATCCTCCTAAAACAAGGCACTCAGAGATTATATGGACACCTAACAGCGTTATTTAATATTTCACTATCAGCTGGATATATCCCCGTTTCTTGGAAGGAAGCAACAATATTAATGTTCCAGAAAGAAGGAAAGCCAGCGAATAAACCAAACAACTACCGCCCGATTAGCTTAACCAGTTGTATTGGCAAAGTATTAGAGAGGATAATTAGTAATTAGTCTGTCACTTTACTTAGAAAAAAATTCAAAATTACCAGAAATACAAAACGGATTTCGAAAATACCGCCAAACAACAGACCACCTGATTCGACTTACAGAATCAATTACCGACAACTTCAATAAAAACGAATGCACTGTAGCTTACTTTCTCGACATTGAGAAAGCATTTGCCACAGTGTGACATAACGGTTTACGACAAAGACTACTAGAAATGGAATTACCCAAGGAAACTATTCGCTGGCTATCCAACTTCCTGGAAACAGAACGTGTAAAGTAAATGTAAATGGGGCCCACTCAGGGTCCTTTTCTACCAAAGCTATAGTCCCGCAGGGAGGGGTTGTTAACCCTATATTATTTATCATGTATGTGAGCATTATGCCTCTGTCGGACCTAAATTTAGGTTGTGCATCACAGTTCGCTGACAATGTAGCAGTCTGGAAAAGTGCCCCCACTCCGCGGATAGCAGCAACGAACCTACAGCCAGTCCTAAATAACATCGAAGAATACTGCCAGAAATACAGAATCAAAATCAATATTCCAAAAACCCAAGTCATATAATTCAGCAGACGGAATAAGCTGAAAAAAGATCCACCAAAACTATATATGAATGGATCACTCTTACTGACTGCTACTTCTGCTAAATTTCTAGTTCTAACCTATGATTCAAAATTAACGTGTATACCACATATTAAAAATGTACTGATACGAATCTGGAAAAGAGCAAACTATGCAAGAAGTCTTTCAGGTAAAATCCAAGGAACATCACCAGACAACATACTTAAAATCTACAAAACGTACATTAGACCAACAACAGAATATGCAGCACCTGCCTGGATTAACATAGCACCCACACATGTACAGAAACTTCAACGTATACAAAATTCAGTTCCAACTTCGGCATAGAAAGTACCACGTGGCACCTCAACCACATTCATGCACAAGTATGCAAACATAGACACAATATCTGAAGGACTCCTGGATAACACTCTAAAATATTTCAATAAGAATTGGCATAAAAATGAATTAATGTGTGATTTCGACATGATGTAAACAGTCATAAATACCTCTCCCCTTTTAACATATATTTAAGTAATGTAACACAAGCTGGCCACTATGCACTAGACATTTAGTCCTTGATTATTTACTATTCAATCATTAAATAATAATTATTATTATTACTTTCTTTTGTGTGTGTGTTACTACAAGTAGTAGTAGCATTCTTTCTATGAAGAAAATAAAAGGAGAAAAATACAAAAAAATGAAGAAAAAACACACAAGAGAAATAATAATAAAAAAAAAAACTTGTTCGTCCATGCATGGACTGAGCCCTGAAATGGGCCTGAGCATGAAATTATACTTTTACTCTGGCCCAAAGCTATAAAAAAAACAACAAAAACCTAAAGACAGACGCTATAAACGTTCGGGAAGGAGGAAGAGGTCAAATGTACCTGACCCTCCTGGGTATTTAACATCAATACCCAAATACCGACACAGTGGAACAACTACATTAACACAGATATGTTGATATAAATACAGCTATATAATTCCTTAAAGTTTTATTATATACATGTCTCCTCAACTTGACAACATTAACTTTAATTAAGCCACGTTAAGCGTCTTTTACATCAATCACAGGTCGCATTAAGTAAATTATATTTATAATGTAGGGTAATTTTGTTTTACATTCTTTTAGCAATAGTTTTTAACTGAAACATATCTTCATACTATACTTCAAACGAACAAAACTGTCTAAGTAATACAAGCTGAAGAGAGTTTTGTTATAAAGGTCAAGAACTTGTTAATGTGAGGCATACAAAACTATCTAGTACCGTGAATATCATATAACAAGGGTTGCTTTGGTTTGAATTTTGGCGTAAAGCTACTCGATGGCTATCTCCGCTAACCGATCCTACATTAGTAGTGTAAGATAGACAGAGGCAGATAGTCATCACCACCTATCGCCTCTTGGGCTACTCTTTTCCTAATGAATAATGGGATTGATCGTTACATTGTAACATCTTTACGGCTGAGAGGGCGAGCATTTTGGTTTGACAGAGACACCAACCCGCGATCCTCAGCTTGCGAGTCGAGATATACCAGGAGAATTTTAACCGTTACAGACGTTTTTCACTCATATTGTGTTATATTTTCTTTCACGTATAATATGGATTATTATCCTTTTGTTGAGACTGAGAGTCTTTGGTCACTCTGATAATTTTGTTGTTAAGGCTTGTCTTGGACTATTTTTTTCTGTTTTGTGTATATTTCATCAATTAACTATATTCTTTTAATTTTATAATTATCATAATCGTGGGTCATCATAATTCTCTTCTTTTGTCGCTTGTTTGTTAGAAGTAAATTTCAACTTAAAATGCTGAACTTCAGGGCCTTGTTCCACTCTGTGTACAGAACGCAGATCGCCTGTTGTTTGGGCTTGTGTTCAAAAGTCACCAAACATTGTTTTCATACCTTTGAAATAAAGATCTTTAAGTTGGTTTGTCTTATGTTGTTTGTTTGCGATTAGCAGATATGTTTATATTGTTTGTTTGTGATAAATATATTTGTTTTATATTGTATATTTGTGATTAGTAGATTTATTTTATATTGTTTGTTTATGATAAATAGATTTGTTTTATATTGTTTGTTTATAATAAGTAGATTTCTGTTATATTATTTGTTAACGGTCAGAAAATTTCCTTTATATAGTTTATTTATGATAAGTTGGTTTGTTTTATACTCTTTTCTATAATAAGTAGCCCCCCAGTGGCTCAGCGGTATATCTGCGGACTTACACGCGAAAATCCGGGTTTCGATACCCGGGGTGGGCAGAGCACAGATAGCCCATTGTGTAGCTTTGTGCTTAATTCCAAAGAACAACTATGATAAGTAGGCTTTTTTATATTGTTTCTTAATGAAAAGTAGATTTATTTTATATTGTTTGTTTATAATGAGTATATTTGTTTTATATTACTTATTAAAACAAGTAGATTAGCTTTTTGTTGTTTCCTTATAACTGGTACATTTGTATTATATTGCTTGTTTATAACAAATAGATTTGTTTGCTGTTGTTTGCTTTTTACTGCTACATGTTTCATTATATTGTTTGTTTATAATAATAAATAAAGAATTAAACACAAGAAAAGCCAAAAACATCGTTATAATTTACGTCGGTTTGTTTTACTTGGAGAGAAATGAAGATTTTTTATTCATTGTTTATATTAATGTTTTGAATATTAGTACCACAGCTTCATAAAGAAATAAAGGTAAATTGATCCATAATATTTCTTTCACAATTTGGAAAACTAAATTGTATATCTTTGTGCCTATTGTTCAGAAGCAATGAGAAAATATTTCCATTTCTCTGATGTTTCTAACAGTATTTGTTTAATCACTGAGATAAGCACTCCAGTTGCTCACTTAATTATCTTAGTTCGTCTCAGGCCCGGCATGGCCAAGCGTGTTAATGTGTGAGACCAGTGATCTGAGGATCGCGAGTTCGCATCCCCGTCGCGCCAAACATTTTCACCCTTTCAGCCGTGGGGGCGTTATAGTGTGTAGTCAATCCCACTGTTCGTTGGTAAAAGAGTAGCCCAAGATTTGGCGGTGGGTGGTGATGACTAGCTGCGTTCCCTCTTGTCTTACACTGGTAAATTAGGGACGGCTAGCACAGATAGCCCAAGCGAAATTCCAAAACACACAACCAAAACAAACAGCTCGTCTCAACTTGTTTTCTTTCGTTGCGAAGTTTGAACAAGAAGTCGTTGACGTAACTGTCACATTCCACAGAAGACGAAAAAAGAAAAAAAGTCTCCAATGCGCAAGGGTCGAACTAATTGATACGTAAAAATAATTTTATATAAATTTTCAACCCTTTACATATGCGCAAGGGTCGAACTAATTGATACGTAAAAATAATTTTATATAAATTTTCAACCCTTTACATAATCAACTCGGTCATTAAGCAACTTCTTCACTCTAAAAATTTATTTAAAAAACTTTATTTTCAGAAAGTTTCGAAAAAATGAACAAACGAAAATTTAATCATGTCATCACTGTTATTTCACTCCATTATACATTACCCGCTTTTTCTTGTCAGCTTTCCAACGCCTACATTTTAATATACTTTTGTACAAGTGCCTTTTTAGGTTAAACCAACTACATTAGTCACGTGGCCAAAAATGTTTGTTTTTTGTTGTTGTTTTTTTGGAATTTCGCACAAAGCTACTCGAGGGCTATCTGTGCTGGCCGTCCCTAATTTTGCAGTGTAAGACTAGAGGGAAGACAGCTAGTCATCACCACCCACCGCCAACTCTTGGGCTACTCTTTTACAAACGAATAGTGGGATTGACCGTCACATTATACACCCCCACGGCTGGGAGGGCGAGCATATTTAGCACGACGCGGGCGCGAACCCGCGACCCTCGGATTACGAGTCGCACGCCTTAACGCGCTCGGCCATGCCAGGCGCCAAAAATGAATCCTTCAGTGTTTATAATAAAACATTTATGTAGGAGCAGTTTATTTTCTTAACTTCCATATTATTTTCGTTTTCAGGATAAGCAGAGAAATAAGAAATGTTTCATTAATAATAATTTGTTGTTTGGAATTAAGCAAGAAAATACACAATAGGCTATCTGTGCTCTGAAAACTACTAGTATTGAAAGCTGATTGTTAGTGGTGTAAGTCAGCAGACATACCGGTGTTCCACTGGGTTGGAATTAGAGAAACGATAATAAAAAATAAATAGACATTTCTAAATAAACCAGAAAGTATTCACTTAGACGTGTCAAATTATTCTTTTATCTGTCAGTTTTATTCACTTATCTTCTGTTTAAGCAAGCAAAAGAAAATCAGTGAATAACTTCTACAATAATAAAATCAATTATAATAATCTCTTTGACCCCAGAATAATCTCCCAGTGATAAAAACATCCATCAGTATAATCTTTAGAACAGGTAACAAGAATAAAACATACACAGATATATCCAAACGCTTAAAATAATCTATTCTTAACCTTTATATGATATTTAACTATTATATTATTTTTCCTCAATGAGACCAGAATCTTTGACCTTTGACCTTGAAATTTCCTTCCTCATGACCTGATTAATTATTTAAAGTAGCTCACGAATTATTATGTACAAATGTTTTATGTTAAAATCTAATCTGAACACTCAAGACAATAGAGTTATATGGTTAACAATGTATAAATTCTGATTTTTTTCTTGTTTTTAACTTTTTTATTAGTGCATTCAGTTTATATCCCAGAAATAAAAAATATTGAAGTACACAAATGGATTTATAAACTAGTTGAAATTGTCTTGGGTTTCTTCGATTTTGATAAATATAATTTTAACTATTTAGATTACCAGTTGACGATTTTAAGCTAACTAAACTAAACTAAACTAACGTGGCAGGGGCTCAGTTTAGAGAGAGAGAAATCAGAAGAGTTCTCTCTCCAACTGGGGTGTTCAGGAACTTTGTAGTTCCTCTTCGTCCCCTTACGTGAGAAATGTTTTAAAATATCCATGGAATTTTTACTTTATTTTTAACATTTCAAAAATATTTGTGAGTGAGAGGAAGGACGGGAGAACTGGACGAAAGCAGCGAAAGTGAAGTGAACCAGACCTTGGCTCGAGGATGGAGAACCCTGGCGGCTGGCGAATTGGTTTTTAAAATTTACTGTAATTGATTAGATATCCTTGACTGGGTAAACGGCCCTTTCCAGAATGAGGCTGGGACCTACAGGTCCGATGCCAGAGATTTTGCTGTGGGGGGAAACGGGAGTACCCCGATTTTAAGCTTCGTTGTTTCTCTCTTTATATAGCAATTGTCTTGATGCTTATGTTTAAGTGTTGCTAGAAACCAAGAAAAAAACACTTGTTAATAAAAATTACTTATCTTTGAGATATTTGATGCTATTTTTTCCTCGTATTTTGACGTCATTTGTGACGTAAATTATAAAAGTATTTTTCAATTAGTTCCAAAACATATACTCTTCAAGATGCAAATCATATTTAAAAGAATCATGTACAAATGAGTCTGAAACATTGCCTAATGGCCCTTTCGAGTCTATTAGGATCCAATTTCTGTTTGAAGCCACGAGAAAAACAATTTTAGATACATTTAAAAACATTCTTTATTGATGTTACTTGAGACGCGAAGTTTTCAGCATCTTGTTTGCGTTTAAGGGTCGAATACTTTCAGACGTTTAGAAGAATGGCCTAGAGTGTACAAGGAAGAGCCCAGTAGAAGTTTCAGTATGATAACTGATATCTAACTAAACAATTTGTCTTGAGTTACGATTTCGTTTAAAATAGCATGTTGGCACTTTGTACAACCCCTACTTTTAATTTCGTGAAATGTGAAGGCTCAGTCAACCTTAACAGGCTTAGTTAGGCCTAACACTAAATGTTATACGATACTCTCAAATGGTTCATTTCAAAACAACCCCGTCACAATTTATTATAATTGCCTGTTGGTTTAGTAATAGTATCTGCTAATTCTAATAAAATTATTGTAATGTCCAAAAAACTAAATCAGTCATACTTAAAGCTTGATGTCAGAACATAAATCACACTTAGAATTCATACACTTCGTTGTAAAAGTTGAGTTTCAATTTTTTGAGAGATATTTTCTTATGATAATACAAAAAACGACTTTCTATCAAAAGGAGAACGTACAAAGTATAGCATAATAGGCCTTTTCTCT
The DNA here is from genome assembly GCA_011833715.1 of Carcinoscorpius rotundicauda. Classification (NCBI taxonomy): domain Eukaryota; kingdom Metazoa; phylum Arthropoda; class Merostomata; order Xiphosura; family Limulidae; genus Carcinoscorpius; species Carcinoscorpius rotundicauda. The sequence continues at coordinate 160,756 of MU033992.1, forward strand.
GTGGAACCACCCAGTGTTTTTGGAAACAACGACTTCAAGCCATGAAGACGTGATCCATGCTGTAGTTTCAACTTTTGGTGCTTCGTCGGTTACCGCTGTTGTTCCACGACCAGGAGGGTATGAGGTAACTTTTATTCTTGCAGCTGATGTGGACCTGGCTATCGATGCTGGTCTGGTTGTGAATGGGGTACCATGTGCAGCTAATGGTATAACTAAGCGAACCATTACCGTGTCTTTTATGGATGTACCTGAATATATAGACGATGATGTAATCCTGAATAAGCTTAAGGATTTCGAATGTGAAGTTAAAAGCCCTATTGTTTGGAAGCGTGATCAGGGTATCTATTTAGGTATATGCCATGTTCGGGTGTCGTTTAGCGAGAAATGTATATCTTTGCCTTATGTGGTTAAAGTTTTTGATCCGTTAGGAAAAGCAGTTATGTTGAAGGTGAAGCATGATCGGCAATCCAATGTGTGTAATATGTGTTTAGGAGCTGATCATTTATATCGCGAATGTCCCCAGTTCATTTGCCGACATTGTCATGTGCAGGCACACGTCCGGCAACGTTGTCCCAAACTTGTTGTTCCTCGACCTTCTTCTGGTGACGACGCTGCAGTGGCAACGCCTTCCTCCGGTGGTGCCGAAGCTGTAGTGTTTCTTCTCGTTCAGATGCTGGTGTAGCCACGGCTGGAACCTCTGGTCCAGTTCCTGAAAATGCGGACAAAATCTATCTTAGTTCACGAGTTGATTTGAAGGCTCCTCTTTCTGGGGTGGCCTCAGCTTCCAATTGTGTGGTGGAAAATGCTTCTTCCAGGCGACCGATGGTATCTGGTTGGGCCAGGGAACGGGCCAGTAGTCACCCTCCTTCTGGTAGACGTAACTTCGATAACCACTTCGCCCCTCTTACGAACAGTGGTGAGAATAATACCGGTGATGTGGAGGTGCCTATACCTCGTCGTTGGAAGTATGCTAGTGTGGTTGCAATGGACACCTCACTGAAAGGTAGTGGACGAAAGCGAATGTCGGACGTGCCAATACTACGCATAGCTCGGGCGAAGGCGAAGGCCGTTTCTCAGCCATAAATGCATTATTTTGCCATATTATTTGTTTCAGATTAGTGTAAGACTGTATTTTATTGTATATAGTACTTTGTGCGTAATTGCTTCAATTTTTATATTTGTTCTTACTATTCTTGTGTTCGCGTCGGTTTAAATTAACTTCTCATCTAGTTTATTGCGTTTTGCATGGCGCATTTACTTAGGGTGGGAGTTTTGAATTGTAATGGTTTGAGTAATGTTAGTAAGCTAGTATATTATATGGATTACTTTGTAACTAATTTTGATGTTGTTTGTTTGCAAGAAACTTTCTTCACAGATGGTTTTCATAATGTAGTTCTGAAATTTTGGCCAGGTTTAGTTTTTTTAAATAATTCTCCCACTGGACGACAAGGTGTTGCCATCTTGGTAAAGCGGTTTTTGTGTGACCATGTTACATTCGTTTCTTCTGATGGGGTGGGTAGGGTTCTGACACTAAAATTAACTTTTGAAAATTTAGCATTCCTGTTATCATCTGTTTATGCACCACGCGATATTTATGAGAGACGTAGTTTTTTCCAAAATTTATACTATAATGTAGATGGTTGCACTGGACTGCTCGTTATGGGGGATTTTAATTGTGTGGTGGATGTAGCTCGAGATCGATTCCCTGTTCGTTTCTACCGTGATGCTAGTCGTTCGGCATTTGTTCAATTCCTTACTACGTTCGATTTAATTGATGCACATTCTCTCTCGTCGCCGACTACCCCTAGTTTCACGTGGAAACGCTTTGTTAATGGCGAGATGAGGTCGTCTCGGATTGATAAGGTTTTACTTTCATCCACATTGCAGGGGACTGTCCAACGTTTACATACTACGTGGTTCCCTAATACTGATCATGCTTTATTAAGCTTTGCACTTACTCTGCAACCAATTCTCAGAGGTCCTAATTTCTGGCATTTTAATAACCAATTGTTGAGGGATCCTGACTATGTGAAAACCATAAAGCTGTTAATCGCCAGAAGTCGTACTTGGTCAGTATATGGTACAAATAAACTCTTATGGTATGAAACATTGAAATGCGCGATTCGGGACCTTACCAAGCGATATTCGCTACTTCGAGCAAGAGCATCCAGATCTCGCAAATGTCACCTAGCGTCATCAATCGCTCGTGAGTTTCGAAAGCTGTCGAATTGCCCGGGAAGGTTCAAGGAAAAATTGTATGAACTTGAGGTCGAATTGGAGACTTTGGATCACGATGCGATAGAGGGGGCGAGGATTCGTTCCCATATTCGTTGGTTTGAAGAGGGTGAGAGGTCTACCTCTTACTTTCTCCGTATGGAAAAGGTCCGTCAGAGTCGAATTGAGTTTCATTCCATGCTCAATGATGGGGTTGTGGAGGTGTTCAATGTGAATGATATCGCTGCTGTTCTGCACCAATATTATTCAGTGCTGTACACAGCAGATATTGTTTTGCAGGAAGACATCGATTTCGTACTCACATTTGTTGACAAAACTCTCACCCACGAACAAGCTCAGATGTGTGATGCTCCATTCACGGTCTCAGAAGTTATCGCTGCACTTGACAGTTTACCCGTTAACAAATCTCCTGGTCTTGATGGTTTTACGTCGGAATTTTACAAATGTTTTTTACCTCATTTTGTTGACGATTTTGTGTTTCTCTTATCTGACCTTTTCCGCTCTCCACAGTTGCTCCATTCTATGTGTTCTGGGGTGATTGTTCCTATCCCGAAAGGGGGAGATCGACGGTTGGCAGCTAACAGCCGGCCTTTGACATTGCTTTGTACAGACTATAAGCTATTGGCGAAAGTGCTGGCTCGACGCCTTTCGAACGTGATATCAAGTTTAGTTTCAGCTGACCAATCCGGTTGTATACCTGGACGAGATGTTATTGATACTCCGTTAACTCTTGTTTTGCTATTGCAATCGTTAGAGCGAACTGGTCAGGGTGGGATCTTTCTGAAGCTCGATCAAATGCTTGCATTTGATCGGGTTGACCATAACTATATATTTCAACTTCTTCTGCGTATGGGGTTTGGCTCTACTTTTGTTCATTGGGTTCGTCTTTGCTACACGTCTATATCTAGCTGTGTGAAGTTTAATGGGTTTCTGACTGATGGTTTTGCTGTAACTCGGGGTATTCGACAGGGCTGTCCCATGTCGGCTTTACTGTATGCTCTCAGTGTAGAGCCATTGCACAACATGTTAGCTCAAAATGCTTTTATTACTGGATTAGGGGGTGATGTGTTCCTTAACAAGCCATCCCTTATTTATCAGCACGCTGATGACACCACGTTGAATGTATGCGACTCTTTTGGTAGAGCTACAGGTGGGAGGATTAATTGGATGAAGAGTAAGGGTTTGTGGGTTGGGTGTTTGGCCTCTTCTGCAGACCTTCTCCTGGGAGAATTAAGAATTTCCTCGGATCCTATAAGGATTTTGGGCATCGTCTTCTGCTCAGATTTCGATGTCATGCTGCAAGATACGTGGCAAGGTGTTTTGCGCAGAATATCTCGCATTTTAGTGTCGTGGCGATTTCGTTCTTTGTCACTTAAGGGAAAATCTCTTGTGGTGAACTCGTTGGTGGCATCGGTATTGTGGTACCCTTTGCAGATTCTTCCATTGCCAAAACAGTTTGAGGCACGTTTTCGCAAATGTATACTGGATTTTATTTGGCGGGGAGGTATACATAAAGTGGCATATGGTATTCTGATACGGCATTATGATTGTGGGGGAATCAACTTGGTTGATGTTAATGCCCGTAAACTTGCTTTCCGTTTGAAATTGTTGCAGCGTTGTTTGGATGTTTCTTGTCCTTCCAACTTGCGACAAATTCTCTCTGGTTTCTTTTCTTGTTATGGGAATCTACATTTGGGTTTTCGGATTTTTCAGTGCCGTATTTTGCCACGTTTTGTGCAATTGTTGCCTTTGCATATTCATGAAATGTTTCAAGCATGGAAGGTTCTTCTTGGGGATAAAGGGCTCGTTCCAGCACCTCTTTCTTCACATATTTTTGGTGAATCTTTGTTTTACAATCCAGCTATTGTTGATGTTCGGCACCGCACGTTAAATTTTCCTGAATTTATCACTGCAGGTTTAACTCAGGTCCGACATTTGTTGTATGAGGTGCTCCCTGGTTTTCTTCCTGTCAAGGCAGTGATAGAAATATGTACAGATGCTGACCCTTCAGCCAATATCCGCGCTATTACTTCACACTTTAATATGCTTAAGCGGGCGTTGCCTGCAGACTGGTTGGAGTTTTTATCTACCCAGACGGCTCCCTTACCATCGACCTCACGTATAGTGGATTTATACTTTCTGGACCACACTGATACCCAAGTTCATTTTCAGGGGTTATCCCTGAAGCATTTGGTCTTTCATTTACAGTGTTCACTTGCTACAAATGTTCCTGCTCCATTCTACTGGGGGGATTTTGTTCCTCCTGGAGATTGGAAACGCATTAGACAAAACACTTATTCTTCTTTTGTTGGGTTTCATGTTTGTGATGTGGATTATTTAGTGTGGTTGCGGGCGATAACCACAAATGTTAAGCTGGTACACATGGACAGACATTTCACGGGGCTGTGCACTTTCTGTTCACAGGCGCGGGAAACAATAGAACATCTGTTTTTCCTCTGTCCTTTTGTACAGCCTTTGTGGCAATATGTATATCAATTATTGGCGTACTATCTCGGTTGCCCTATCTCTAACTGGGTATGGAGGAGATGCTAATTGGTGGGATCTGGTCCTACGTTACCCAGGAGATGCTACAACATTTTTCGTTTGTTTACCACCTTGACAAGAGAGGTTATATGCTCTGCTCGCTCTGTTTGTTTGGCAAGTCATAGGGACATTCATTTACGTTCAATGTTTAAAGTACGTGTACGCAAATATGTTTATCTCCATTATCATAGATGTTTGTTGCATAACTCGTTAAATGTATTTTATTATATGTATTCTTATGTTGGTACCTTGGTAAACCAAGGTGCCCAGGGTTATTACTTATGTCCTTTGTTAAGATAAGTTATTCTTCTTTAATTGAACTGTCTTTTCATTTTTCTTGCTAATGTTTTATATGTATAAATTGTCATTTTAATAGATTACGTGCTGTTCATAAATACCACTTTTAATTTTTACTGACTTTTATTCACTTTGTGGTAAAGTCCAGCATGTTAATCTGTCTAATTTTCATTCCATATTAATCCAATAATTTCTGTTTTATTTGTTGTATTTTTTGTTCATACCCCCTCATTGAGGTGGGATAAATAAAGAGAAAAAAAAAACCTGAACTGTCTTGTACAGTCCAGCACCACAATCCAGTTAGGATTCATATCAACAGAAACAAAACATTTTTGTGAATGAATATATCTTCACTTACCTATTTATGTTTCGTTTGCTACCCCTGTTTTATTATGTCACCAGTTTTATAACGGATAGTGTGTGTGTTTGGTTTTTCTTATTGCAAAGCCACATCAGGCTATCTGCTGAGTCCACCAAGGGGAATCGAACCAGCGAATTTTGCGTTGTAAGTCCATAGACTTACCGCTTTGCCAGCAGAGGACAAAGTATAGTGAAAGCTATTGACTTAGTGCAACAAGTTTTCTTTTGTGGTAAGTTTTAATTTTTGTGTCACCATCTTTGAATGTTTATAAACGTCAGTATGTGTGAATGTTTCTTATACGTTTCCACGTTTCATGCTCAACTAACACCAATATTAACATAGTAATATCGCTGTATTTGTTGTTTGTTTATAAACCACAACTGGATAACCAGACCCACATCTTGCAAGTATATCTTTCACAAATGCTAATAGTTACCTTTAGTGCTTTACACTATATTATTTATACCCAGTAGAAAACTAAAGTTTCAATCTTTCACGTGATCTCGTTTGTTGTTTTCTTTCTGTCAGCTTTGTCTATTTTGTTATTTGGTTTCAAATTTCTTCTGATGGAAATTACTAATTATATTGGAGAGCTTAGCTTAATTTCCTTAAGGATACTATCACATTGTTAAAAAGCCACAAAATTATCATATTTATAGGACAGTATTTTCTGTGTGTTATTATTCTGTGTTCTTACTCGTATTATTTAATTACATAAAATCATTATTGATTGTATCAATACTTTTAGTAAATAGAAAAGTAAGTTTAAGAGTCATGACAATTGACAGCAAAAAAGAGAAGACCCGTGTGAATATTATATTCTTTGTTTTCCCTGTGTGTGTTTTATTTATTATCTATATAAGTGTGTAAAATGTAAAAAATAGTAACTTATGAGATAAGGTAAAGTAATTATTTTTAATATGTTTATATGCAGCTCAGGGGTTATTTAATTTTTGGGTTTTGGTTTCAGTTTCGGATCTCTTGTAAAAACAATCTTGTGAGGGATGTCAACATATTTAACTTGATTATTATTTTTAGTTTCATGTCCAATAAGATTATGTTCGCTTTGGCAACGTTTTAATTGGCACATGGGTGTTGGTTTCGCAGCTCTCCCAATAATAAATTTGTTTCAGTTTTCAACATATTCAATAGCAATAAAAACGTTTATTTGATGATGTTCTGGTTTACTGTCAAGTCTCACAGTAATAACTTTATCAACGATGTCAACAAGTCTAGTAGAGGGAGGCCTGATGTTGTTTGACATTTCCCTCTAGATACGTTCATCCTCTTTTACTTCTTTTGAAGCTGGTGTTTCTGCTTAAAGATGTAAATCATAATTAGTGAGGCAACACTCATCACTTTATTCTTTATGTAGCAATCATTTTACTATAATATGCGTAAAACCAAATTAGTGTTTCTATGAAAATTGTAAATTATGAAATTGGTTCAAGATGTCTGATAAACGTTTTCTCGAAACTACGAAATATATCTCAACCATTGCCCCAAATAGTGAGGAAGGTAATATAGAGCAGACAATACCTTTAAATAATGTTTAACATTTATGTTTTGTATGTTCACAAATACAAACTTGCTAAAACAAGATAAAACTACTGTTATAAACAAATGTTAGTTATTTTCCTCATTTCATTGTTATAAATATTAAACATGAAAAGTTATGCAATCTGAACTACAAATGACTATAAAGAGGAAGAGTTTTCAAACTGTCTTATCATAGTTGTAACACTGTAGTAAATCACACAGTTTATAGTACTTTAAAATATTAAATAATCTCAGTAAAGTTCAAAAGAAGATAACTGGATATTTCACTAAATGTTTATCAGACCAGTAAATTTTAGTTGACTATAAAAAAGAAACACTGTTGTAAAATGTCTCAAAATGTTATTAACAAGATATGGTGGAATCGCTTGTAACAAAATGGTACAAATACACTGGTACTAAACTGAGAATAACAAAATCCACAATTTAAGTAAGTTGCCGTTATCTAACAATTCGTCACAATTATGGGATAGCTGTTAAAAACAGAATCAGATTACACACAGACATCGTTTACGTTTATTCGATGTATTTCTCTTGTAACATTCTGCAGACTTGTAAAATCTGTTACAACCACTACAAACTATGGGTTGAGCTTTCGAAACTTCATCAGCACAACAAAGATAACAATATTCAGAACAATTATGCTATTTAAATGCACAGTTGTATTGTCACGTTCTGAACATTTATAATATACACCAAAGAAATATTCAATTATAACGTTGAAATTATGAGCTAGTATCATTGGAAGATTTTGTCTTAAAATGAAGAACCCCTAACATTAGGTGTAGTATAAAAGTCTTTAATCCTAAATATCAATAGTTGTCGTTGTTTATTTTAATTCTATTATATTATGGTGTGATCGTCTGTTTTTCAAGTTGGCAATGCATGACATAAAATTAACTTTTTATCACGTATCAGGATTAGGTATATTATCAGGTCATCCCACAAGTAATGTCCGAAAATGTAATACAGAAAGTGCATCATCTTTTCTGTCTTTGTAGAAAGCTTTAATGACTAGACTCTGTAGTATGACGTGTATAAAAATGTTCAGACAAATAAAAGAAATTAACCAAACTTTACTTTCTCAGATCATTAATTGAATAAACTCTTATGAACATTGATGTATCTGAGAAGCACATTAGGCATGTAATGCTTTATGAGTTTAAAAAAGGCAATAGTGCAGAAGAAAACACATGAAAAATCCAAGGTGTTTATAGTGCGAAGCCTCTCAGTGAAAGAAAACGTCGAAGGTGGTCTCAGAAGCTCAAATTAGGTAACTACAGCTAAACTGATGCGCCACGTTCAGGTCGTTCTGTTGACTTTAATGATGACTTGCTGCTGGTTGCATTTGATGAAGATTGTGCTGTAACAGTTGAATAACTAGCACAGAGACGTAATTTAATCCATTCAACAGTTCATCGTCATCTGCAACAGCTTGGAGAGGTGTCAACACTTGAAAAATGGGTCTCCCATGATTTGACAGAAGCCAAATTTAAAGCAAGAATGAACATTTGCACTCTCGTGAACGTAACTCACCATTTTGGACAGGTTAATGGCTGGAGATGATAAATGGATATTTTCTAAAAATCTTAAGCCCCGCAGACGATGATGGCCCAGTGCAAGTAAACAGTAAAAAATGGACCTCCCCTTTAGGTAAGTCTTGTTAAGCGTTTAGTGAGATATTGCTGGTGTAATCCGCTTTGAGTTGCTGCCACTCAATGTAACGATTACATCAGACTTCTATTGTCAACAGTTAGAGCGCAGACTTCTATTGTCAACAGTTAGAGCGTTTGAATGTTGTACTGAAGGAAAAAAGGCCTACTTTGATTATTCGTAAAGGTGTTGTATTACACCAGAATAATGCATAGCCCCATACAGCAACGATCACATCTGCAAAGACTGAAGAATTAGATTGGTTATGTTATCATAACCAATCTGATAACACATTGTATTGACATGGCTTACCTGCGAGAACAAGGGTACGACGGTACTGCCTCTATGAATGGGAAATTCAATGGTGTTCAGAGACACATAACTGATAAATTCCCACTTGCACCCTATGTACACTGCAGTGCCCATTCCCTAAACTTGACAATTTCTGATGCTTGTGAAGAAGTTCCTGTGCGAAATTGCATGGGAATAATTTCTAGTATTGAAAACTTTCTCAATAGACCCAAACGGTGCAGAATAAAGCATCTGAATCGAAAAAAGTTTGAAAGGTCTCAGCCTCATCCGGTGGGTTGAGAGGCATGACTCAGTTATTGTCTTTCTAGAATTAATCCATGCATTTGCAGATGCCCATGAGATCATATCAGGTTGGCAAGACAGAGATTCTGCCACGCAAGCCAATCATTTGTGTTCTATAACGCAGCCGGAATTCATCATCACTCTACTTACCATTACTAAATTGTTTTCCTTTTAGTTTACCTCTGTACAACTTACTGCAGCAACAGAACATTGATTTAGGTGCTGCGACGTATCATGCAGAAATAGTGGAAGATTTAATCCGTTCACTGAAAAATAATACTGTGAATGAATTTAACAACATTTTCTGTGAGGTTCAAACTCTGTGTAATGAACTTCAAATTGACATCATAATGCCAATGCAGGCTAAAAGACAGATGTACCGTGCTAAACCACAAATCATTAGCCCTGAGGAGTACTTTCGTATTATTGTATTTGTACCATTTGTTGATCACTTTTTCACATATATTTGACCGTCTGTCCAGTCACAAAACTATCAGGGTATACCATAAAACGGTTAAAACCTACATTACAACAATGTGACCAAAGTAAAGAGTTGGTCAATATATACAGGGCTGACATTGACAGCACTTCACTAGCTGTAGTGGGTGAACTTAGGGTTTGGTACAAATCACTTGCAAACAACAGACCAAAAATATCATAGATGCATATGCAATGTGCAATGCAGAAATGTTTTCAGTCATTTCTAGACTCTTGAAAGTATTTGCCACCCTACCTGTGTCAACGAGCTCAGTGGAACATTCGTTTTCAACTCTTAGAAGACTCAAAACCTATTTGAGAAATACCACCACTGAAGATCGATTGAATGGCCTGGCTTCAATATATATTCACCGTGATATTAAAGTTAAACAAAACTGTGTTGTAGATGTCCTGGCAAGAACGAACAGGTGTTTGAGCCTTTTATAGGTATTTGATTGTATTTCTCTAGTTCTGTCAAAACTAGCAAGTTTTGAGTGTTCATTCAGAAATTTGCATTTGACCATTTGTCGTGTGTGAAATTATTTGCCATGCAATCACGGATCTTTGTAAAATTTCACAGGTGGCAACTGAACTTATCCAAAAAGTGTTGGTCCATGGGGGGAGGTAATACCCCCTCTTGGCTACGCCCCTACCTGAACTACTAGTACCTTTCGCCTCAAAGTGATTATGACTTTGAGCAAACGTAATAATAATAACATCTTTTTTTTTTAATTAAGCACAAAGCTACACAATGGGCTATCTGTGCTCTGCCCACCACGGGTATCGAAACCCGGATTTTAGCGTGTAAGTCCACAGACATACCGCTGAGCCACTGGGGGGCATATATAACATCATGATGTCAAAAGAAAAACGTTTAGATATGTTACAGATTTTTTCTTCTAATTTCACCAAAGATAAAACTGAGAGTATCATGACAACCTAAGTGTAAAGTCGAAACGTTTCACGGTCTTTTACATATATATATATATACGTGTGTATTCTTTTAATAATAACTATTTTATATTGTACGGAAAAAACTTTAAACGCTTGTCGACATTATGGGGAGATTACGATGAGAAGGTTATATTACATTAATATATTAATTTAGTTGTATTAGGAATTTTTACTTGAACCCAAGTAAGCAACTGCTTACTTTTAAAATTTAAGGTATATTTTTACCGGCTAATTCTTTCTAGAGAATTTTGTAAAATACAAATCATTTTGTTTTTACCTTCTTTATTAAGAAGTTTTAATAGGATTTGTTTGTTTCGTGTTTACTTCCACTTAATTTAATATCGATAATTTCTTGTGCTTACACTTTTGAGCTTTCTCTGTGTTGATATTTGGGTAATTATGTGGAATACCCTAGAGGGTCAGGTGCACTAGACCTTTTCCTCCAGACTTTTGATGGATCAATGGTATCTGGGTATTTTGCCCTGGAGGGTCAGGTTCACTTTGACCTCTTCCTCCTTCCTGAACTTATTTTCCCTAACTGTTTGTATGTTAGGTCCTTCTCAGGGCAATGTCCATTTATAGTCTATTATTCACAGTAGGTCAAGTTAGCTGGTGGCAATTTATTTATTTTATTTTATTATTATTTTTTAAATACATAAATATGTAAACTATAAATATAAGATTTAAAGTTTATATACATACATATTTTACTTTAATTTATTTTTCTTTATATTTAAAATATATGTTAATTGGGGAGAGGTATTTAGGATTTTCTTCATCATGTATGAGGTACCTGTCTAGTTCACATAATAAATCATTTTTCATCCAATTTTTGTTAAAATATCTAATTGTAATATTTAGGAGTCTATATGATATGGTTGGTATGTTCGAGTAATTATGAATAAATCCAGACTTTTGAGGTGTAAATGTTTCTCACTATTCGAATTATTGTATTTTTTTCGAATTTCCGTTACGTTGCTATGATACAATAACGCTTAACAATTGTTCTTGGACTATCGGTTATTGCACGTGCGGTAGTGGTTGAACTCGCGGTATTTATTAACCAATAGTTCGGATTTTGTGAGAATTTTAAAATAACCTTAATTTTTTATTATTTTTTCATTGATATGTAAATCCTCTTGTATAAAATTACATTTTTTTTTTAATTTTTTTCAGTCATGGCAACTCTCCGAGTAACTTTTTTCCAAGACAGAAACAAGCCTTATTAGTTAACGACAAACCCTAAGGAACATTTTGAAACAAAAACAATAATATATATATGAAAACATAATGTAACATAGACAGAGCAACAAGAATTACACAATGCCAAAAACATGATCCTAATTTTTTAACTTTGTTGTAATTTCTAGCATGTTGATCTCTTGAGATATTATTACATGCTAATTCATTAAATTGTGTTCTATTTGATGTATTTCTGTACATATCCCCTCTTTGAAGTGAGATGAATAAAGAGAAAAAACACAAAAAATGTGATACTGTCTAATGTATACCTTGTGGTAAAGAAACTGAAACAGTGAGACATTTATATTGCCTGTGCCCGATAGTTTAACCCTTATGGACGTTAGTTTTCGACACTATTTCTTTTATCATTCAAAAATCAGTTCCAATGAATCAGAAACGACGAATTATTGGACAGGGCTTCCTAGAAGGATAAAGAAAAGAAGCGTACAATGCATATTTTTTATTATATAAGCCAAATATTGTATTATGATTGTTAGGAAAATTTGTTTAGCCAAAAATATCCATTTAAATTTATTGTCATTTTATAATGTTCAGTTAAGAAAGAAAATAAGTTTTGATTATTCCAGGTATGTTATTCGTAATGATGTCAATTCTTTCTTTCAATTTTATTCTAAACTTGTTCGTCCTTTAATATGAGCAATTACAGATAGTATTAGGTGCATTCAATTGTATATAACTGTGTATTTTATTTTTGTACTTGTTTTGTATGTAATATATGTGATTATGAGACCTCTTCAAGAGGTTTGTAAATGATAAAAAAGAGTTTGCGCATTTACGCACTACAATTTTATTTCGTACGACTCTCCGATTTGTCAACGATGGCACCATTTTAAGACATATTTTGTCCCAAGGTTTATTCCTGATACTGAAAAGTGGCATTGGCAATGATGACACTATCCACCTTAAACATGTTTTTAAGGTCATTGGCCTTTTTAACGCTATTCAAAAATTAGAGTGTTTTGTTTTAACATGATGTCTTTTTACGAATTAAAGTAAAACTAGTTCGATTCAAAACTAAAATATGGCCGTGACGCCAAATAACTCGAAACCAGGTCCTATCCGTTAGTCATCCTAGCGAGTTATAATAATTAAACTTATGCTACAGTTATTGTTTGGAATTAAGCACAATGCTACACAATGGGCTATGTAAAATGATTTTAATTGTCACTTTTATTACATGAAACGGTGGATTACCTCAAAATCGATATAAATCGGTGACATGTAGCGAGTTGAATGGTGTATTGGGCTTCACATTTATTTTTAGAAGTGTATAATTTCAGATAATGAAAAGGTTCAGCCTCTTGATTTCAAACCTAATATATTACGTAATGTCAAGACAGTGAAGATCTTCACTTATAGCCAGTATTCAAAATGTATTTTTTATTAGTCAAACAACATAGAAGAACCGGCTTATCAGATATTCTTAAAGTATAAAGGATGCTCTTAATTACTAAAGAAAACAGTTATCAAACATCAGAAATATAACTTATCTAAGGTTATCAATAATATTATTAATACAAACACTAAATGTAATGTAAAATTAAGATAACTAAAACAATTAACTTGAATCTTACGGTTACCCGACAACAATGAACATTTTCATAAGTATCGTGAAAAGAACTTCGTCAAATTTATTGAACTGTGAATTTTTTCTGAACTTCTCCATTCAAACTTCGGAATTTCTTCGTGGGACCAAATTTACACCCTAGACCGGATTTCTAGATTTCTGATCTGAACTTTTGAACTTTCATTCTAGATCATTATATTGGACACAGGCCAGTACCATTTTGTATTGTAATTAATTTTAAACTGAATATCTGTCATTGTTATTATAAAATTTATGTTATATCTGCCACATATATAATAGTTTATTGTAATAAATTATATAAGCTGTTATCTGTGTCTTTCTGTTACATACACTCAACATAAAAAAAAACGTAACAAAAGAAAATTCTTTTTTTGTTTCGGGAGGGAACACAGCTTAAAAATTCGAAAATTGACATCAAACTACAAAACAGCATTATAGTCTTGCGATTTGTGACGTCTTACTTTGTGTTTCTGAACAACACTGTTGCTAAGGCAGAGTCGGAAACTTCCAAGAAGTAGCTGCCATGAAATTAAGTTCGAAAACTGGAGTATAGTTTACACACATCACTGTGTGTTACGGTTTATTATACCAAACTTTGATAATCCCAAATAAGAACACAAACATTTGTAGTCTTACTAATATACACTTCCCATTATCATATTTCAGAATTATTCTTACTTCAGTAACAAGACATTTTTTTTCTTAAAACGAGTGGGTAAAGTGTTTTTTGTTGTATTTAACTGATAACACCGTAGAATTATTAGGAGTGTTTATTAACACACTTAATTTTCTGCCTAGAATTACATTCACTTTTTAATGTTATAAAACACTATTTGAAACAAGAAAACAAACTAAAGAACGGTACATTTTGTGCATTCACAATATCTAGTGTCGATTTCTGGTATTGTTTATTGGAAGGATAGGAAAAGCAAAACCAAAATTGGATAATCAGCCTGCTAATTCAGAATCTGATCAACAATACAACATGGTATCAATCAAACAATCTGTCTGACTAAATCTGTTGTTTTATATGATCATTACTATACAATTTTCAAACTCTGTATGAAAATATGAGACGCCAAATTGCTCATCACGTCTCGTCTTTCTACATACACAGGATACTTTTAGGTGGTACACGTAGCTCAATGTTGTGCGTAACTCCTCTCAGCAAATAATGCGAAAGTCAAACGTCTGAAATAAAATATTAAAATGGAGTTTACGAAAATACTTTTAATTCTGACAGCATAGCATACTCTTAAGGTATCTCTCATTAAATTTAGTGATCACTTACAGTAAAGCATGGCTTAGTTCAATCATTTTGACATATTAAGATCATAGTTGAAGTTATATTGAGCTATTTAACTCAGTAAAGTCACCTACTTAATTAGATTATCAGGTAAAAATAAATGATGTTAAATAAATATATTTTAGAATTCGTCGTACGTTCAGCCTGAAAAATCTAATTTTAAACGTATATGTTCTTTAATGAATTTGTATTTTTTATTATATTTTTATGTTGAACGACAATTTAAGTTGAGCATTAGGTTTCTTATCTTGCTTTATCGCCCACAAATTTTCTCCAAGAATTTTGCGCCATCTGTAGGAAAATTATTAAATCTCCATGAAATTGTAGAATGGACGGCAACTACCTGTTGTGGAGACAAGTGTAGAGGACGACGTTTCGAAAGTCTTCAAGTC